>CM064500.1:2257574-2466096 GCA_032716605.1 Paralithodes platypus | reverse complement strand
TTGAAACCTCGTCTTTCTCCTCCTGATCCTCCTGAGAAGACCCCGCCGAAGCTGGGGTACCTTGTTGCCAAGATAAGTCAGGAATAGAGGATGGGATCGCCGCGTCCCTGTGGACGTCAGCTACTGTGTGACTCGTTTGAGTCGGAAGTGGGTGGTCAGACCCTGGCTGAGCAAATCGCCAAACACCGAGGCCCTGGCCTACACTCTCTTGGGAGTCTGAAACATTCTCAATCACTGATCCCCCTGAACTCTCCATTTCCAGGGTTAAAATATTAATGGGTAAATCCTCTTTAGGGACAGGCACCGCACTGGACCCTTGAGACCTAACACAAACTCTGTCTGGGGTAGAGGTACGATGAGAGGCACTAGAAGCTGGTGAATGTAGGGAGGTCTTTCGTTTATGGGAATCCTTTTTGGAAGATTTATGGCTACGGTGTGACCGTGAACTACTCTTTGATTTGGAGGATTCATCGCCGTGACCACTGGTGGAACTTTCCGTCCTACTCTTCTTACTCGATGGTGAAGAGGCAAGACTAGATGACTGGCGTCTGAGAGGTGACCTAGACCGAGATCTCGCCCTAGACGAGGAGGCGGATGCCGGGGGTGTAGGCTCTCTTGGACGTTTCGGAGTAGCAGCAGAAGACACAGAACCCTGACCAGTCTCCGCCGGCTTATGACAAGTGACTCGAGAGGAATGTTTAGGGGGAGGGTGTTCAAAGAGCAATCTATCCCAAAGAGGGACGTTGTCACATTGAAGTGACTTATGAGCAACAATCGTAGTGTATGCTGACATCTGTTGCCTCACTTCTCTTAACGCGACCGTCGCGGTCTTATCATTGTCGCATAGGACCTTTACAGCTAATTGGGAGCAAAAAGAACAATTACGCATGACCCACAGACCCCTTGAACGGTCTAGACATTTAACACACCTTATGCAAAGAGTATGCGCAAAAATAGGGATACCGGCACAGGTAGGGGTAGTGCATAAAGCAAAGACTGGGGCTAAGGTCGCCATGACAGAGACTGGTGGGGAAAACTACCGCCGGTTCTGTATTGGTCCGCCGGAGCCCAGCTCTGGAAAAAAAGAAAATTTCCAGGAATTAATGCTCATAAGGTTAACCCAACATGTTCGCACACAAGTGTTAATAACCCACCGGGTAACGAGATGTAATGACACAACGATCACAGCTCGCTACGCGGCGGGGCTCAGAATATCTAAACATATCATTTTAAGAAAGTGAACAATAATATAACGGTCCAGCATGGCGTTTATAGTCTTTCTGGTGGTGACTGTCTCAAGATTCAATTTTGGAACAAAAACAACCCCCCATAAAGACGCCGGCCCTTGAAATATTTTAGTAGAATAACATAGGGCAGGCTGATACGAGATCTGATTTCTAACGAATTGTCACAAAAAGATCGCCGTAAGTATGAAGGCGGCGATACCTATACGTATCCCTAAAATAAGTGGTTAAATCGAAATTGAATTGTAAATTCCTTATTACCTCCAGTTAGGAGCACCCGCCGGGTGTAAAAACGATGTTAACCCCCAATTAAACCTTCAATCGCCGTAAGTGTAAAGGCGGCGATACATAACGATCACTTAAAATGAATCGGTTAACTAACTGAATGACTTAGTTGTTCATCCCACCCTACCAAGGTACGCCCGCCGGGTGAGATGTCAAAACGTTAACCCCATAAGTTCCTGTCCCCACTTCTTTGTAAAAGATCGCCGGGGAGGAAAGCCCTTAACAACAGCTAGGTTTTTTCTTGTGGTTTGTAAAACCGGGTAGAAAACTTCATAACATATGTTCGCATGAACAATGTTTTTGATGGGTACAGCCATTCCGCCGGGAATCAAAGGGAGCCTGAAAACAGGCACCAACACAGGAGACGCAGTCCTGGGAGAGCCACAGACACCTCATCGCCCGGGACACAAGCCTGTGTTGAAACCACGTGTGGCCCAACACGGCTCTCGGCCAGGTTTTTTTCATGGTGAAACCGAGAAAAAACCCGCCGGAAGGAAACCCACCCCGTTCAGACACCATCGGAACGAACAACGGACACGAAGGAAAGCCACGCACGACTAGCCTAAGTCCACACAATAATCCGTGGAATTAGCCAATACACAACTAAACCAGGAAACAAACATAGTCCGAGGAATTAGCCAATACACAACTAAAACCCGGATACACATGACACAGTAGGGCATATTTATAAAAATAAACAATAACACTTGTACATGTGGCAAAGCTACGAGCGGCTGGCTAGGCCTAAGTAGACGGCATCATAAAAGTTGAAATATACACAAAACACTGGAAATATAACAACAGGAACCACCGCCAACACACCACTGTAGCAAATACTTCCGGCAAAGGGAAGACTGACTCGGGACCCAGAAAAAAACTTCACTAAGTGAAGAAAAATACGCTGGGAACGTCAGTAAGCAAAGCTTACCTCATCAGAAAGATAAAAGGCAGCAATAATTAACGCGTAATGAAAGCCGCCTGCATCACAAGCTAACTCAACTGTGAAACGATCACAAGTCCACAACAGGACCACGAGGGTACATCCGAAATAGATGCCCCAAACACACGACCCAAAATACACTGCACTGCGGGCAACCAGCCCAGGACACTCCTGCTACGCATATCCTAACCTTACTCGATACATCCCGGAGTAAACAAATGAGAAAAAACTCAAGCGTGGGGAGACACGTCCGGGCAGGCTGAGCGCAGAGCAGAGAAGGAAGAATGACGCCTGAATCAGCGTCTGGTCAGAAATCCACACAAGTACATCCACGATATGATGGAAAGCTTATTAGATAGTTATTCTTATTTTCTTTTTGTTTTTATTTTTTACGAAGTTTTTTCGTAGTGAGAACCCAATTCATAATGACTGAAGCCATGAGTGAGGTCGCGTGCGCTCATGATGAAGGCTCCTCAGTTTTTAAATGCTCTGCGTGGTAGATTCAAACTACGGCGGATTAGTGTTTGAAGAGGATGCCCTATGTAATAGGCATGTTCGTCAATGATGGAGGGGCCACTAATTAATAAATATATATATATATATATATATATATATATATATATATATATATATATATATATATATACTGTATATACACACATGTGTGGGGAGGTTCCACCCACATTTTGCGTCATCAACTCACTTCCTTTTACTAATTCCTTAAAATATCTTTCCACACGCCACAATGTTGCATCTATTGCTATTACAACAGTGTTCTTCAGAGGTCTCTCAGTGCATACCCTCTCCTTTACAGAAAGTGAGTCACCCATCTTTCAACACAATCCCACTCCTATTCTATCCAGCTCTACAACACAAGAAATAGCAAATTTTCTCAGTCTTTCTACTCAACAAGTGAACTCTGGAACTTTCTCCCTCAATCATCTTTCCTTCATCCTATGACTTAGACTTCTTTAAAGTTCATGTTTCCAAGCATTTTTACTCTAACGTCCCTTGAAATTTGCTCTGTGTCACTTTTGGCTTTTGGGATGACACTCGTTACAGATAGCCTGCCCTTTGTATCCTTCATACACAGTAAAACAAATATATATACTGTATATATATACTGTATATATATATACTGTTATATACTAGCAAGCTGGGTAGTATTTTATTTTATTTTATTTGTTTGTATATACAGTACTGTACTGTATGTATATAATGTAGGTTATTGGAAGATATATATGGTACCCCAGTATGGTCCCCTCTGTATTGTGTGAGTCTGGAATAAAGCATTATTAGGGGTTCAATCCCAACGGGGAACCCCTATTGTAATCATTAAACCTACTTATTCATCCAAATTATTTTTACACGCAGGTTTTTACGCATTAACTCCAGAACCGCTTTTTGGATCTGGATCAAACTTTCACAAGAGGTGCGTTTTTGTATTGGGCAACATTTGATATGCTAAACATCCGACATGGCAGCCAAACAGGTCCGTGGCAGCCGATTTCCCGAAAATTTTGACACCTAAATACCGTGTCTCCCACTCATAGAAAATTATTGGTTTGGCATATGGACTCCTACTAATGCTCCGCAAATATTATAGAAAAGGTTTTGCTTTTGCACGTGGGTTTTTTTCCCGGCAATCTTGAAAAAAACTCAAATTCCACTTAAAATTCCACATCTTGAAAACTACGCCGATGTTTGCCATGTTGGCAAAGCCATGTTTGCGTAGTTGGGTGAGGCTCGCGATTCCGGACGTTTTGATACCAAAAGAATATATAAATGCGTGGAATAGTTTGGCCGCAGCATTGAAAACTGTCTATTCTTAAATAACTTTAAAACCGTATTCGCTACCCACACAAAGTTTACAGTCTACAGTCTATAGGGTTACACGCATCCCCTAGTTTACAGTCTACAGTCTATAGGGTTACACGCATCCCCTAGTTTACAGTCTACAGTCTATAGGGTTACACGCATCCCCTAGTTTACAGTCTACAGTCTATAGGGTTACACGCATCCCCTAGTTTACAGTCTACAGTCTATAGGGTTACACGCATCCCCTAGTTTACAGTTTACAGTCTATAGGGTTACACGCATCCCCTAGTTTACAGTTTACAGTCTATAGGGTTACACGCATCCCCTAGTTTACAGTCTACAGTCTATAGGGTTACACGCATCCCCTAGTTACAGTCTACAGTCTATAGGGTTACACGCATCCCCTAGTTTACAGTCTACAGTCTATAGGGTTACACGCATCCCCTAGTTTACAGTCTACAGTCTATAGGGTTACACGCATCCCCTAGTTTACAGTTTACAGTCTATAGGGTTACACGCATCCCCTAGTTTACAGTTTACAGTCTATAGGGTTACACGCATCCCCTAGTTTACAGTCTACAGTCTATAGGGTTACACGCATCCCCTAGTTTACAGTCTACAGTCTATAGGGTTACACGCATCCCCTAGTTTACAGTCTATAGGGTTACACGCATCCCCTAGTTTACAGTTTACAGTCTATAGGGTTACACGCATCCCCTAGTTTACAGTCTACAGTCTATAGGGTTACACGCATCCCCTAGTTTACAGTCTACAGTCTATAGGGTTACACGCATCCCTAGTTTACAGTCTACAGTCTATAGGGTTACACGCATCCCCTAGTTTACAGTCTACAGTCTCGGGTTACACGCATCCCCTAGTTTACAGTTTACAGTCTATAGGGTTACACGCATCCCCTAGTTTACAGTTTACAGTCTATAGGGTTACACGCATCCCCTAGTTTACAGTCTACAGTCTATAGGGTTACACGCATCCCCTAGTTTACAGTCTACAGTCTATAGGGTTACACGCATCCCCTAGTTTACAGTCTATAGGGTTACACGCATCCCCTAGTTTACAGTTTACAGTCTATAGGGTTACACGCATCCCCTAGTTTACAGTCTACAGTCTATAGGGTTACACGCATCCCCTAGTTTACAGTCTATAGGGTTACACGCATCCCCTAGTTTACAGTTTACAGTCTATAGGGTTACACGCATCCCCTAGTTTACAGTCTACAGTCTATAGGGTTACACGCATCCCCTAGTTTACAGTCTACAGTCTATAGGGTTACACGCATCCCCTAGTTTACAGTTTACAGTCTATAGGGTTACACGCATCCCCTAGTTTACAGTCTACAGTCTATAGGGTTACACGCATCCCTAGTTTACAGTCTATAGGGTTACACGCATCCCCTAGTTTACAGTTTACAGTCTATAGGGTTACACGCATCCCCTAGTTTACAGTCTACAGTCTATAGGGTTACACGCATCCCCTAGTTTACAGTCTACAGTCTATAGGGTTACACGCATCCCCTAGTTTACAGTTTACAGTCTATAGGGTTACACGCATCCCCTAGTTTACAGTCTATAGGGTTACACGCATCCCCTAGTTTACAGTCTATAGGGTTACACGCATCCCCTAGTTTACAGTCTATAGGGTTACACGCATCCCCTAGTTTACAGTCTACAGTCTATAGGGTTACACGCATCCCCTAGTTTACAGTTTACAGTCTATAGGGTTACACGCATCCCCTAGTTTACAGTTACAGTCTATAGGGTTACACGCATCCCTAGTTTACAGTCTATAGGGTTACACGCATCCCCTAGTTTTCAGTCTATAGGGTTACACGCATCCCCTAGTTTACAGTCTACAGTCTATAGGGTTACACGCATCCCCTAGTTTACAGTTTACAGTCTATAGGGTTACACGCATCCCCTAGTTTACAGTCTATAGGGTTACACGCATCCCCTAGTTTTGCTTAATAACATAGTAGATTAATTATTCAGATCTATTATTTTTTGTTTATTTAACTCTCTCAAAACAGTTCGAGTCCCTACGAACTCCACCAATTATTTAGCCAACCTACCTATACATACCTACCCTACCAAATAATAATGATAATTCAAATTTATTTTTGGTGAATAGCAGAGTAGGCCTATTGGCTAAGGTTTTTAACAATTCCTCCCTTTGCCAAATGCTTTGTTTAATAACAATGATATGGACCTTCAGAGTTTGACAATTGCCCGTGTGACAGCCTTAATTCACCAAGGAATCTGGTACGTGTAAAAGAGGAGAGCCCACTCGATGTAATAAATCTGTTCTACAGCGACGGTGGCGCCTCTAGAGGCCAATAGGTGATAAGGGGAGGTGTGGTGGAGTGGTCTTGCCACTGGCCTGGTAATCCAAAGGTCCCGGGTTCAAATCCAGATATTATTGGGATGGAATTTGTGCTGTACCTGGTATCAGTGCATTACCACAAGCCCACCGAAACGTCAATAAAATACCCTCATTGTTCCCTGATGAAATAGCACTGTATGAATATTCCCATATTCAAAATATGCTATAGGGGTGCAATGCCTGGTGAGTTATCTGCTCAACAGGTGGCGTTGTGTGTGTGTAAGTGTGAGAGTCCGAGTGTAGGGGGTGAGACAGTGAAGCACGGGAACGAGGTGGCTTCAGAGATGGGGTCGTTTCGGGCCATGAGTGAGCACCGTGCCTCATGTGAAGGCAAGATGGCAGGTGCTCGTTGTACTCTACGTGCTTCACATGTCTCACTCCCTAGACTGGAACAAGACCTCACGGGCTTCACTGTTCATTGTAAAGCGGTGAATGTTAAGGCTCTCAGCCTATGCCCGAGAGGAAGTAAGTTGGAATATAGAAAAAAAAAAAAAAAAAAAAAAAAAAAATGTTGATCAAGCCATTTGTTTCCCTCTTGATATTGTTTATACAAACTAAGATGATACTCTGAAGACCACTTGCATGTATACAGTGTGTGAATGTACGAACAATAAGGAATTCTAAATAATATAACGCCTCCTCCCCATTCATTTAATGCCTGGCAGATTTTGTATATTCCTATGAGCTGCTTGTGGCGGCGCTGGGTGTCTGGAATTTACACTAAGCCTATTGAAGTGGACATTCCTTTCCTAATGCTCCTTTCCTTGCCTTGACCCTGCTATTACAAACTTTATTTTGACATAAACCTTATCTGCCCATAATAATTATGATTTAGGCTTTCAATCATACTTCATCCTACACATAACTCACTGCCATAACTTAATATAACTAGTTTGGACAAGTGTAGCTCAAATTATAGGTTTGACTCCTGCAAGGAGATAAAGAAAACCTAATATTTAGTAGTGGCCCCGTAATCATTGACGAACATGCCTATTACATAAGGCATCCTCTTCAAACACTAATCCGCCGTAGTTTGAATCTACCGCGCAGAGCATTTAAAATCTGAGGAGCCTTCATCATGAGCGCACGCAACCTCACTCATGGCTTCAGTCATTATGAATTGGGTTCTCACTACGAAAAAACTTCGTAAAAAATAAAAACAAAAAGAAAATAAGAATAACTATCCAATAAGCTTTCCATCATATCGTGGATGTACTTGTGTGGATCTTTGACCAGACGCTGATTCAGGCGTCATTCTTCCTTCACTGACATATCAAGTAAACCAAAATCCTTAATACATCAACGAATGGGAAGGGGATGGTCGGGAGGGCCCCAGTCGTCAATGATTACGGGGCCACTACTAAATATTAGGTTTTCTTTATCTCCTTGCAGGAGTCAAACCTATAATTTATTAGTGGCCCCTCCATCATTGACGAACATGCCTGATTTCTAAGACTGGAGGGGGACATTCGTAATCATATCATAACTCTAGAAAAGCAGATAATCAAACAATCACATAATATTCTTACTTTGAAAATATATTTAAATATGGCGTAGCTCATATATATACAAAAAAGGGTTTCAAGCAGGTGCGTGCTTCAAAGAAGCCTGCTTGACAAAAAAGGGTAACTCTGGAAATTCTGTGAACAGATCTGTAGTTACAAAGGCACCCCACTCAACGAGTGGTGACAAAAATAACAAGTTATAAGTTTACATGTGCACATATAACCTCATCATATTCGTGGAAATATTTTACAAAATATCTCCACTGTTTAATACTAAATTGCTTTCACAGCTAAAACTACTATAACAACCCTGTTGTTTGTACTAACATTGTACTAGCACAATTTCTCGCCCTGAATAGAACAGAGAAATTTTCATATCACATTATCCATAATTTGTATCACAGCTCTTACACTCCGGCGGGGTCTAGGGTGTCCTATGTTACACTGACTGCACCCCCCCCCCACCCTTTTTCCTTGAAAGTAAACAAAAGTGACTGCAGGGCCACCTAGACCCTCTGCCTTAAAGCTATACATGGTAAGGAAGGTTTGTCTAGAGCAACTGACAAGTATAGTCAAAAACGTATGATTAGAAGCCCACAAATGTGTGGACGTAATATCTTCTACTGAAAAGTTCTTCAGGAAACGTAAAGAGGCTGCCCATTTGCGTAAATCGTGGGCCCTACCCACAACGCCGGGATTACTCTCTTTAATGACTTCGACCAAAAGAGAAGCCAATCTCCGTTTCAGTAAGCGTTTACCCGTACTTGCTACCCATAAAGCACCTTGGGGGTTTAGAGGAGCTACCCTCAAATATTTAGTTAGAGCTTGCACTGGACATAGATTATGGTGCACCTTTCCCCTTTTTAACGCCGGCACAGTGAACTCCGAAAACACGTGTGCACTGTGCTCATTCTTGGCTACAAATCCCGGGGAAGGTGCAATGTGAAGACATTCATTAAGTCTACCAAACCTAAGGCAATTAGGTGTGTTGCTCATCGCCGCCAGCTCAGACACTCTGTTCCCGGTGGCCAAAGCCAAAAGGAATACCGCCTTTTTTAAGAGTAATGCAAAATCTGCAGTATTTTGGTACAGACGAGAGTGAAGTAAAGACAAAGCTTTGTCCAGAGACCAAGTAGGCATGAGCTGACGGGGAGGTGGGCGGAGCTTAAAACATGCTCTCATAAAACCTGTTTCCTCCGCTACCGGTATAGAGATACCTGTAAGGTCTAAAAAGGGCACTCTAATCGCAGTTAAGTGATTTTTTAACGTTACCACAGATAAACGTTTCTGCTCAAACAGATAATTCAAATAATTAAAAACTAACGCCACTGAGGGCACAGTTTGTTCTGTATTAATGATCCAAGAAGTAAAGGCTTGCCAATGTGATTGATACTGTTGTTTCGTAGACTGAGTATATTGATTTATTAATTTATTGGTCACATCTCTACCATATGGTGCTAGCCACTTGGCCTCCTGAATGTCCATAATGCAAAAGTCAGCAAGGTCGCTAGGTTGCCAATCGTGTCTAAGTGGAAATACTCGACCGGGAACGACACCGGGTGCGGGCACCACGTCTTCAATTGCTGGTACCATAACTGCGCCGGCCACAGGGGCGCGATTAGCGAGACTAAGCCTCGATAATCTCGTAGTCTGTTCACTACGTGGCACATTAGTGATGCGTCTGGCGGCGGAAACAGATAGATGGAGCTCCATCTGTTCCAGTCTGTCACTAGGGCGTCTGGCCCCCCTGCCGGCGTTCTCGTCCGGCGGGTGAGGTATAGAGGGAGTTTGTGAGTCTCCTCGGACGCAAACAGATCCACTTGTGGATGATAGAGCTCTGCAATCATTAGGTTGAAAATGGGTTGCTTGAGCTCCCATTCTACTGTCGTGCTCTGTCGCCGGGACAGAGCGTCTGCCCAGACGTTTGCTACGCCTGGGAGATAAGATGCGTGAAGATAAATGTCTAGCCTGTTGGCTAGAGTAAAAATCTCTTCCGACACGTTTAGCAACTTCCGTGATCTCGTTGACCCCTGTTTCTGAATACAGTGAACTGCATTCAGATTGTCCATTCTGAAGGCCACCGACTTGCCCCGTAAAGTAGAGCCGTGAGCCCTGAGGAAATACAAGGGGACTAGTAATTCTTTGACATTGATGTGGGAGATTTCTAAGTGGGACCAAAGACCCTGACCCTGGTGCCCCTGGTTTGATTGAAAACCCCAATCTATTGTGCCTGACGCATCCGTGTCTACCCATACCGTTGGCGGAGGAGAGGTCCATGACATTACTGAGTGCAACATTTCCCTCTTCACCCAGACCGCTAGTAAGGTGTGGATTAATTTTGGTATGGGCCATAACTTTCCCGCCGGTAAGAGTGGGAAATATTTGTTGCCCTCCAATATTAAACGTTTTACTTTCAACCGGCCCAACATTACAGTTAGTTGAATCCAGTTGAGAGAGCCGACCAGAGACTCCCAGATCCTCCGTGTCGTAGTCAGACTGTGAAGAAACATGAACAGTTTCCTGCGAAACCTGTTTCGATTGTCCACACTCTGACTCAGAGTGAGAGCAGCTGTGTCCCAAACCAGCCCTATCCACTGAACCACTCGTGAGGGAACAAGGTTTGACTTTACCAGGTTTACCTTGAACCCTAGAGTTTTGACGTGATTTAAAGTTATGTTGACATGTTTGATGCATAATTGCTTTGTCTCTGCCACCACCAGCCAGTCGTCTAGGTACCACAACATTCTGATTCCTTGCTTTAACAATGGCATCAGGGCTTGCCGGACTAATTTCGTGAATAATCGAGGTGCTAGGTTCAAACCGAATGGCATCCTCTGAAAAACAAAATTTTGATGCCTGATCCGTAAGGCCAGAAACGGCGGAAGTGTTAGCCTGATTTGGTGTACTGTTAACATTCTGAATGACTCGTTGTGAATATGAAGGTTCAGATACGACAGGTCTACGACCGGTCTCATCTGAACACCGTCCCTTTTGGGAACCAAAAAATAGCTTGGACGTGAATGCAGGGAAATTTTGAGGGACCGGGATGATGACATTCTTGGCAATCATTTCCTGGACCAGTGACTCCACCTCTAAAGAAACTAGATTCGCCGTTGTCGGCTGACGTAAGCGAGGTCGCCGGAGCCACTGCCAAGTGATGCCTTTGCGTGCCACCATCCGTGCCCAAGTGTTTAACGGCCATGCTCGGTGACACGTTCGGAACGACCCCGTTAGCAGACAAGAGTTCGCCGGCTGTACTACCCTCGGATCCGCCGGCCTTGAGACTGGCACCGGGAGTGAGAGAGACTTTATATTTTTGATGGTGGTGGAGTTGGTGGTGGTGGACGCTTCGCCGGCTAGCTGGCGTTGGCAGAAGACGGGCCCTGACCTGGCTTATGATAGCCAGGTCAGGAATTAGCCAGGACTTAGGCGGATAAAAGGGCTTAGATCCCCCCGGCTGAGCCTTAGCGACTGGCTTGGGTTTGGGGAAGTTAAAGGCCGGTTTCTTAGAAGGGGTGGGACTATGTTTAAAGGCCTGAGCCATATTAAAAACCGTTCGCCACACTTCAGGGGACATTAAAGAGGGAGTGAGCACTGGTGACATGACCACCTGATTCGCAATGCGATCAGGAAGCTTCCGGACCAAGGACATTCTGAGATCTTGTCTCGCTCGTACCGCCTCAAGCAAGGCTGTGCAAATGTCACCCAATGATTGGATGGACGACTGAAGAAGCAGTCGCCGGGACAGTTCTACCGACCTTCTGGCATCCGCGTCTGCGATTGCCTGAGTGGACCGGAGCAATGACTTTGCAACCTGTTGTGACACTATGTATTGGGAGAACAGGCGAAAAGCTTTCCCCCGTAGCCTAAATTCTCGGTCTAGGTGAGTTGGGGTAGGGGTAGTGAAAGGGTCTTTCAGTTCACAAAGATTAATTTTAGGGGCAGCTAAGAAGGCAAACAAGGCTGAAGGGACTCCGCCGGCAGAACACACTGGCATAGAGAACCAAGAATGAGTATCTTGAGGGATCTGGTGGGAAGTTTTGGAAGTAAATGTGGTCGCAAAGTTTTGAGCCTCTGTCTCCCATTCCACCCAAGGTCCTGGACCCAACTGCCCCACCTTCAAGACTGGATTAGCGGCTGCGTCTGTGACGGTTTGCAAATCGAGTTCTGGAATGAGAGCTGACAGTGTCTTAATGTCATTAACCCCATCATGCTTAGACCAGTCAGAAAACAATTTTGAAGCTGAGGCAGGTAAAGCAGGTTTAGCAGTATAAACAAAATAGTCCTGGTGATAATAACTAGGTATAGCCTTGATGTTGACATCTAGCACATTCTCCAAAGTATCCAAGGCCCTTAATTTCTTAGATTTATTGCCTTGGACGACCCAATCCTGCGGCACTGGGAGTTCCCCTGACAAGGTAGGTTGGGCGAGCTCTGGCTTAGTGGGGGTCAAAAGGACCCATGACTCGTCTGGTCCGTAAAGCAAGGGCATAGCTACCTTTCTGAGAGGAGCTTTGTCTAACGGGGACGGATTGACATCCGTTATAACCCTTACATTCGAAGTGGTCAATGCCGCCGTAGCAGGCCTAGTGACCACCGATGGTGACATAGAGGGAGGGTGAGGGATCTGAGTCAAAGCAATAGAAGTCATCAGAGGCCGTACCGTAGAGCTTGTCGTGGGAGCACCCAGGTCCACCGTAGGAGTTTCCGGCTGTTGGCTAAAAAATTTAGATAATGCATTAACTAGTAGCCCATCAATTTCCTGTGCTGTGACAAATTTATCTGATGATGTACTCAATGGTGAATCAATAAGATCTTGTGCGGCGTCTAATCCTGAACCCGACTCTTGCACTTCCATATCCGATATAATTGAAACCTCGTCTTTATCATCCTGTTCCTCATGAGAGGATTCCGCCGAAGCTGGGGTACCATCTTGTTGCCAAGATAAGTCAGGAATAGAGGATGGGATCGCCGCGTCCCGGTGGACGTCAGCCACTGTGTGAATAGTTTGAGCCGGAAGTGGGTGGTCAGACACTGGTCGAGAATAACGCCAAACACCTAGGCCTTGGCCTACACTCCCTTGGGAGTCCGAAACACTCTCAACCACTGAGCTCCCTGAACTCTCCAAATCCAGGGTTAAAATGCTAATAGGTAAAGCCTCTTTAGGCACCGGCACTACACTGGACCCCTGAGACCGAACACTAGCTCTGTCCGGGGTAGAGGTATGACGAGAAGTACTAGATTCCGGCGAATGTCGGGAGGCCTTTCTATCATGGGAATCCTTTCTGGAAGATTTATGGCTGCGGTGTGACCGTGAACTACTCGTTGATTTGGAGGATTTATCGCCGTGACCACTGGTGGAACCTTCCGTCTTACTCTTCTTACTCGATGGTGAAGAGGCAAGACTGGGTGGCTGGTGTCTAAGTGGTGACCTAGACCTAGATCTCGCCCGAGACGAGGAGGCTGCCGCCGGGGGTGTAGGCTCACGTTGACGTTTCGAAGTAGCTGGGGCAGGATATGACACAGAACCCTGTCCAGTCTCCGCCGGCTTACGGATAGTTACTCGAGAGGAACGTTTAGGGGGAGGGTGCTCAATTAGAAGCCTATCCCAAAGTGGGACGTTGTCACATTGAAGCGACTTATGAGCCACAATAGTAGTATAAGCTGCCATTTGTTGCCTAACTTCTCGTAAGGCGACCGCTGCGGTCTTATCATTATCTTTTAATACTTTGACACTGAGTTGGGAGCAAAAGGAACAGTTGCGCATCACCCACAGACCCCTTGAACGGTCTAGACATTTAACACACTTGATACAAAGAGTGTGCGCAAAAAGAGGGATACCAGCACAGGTTGGAGTAATGCATAGCGCAAAAACTGGGGCAAAGGTAGCCATGACAGAGACTGGTGGGAAAACTACTGCAGGTTCTGTATTGGTCCGCCGGAGCCCAGCCCTGGAAAAAAATAAAATTTCCAGGAATTAATGCTCATAAGGTTAACCCAACATGTTCGCACACAAGTGTTAATAACCCGCCGGGTAACGAGACGTAATGTCACAACGATCACAGCACGTTACGCGGCGGGGTTCTATAAAGATTTCCGAATATCTAGACATGTCATTAAGAAAGTTAAGAATACCCTCTGACAATTATAAAAGACCCGTATGGCGTTTATAAACATAATAATAATAATAATAATAATACTTTATTTCAGACTCACACAGTACAGAGGGGACCATACTGGGGTCCATATATACCTTACAGTAACATAAATATATATAAATATATATAAGCTACTGTACATAGGCTACATAAAATAAAAAGAAATTAAATAATACCCAGCTTGCAATCATGTAGTTCACAGCACTGCCTCAACCAAAAACAGTGGTCATCAAACTACTGTGTTACCAAAACCACTGTCCTAATTGTGTACAGTACCATGCCTCACATCATTTAGCTTCCGTACAGTATGTTGCTACAGTACAGTATAGGAATATCGGTACTGTACTGCACTATGAGGATCAGTACGGTATGCTAATTCTGTAGAGTAGCAGACCTGAAATCATTACTTAAGGTTAAATATAGAGCAACTTCCTCCAGTGTGCCTGGATCCTGGAGGTGTACACTATGCTTGGAGTTTGTAGCATTTTAATGATCCTGTTCTCAGAAGTGTTAAGGCGCTGAATGAATTTATATGTTAGCTTTCTAATGAGTGATTTGTAACAGTGTAAGTTCATATAGGCACATAGCGTACTTGTACTCTCATATTTTGAGAGCCCCAGAAACATTTTCATGACATAGTCTTTCTGGTGGTGACTGTTTCAAGATTCAAAGACAAAGACGCCGGCCCCTGAATTATTGTGCAGAATAACACTGGGCAGGCTGATACGAGATCTGACTTCTAACGAATTGTCATATAGATCGCCGTATGTTGAAGGCGGCGATACACTAATCGTATCTCTCAATCATTTGGTTAACTAAATTGAATTGTAAATTCCTTTTTTCCTCCTCCCAGGAGCACCCGCCGAGTGTGAAAAACTTATAAAAAAGAGGTTAACCCTAATTGAACCTTCGATCGCCGTATGGGTGAAGGCGGCGATACATATAGTATCACTACATGGACCGGTTAACTAAACTGAATTACCAATTCGTTCATCCCACCCTACCAAGGTGCACCCGCCGGGTGAGATCTGATGTTTAATCGTTAACCCCATAAGTTCCTATCCCCACTTCTTTGAAAAAGATCGCCGGGGAGGAAAGCCCACAACAACAGCTAGGTTTTTCCTTTGGTTTGTAAAACCGGGTAGAAAAACTTCATAACATATGTCCGCATGAACAATGTTAGATGGGTACAGCCATTCCGCCGGGAATCAAAGGGAGCCTGAAACAGGCACCATCACAGAGACGCAGTCCTGGAGAGCCACTGACACCAACTCGCCGGGGACACAAGCCTGTTTTTGAAACCACGCGTGGCCAAAACACGGCTCTCGGCTGGGGTTTTCAAGGTGTAACCGAGAAAAACCCGCCGGAAAGTAACCCACCACGTCCAGAAACCATCTGAACGCACATAGGACCCGAGAGATAGCCAAAACACAACTAACCTAGGGCCCACAAACATAATCCGTGGAATTAGCCAATACACAACTAATCCAGGAAACAAAAATAGTCCGTGGAATTAGCCAATACACAACTAAACCAGGAAACACATGACACAGTAGTACATATTTATAAATAAATCAATAACACTTGTACATGTGGCAAAGCTACGAGCGGCTGGCTAGGCCTAGACAGACGGCACAAAAACGTTGAAATATAAACAAAAGCACTGGAAATATCACAACAGGAAACACCGCCAACACACCACTGTAGCAATAACTTCCGGCAAAGGGAAGACTGACTCGGGACCCAGAAAAAACTTCACTAAGTGAAGAAAAATACGCTGGGAACGTCAGCAAAACAAACGCTAACTCATCAGAAAGATAAAAGGCAGCCAAAAGCGCGTAAAGAAAGCCGCCTGCATCACAAGCTAACTAACTGTGAAAAAGTTCACACGTCCAAAACAGGACCACGAGGGTACATCCGAAATAGATGCCCCAAACACACAACCCAAAATACACTGCACTGCGGGCAACCAGCCCAGGACACTCCTGCTACGCATATCCTAACCTTACTCGATACATCCCGGAGTAAACAAATGAGAAAAAACTCACTAGGGACGCAGCAAATGCGGAACCAGCGGAGCGTGGGGAGACACGTCCGGGCGGGGTGAGCGCAGAGCAGAGAAGGAAGAATGACGCCTGAATCAGCGTCTGGTCAAAGATCCACACAAGTACATCCACGATATGATGGAAAGCTTATTGGATAGTTATTCTTATTTTCTTTTTATTTTTATTTTTTACGAAGTTTTTTCGTAGTGAGAACCCAATTCATAATGACTGAAGCCATGAGTGAGGTCGCGTGCGCTCATGATGAAGGCTCCTCAGATTTTAAATGCTCTGCGCGGTAGATTCAAACTACGCGGATTAGTGTTTGAAGAGGATGCCTTATGTAATAGGCATGTTCGTCAATGATGGAGGGGCCACTAATAAATATAGACTATATAACAAGTCTGGGTTTGAGTCTGCGCAGTAGTCTTGCGTGTGTAGTTAGCGAGAGGGAGTGACTATATCGCTAGATCCGTTCTCAAAAGCAGCTAGAATATCATCTATATTTAATAAATGCAAAAACTCGTATGAATGATGCTACAACCTCTGGAAGGGCTTGTTTTGCATGTTTTACAATTAAATATGGTTCTAGAATATGTGATATATATATAGAGTATCCCTGGGAATTATGTTGCTAATGTCAAAAATGCAAGCTAAATGTAGCATTTTAAGATGTAGCGTTAAAGTAGCTATATTGGCAACACTGAGTCACTTACTTGTCACCAAGGATGTTATATTAGGGGGAGAGATAGGTGGTAGAACGTACCCTATGTAAACGTGAAGCCAGATAAAATATTGGTAGGTAGGCTACTGGCGAATCTGGCTAACTGATCATATTGAATCATAGATAAGCAAAAATAATGATAGGCTATAGTAATCTAGTAATATATAATTAATATATAAGTATCTCTTTACGATCTGTAGCCCTAACTCTTATATTGAATAAATAATTATCAAAGTACTGGAAGCTAGAAGCGCGGGAGGTTGGTATGGAAGACCATGACCGCCACCGGTACGCGCAGCTTCTCTTGGCCAATCATGTTCCGCGTAATTCTGACGTCACGCACTGGCAACCAATCAGCAGCGCGTCAAGAACAGCCACCCAACCAGCATCGCGTAACTCTGTCGTCATCGATCATAGCCAATCCACAGGGCGTAACTCTGAAGACATTATACTCTAGAACAATCATTATTGTGTTTTTCTGAGGACATAAATAAGGCGGTAAAACAATACATTGTTGTTGCTTGTATGCTTGTGGGTGTGCTGTAAACAATCAGGTAATGTGTCTATGCCTATTTTAAATACTTTTATGTTATTGACCTACACCATAAATCATCTATAAAACATTAAACTAACCTAACCTAACCTAACCTAGTACTACATGAATACTAGGTTAGGTTAGGTTAGGTTAGGTTAGGTTGTTTGGTTAGGTTAATGTTTTATAGATGATTGACGAGCTACTGATTGGCTGAGGGAGTTACGCGTAACTCCAGAAGTTGCGCGTAGTGGTGGCGGTAAGGGGCTTCCATAGGTTGGTTGCACTGTTTCACCCTGACACTCCCTCCTTTAGTATCCTTCCTCCAAGGATGTCAGCTCTGAAGGGACCCCGATATACGAGTTACGTAGCTTCATATGCGTGTATTGATCACTTTCATGCTATTATGTATGCATGCAGAAGTAGCAGGACACCTATTTCAAGAGTGAACACCAATAACTTAATCCATACACAGTAAAAAAGACGGAAATAATATCGTACATACGAAGTGATGGAAGGGGGAGGGGTGGGTGGGGGGGGGGAGTGTGTATGCTATGTAAACGGGACAGTTCGAGAGAGAGAGAGAGAGAGTAAGTAATTGTCGCTAGATAGGCGTGTGTGTGCTTGTGTGATGGTTTTGTGTAGCTATGTGTGCTTGTTTGAGTGTTGCTATAGGCTACGTATTAGTTATCTCTCTCTCTCTCTCTCTTATTTATCGCTGTCTTCCTTACGATTACGACATACTAGTGCATGAGAACATAGGAAATAGGGAGCCTCTCTCTCCCTTACACACCCAGTCTCTCTCTGTCGCTGTTTGTTTGCACACTGGTACAAATGAGGCAGATCCCTTACACATGCAACTAAGATGAACATGGGAATCTGCAGAGAGACAAGTGGCCCTCAAAAGGCAGATCCCTTTCACATCCAACCCATTTCGTCCATATGACTATCTAATTTTATCTTGAAATTCTCTATTGTTCTTCATCCCACTATAGCACTCGGTAGCCTATTCCACATATCTACAACTCTTTTTACCAAGCAAATAGAGGCAGATCCCTTACACAGCTAATCTCTTTCTCTCTCGCTCTTGTTTGTTTGCACACCAGTACAAATGAGGCAGATCCCTTACGCATGAAACCAAGATGAAAATGGGAGTCTGCAGAGAGCCAAGTGGCCCACATAAGGCAGATCCCTTTCACACTCAACCCATCTCATAAACATTACCTGTTATTTACACTACTTACTATACACCCATGTTATCATATACCTGCAACCAAAACACAATTGTAAGAAATAGGAACATAAGAAAATGGGAGTCTGTAGAGGGCCAATTGGCCCACACAAGATAAATCCTTTTCACACCCAACCCATCTCATAACAACTCTCTCTCATTTATCTGTCTTCCTTACATTTATGACATCCTAGTCTCTCTCTCTCTCTCACAAATGAGAACATAAGAAAACCGGAGTCTGCAGAGAGCCGATTGGCCCACACATATCAGATCCCTTTCACACCCAACCCATCCTGCACTCTCTCTCTCTCTCTCATAGTTATCGCTATCTTCCTTACGTTTACATTTTATTCTCTCTCGCCATACTCTCTCTCCCTCACAAATCACACCCAACCCATCTCGTTCTATCTAATTTCAAGTTGAAGCTCTATTGTTCTTGATCCCATTATAGCACTCGGTAGCCTATTCCACATACCTACAACTCTGTTACTAAACGAATAGAGGCAGATCCCTTATACAGCCAATCTCTCCCTCTCTCGCTCTTGTTTGTTTGCACAATCTGTTCCTTCTGTAGTTTCTCCATGCCCGATAAGTTAAATGATCTTTTGATATCTGTGACACAGCTTTTGTATCCCCTCAAATAGCAAGCAACGTCTTCAGGGGTTCAAGAGTATTGCATTCTTCTATAAAAATATATATAGTCCGGTTGTTATGCAATAACTCCGGAACTGCTTGTCGGATCGGGACCAAACTTTGACACAAGGTGCATTTTTGTATTGGGCAACTTTTGATATAATATCCAAAATGGTGGCCAATATAATTCATATCGGACGTACTGATCAAATTGTGCATCACAATGTGTATTTTCATGAACTCGTTAGCAGCCATCTTGAAAAAATGGCGGCCATCTTGCATTTTTAAGTGGTTTATAAGATTGTGAGACATTTAAAAATTATGGCATCGTTTCCAGCATAGTAAATAACATTAGAATTGGTACCAATATCTTTTATGTTGGACATCTGTGTCATATTTCATGTCAAAATGTTATTGCATTAGCGGCCCTTCTTGAATAATGGCATTTTCAGGTGGCTAACAATTGTTTCTTAAAATATAGCTTCTCGCGAATATTCATGCCAAATTTGGTGCTTGTATCATCATTTGAACGATTCAAGGTAAAATCTGCACTTATCGCCCGACTACTACCAAAAACACCACTCTCCTTAAGGCCAGTCCAAATCAACAACTCTACCCAAATCAACCAATCAACCCCAATCAACCAATAACAAAAAATCAACCTCGCAACCTAATTGAACAACAAATTAACTTAAATCAACCAATCAACCTTTAAGCCAAAATCAACCACACAACCCAAATTAACCAATCAAACCCAAATCAAATTATCAACACAAATCTACCACTCAATCCAAATCAACAGATCAACCACTCAACCCAAATCAACCACTCAACCCAAGTAGAAATCAACCATTCAATCAAAATCAACCACTTAATCAAAATCAACCCATATCAACCACCCAACTCAAATCAACCACCCAACCCTAATCTATCTATCTATCTATTGCCTGACGCCGTGATCCCCGAAGGGGTGGCCATGAACGAACCGCCCCCATGCACCTCTGTCCCCAGTCAGTCGACGCCCCTCCCCCCAACCAGCACCGCCCTCGTTCATGTACTTCCTCACTCCATTCCTTCAGCTCATATTCGGTCTACCTCTCCCTCTCTGTCCCTCCACCTCGCTCTCGTACACCCTCTTAGTCATTCTCGCTTTCCATACGTTCCATATGGCCGAACCATCTCAAGTTGTTCCTTTTCACACTTTCCAGCACATCTACCTCCACACCACACCTCCTTCTTACTTCCTCATTAGTCTGTCTATCCCTCCATGTAACTCCGCACACACTCCTTAAGTAATTCATTCCACTGCTCTCACTCTTGGTCTGAGTCTCTCAACCAACGTCCATGCTTCGCTTCCGTAAGTCAGTGTCGGGATTACCACACTGTCATGCAAGGACTTCTTCACTTCCATACTGACCACCCACTATTTCTTGTTACTGCTTTTAGCGTTCCTACAACCCTCTTCCCCTGTTGTACCCTCTCCCGCACTTCTTCATCCATAGTCCCATCTTTACTCAACACACTGCCCAGATACTTAAAAAAGTTGACGATCTCCATAGCCTGACCGTTCAGCTTCACCTCACACTCTGTGACTTCACCCCTTTCGAAGACCATAACCTTGCTCTTCCCCGTATTTACCTTCAAATTCCGTTTTTTGCACACTGTTCCCAACTCATTTACCAGACCCTGCAACTCCATTCATTATCACTCATCAGAACTGTATCATCCACAAACAGTATAGGTAGCTTCCACTCAATTCCCTCCCTTTTCAGCGATACACCAACATCGACTGCTCTTGATAGTATTTCTTTCATGACTCCATCCATATATACAGTAAACAACCACTTTATTGTTATTGATCCCACTCGGTAGCCTATTCCACATATCTACAACTCTGTTACCAAACAAATAAGAGGCAAATCCCTTACACAGCCAATCTCTATCTCGCTCATGTTTGTTTGCACACTGGTATACAAATGAGGCAGATCCCTTACACATGCAACCAAGATGAAAATGGGAGCCTGCAGAGACCCTTTCACACCCAACCAATCTCGTCCTATCAAATGTTATGTTGAAGCTCTATTGTTGTTGATCCCACTATAGCACTCGGTAGCCTATTCCACATATCTACAACTCTTTTTACCAAGCAAATAGAGGCAGATCCCTTACACAGCTAATCTCTTTCTCTCTCGCTCTTGTTTGTTTGCACACCAGTACAAATGAGGCAGATCCCTTACGCATGAAACCAAGATGAAAATGGGAGTCTGCAGAGAGCCAAGTGGCCCACATAAGGCAGATCCCTTTCACACTCAACCCATCTCATAAACATTACCTGTTATTTACACTACTTACTATACACCCATGTTATCATATACCTGCAAACCAAAACACACAATTGTAAGAAATAGGAACATAAGAAAATGGGAGTCTGTAGAGGGCCAATTGGCCCACACAAGATAAATCCTTTTCACACCCAACCCATCTCATAACAACTCTCTCTCATTTATCTGTCTTCCTTACATTTATGACATCCTAGTCTCTCTCTCTCTCTCACAAATGAGAACATAAGAAAACCGGAGTCTGCAGAGAGCCGATTGGCCCACACATATCAGATCCCTTTCACACCCAACCCATCCTGCACTCTCTCTCTCTCTCTCTCTCTCTCATAGTTATCGCTATCTTCCTTACGTTTACATTTTATTCTCTCTCGCCATACTCTCTCTCCCTCACAAATCACACCCAACCCATCTCGTTCTATCTAATTTCAAGTTGAAGCTCTATTGTTCTTGATCCCATTATAGCACTCGGTAGCCTATTCCACATACCTACAACTCTGTTACTAAACGAATAGAGGCAGATCCCTTATACAGCCAATCTCTCCCTCTCTCGCTCTTGTTTGTTTGCACAATCTGTTCCTTCTGTAGTTTCTCCATGCCCGATAAGTTAAATGATCTTTTGATATCTGTGACACAGCTTTTGTATCCCCTCAAATAGCAAGCAACGTCTTCAGGGGTTCAAGAGTATTGCATTCTTCTATAAAAATATATATAGTCCGGTTGTTATGCAATAACTCCGGAACTGCTTGTCGGATCGGGACCAAACTTTGACACAAGGTGCATTTTTGTATTGGGCAACTTTTGATATAATATCCAAAATGGTGGCCAATATAATTCATATCGGACGTACTGATCAAATTGTGCATCACAATGTGTATTTTCATGAACTCGTTAGCAGCCATCTTGAAAAAATGGCGGCCATCTTGCATTTTTAAGTGGTTTATAAGATTGTGAGACATTTAAAAATTATGGCATCGTTTCCAGCATAGTAAATAACATTAGAATTGGTACCAATATCTTTTATGTTGGACATCTGTGTCATATTTCATGTCAAAATGTTATTGCATTAGCGGCCTTCTTGAATAATGGCATTTTCAGGTGGCTAACAATTGTTTCTTAAAATATAGCTTCTCGCGAATATTCATGCCAAATTTGGTGCTTGTATCATCATTTGAACGATTCAAGGTAAAATCTGCACTTATCCGCCCGACTACTACCAAAAACACCACTCTCCTTAAGGCCAGTCCAAATCAACAACTCTACCCAAATCAACCAATCAACCCCAATCAACCAATAACAAAAAATCAACCTCGCAACCTAATTGAACAACAAATTAACTTAAATCAACCAATCAACCTTTAAGCCAAAATCAACCACACAACCCAAATTAACCAATCAACCCAAATCAAATTATCAACACAAATCTACCACTCAATCCAAATCAACAGATCAACCACTCAACCCAAATCAACCACTCAACCCAAGTAGAAATCAACCATTCAATCAAAATCAACCACTTAATCAAAATCAACCCATATCAACCACCCAACTCAAATCAACCACCCAACCCTAATCTATCTATCTATCTATTGCCTGACGCCGTGATCCCCGAAGGGGTGGCCATGAACGAACCGCCCCCATGCACCTCTGTCCCCAGTCAGTCGACGCCCCTCCCCCCAACCAGCACCGCCCTCGTTCATGTACTTCCTCACTCCATCCTTCCACCTCATATTCGGTCTACCTCTCCCTCTCTGTCCCTCCACCTCGCTCTCGTACACCCTCTTAGTCATTCTCGCTTTCCATACGTTCCATATGGCCGAACCATCTCAAGTTGTTCCTTTTCACACTTTCCAGCACATCTACCTCCACACCACACCTCCTTCTTACTTCCTCATTAGTCTGTCTATCCCTCCATGTAACTCCGTACACACTCCTTAAGTAATTCATTTCCACTGCTCTCACTCTTGGTCTGAGTCTCTCAACCAACGTCCATGCTTCGCTTCCGTAAGTCAGTGTCGGGATTACCACACTGTCATGCAAGGACTTCTTCACTTCCATACTGACCACCCTATTTCTTGTTACTGCTTTTAGCGTTCCTACAACCCTCTTCCCCTGTTGTACCCTCTCCCGCACTTCTTCATCCATAGTCCCATCTTTACTCAACACACTGCCCAGATACTTAAAAAAGTTGACGATCTCCATAGCCTGACCGTTCAGCTTCACCTCACACTCTGTGACTTCACCCCTTTCGAAGACCATAACCTTGCTCTTCCCCGTATTTACCTTCAAATTCCGTTTTTTGCACACTGTTCCCAACTCATTTACCAGACCCTGCAACTCCCATTCATTATCACTCATCAGAACTGTATCATCCACAAACAGCAGTATAGGTAGCTTCCACTCAATTCCCTCCCTTTTCAGCGATACACCAACATCGACTGCTCTTGATAGTATTTCTTTCATGACTCCATCCATATATACAGTAAACAACCACTTTATTGTTATTGATCCCACTCGGTAGCCTATTCCACATATCTACAACTCTGTTACCAAACAAATAAGAGGCAAATCCCTTACACAGCCAATCTCTATCTCGCTCATGTTTGTTTGCACACTGGTATACAAATGAGGCAGATCCCTTACACATGCAACCAAGATGAAAATGGGAGCCTGCAGAGACCCTTTCACACCCAACCAATCTCGTCCTATCAAATGTTATGTTGAAGCTCTATTGTTGTTGATCCCACTATAGCACTCGGTAGCCTATTCCACATATCTACAACTCTTTTACCAAGCGAATAGAGACAGATCCCTTACACAGCTAATCTCTTTCTCTCTCGCTCTTGTTTGTTTGCACACCGGTACAAAGGAGGCAGATCCCTTACACATGCAACCAAGATGAAAATGGGAGCCTGCAGAGAGCCAAGTGACCCACATAAGGCAGATCCCTTTCATTCGCAACCCATCTCATATACGTTATAATAATAATAATAATAATATTTATTCAGTTAGCATTTTACAGAGTTGGTACCACATAATATGTTACAAATATGACATGTACCAGACTTGCATAATTCCAACTAAGGATAGCCCAATAAGGCCGTTAGACGTATTTCCATTGGGGTCCTTGTGGGATTAGGTTAGCTGAGGAAAAGGGAAGGATAAGAAAAATAGATACTTTAGAGAAAGTATTTCAAGGGGGTTATTTTAAGATACCTTACATCCTATAGTATATATCAGTAATCCGTAATCAGTAATAATTTCAGTTTGTTTTGCCTATCTCTTATGTCGTATTTAGTAGTTACCTGTTATTTACACTACTTACTATACACCCCTATTATCATATACCTGCAACCAAAACACATTTGTAAGAAATAGGAACATAAGAAAATGGGAGTCTGTAGAGGGCCAATTAGCCCACACAAGACAGATCCTTTTCACACCCAACCCATCTCATAAAAACTCTCTCCCATTTATCTCTGTCTTCCTTACATTTATGACATCCTAGTCTCTCTCTCTCTCTCACAAATTAGAACATAAGAAAACCGGAGTCTGCAGAGAGCCGATTGGCCCACACATGTCAGATCCCTTTCACACCCAACCCATCCCGCACTCTCTCTCTCTCTCTCTCATATTTATCGCTATCTTCCTTACGTTTACGACATCCTATTCTCTCTTGCCATACTCCCTCTCTCTCCTTCACAAATGAGAAAATAACAAAAATAAGAAAACGGGATTCTCCAGAGCCGATTGACCTACACATGCCAGATCCCTTTCACACCCAACCCATCTCGTTCTATCTAATTTCAAGTTGAAGCTCTATTGTTCTTGATCCCATTATAGCACTCGGTAGCCTATTCCACATATCTACAACTCTGTTACTAAACGGATAGAGGCAGATCCCTTTTACAGCCAATCTCTCCCTCTCTCGCTCTTGTTTGTTTGCACAATCTGCTCCTTCTGTAGTTTCTCCATACCCGATAAGTTAAATGATCTTTTGATATCTGTGACACAGCATTTGTATCCAACACAATACTGTACGTACCTTGCTTGCAAAACCGTCGAACCCCGGACAACGTTGCTTGCAACTTTAATTATTACTAGCAGGGGTACCCGGCATTGCCTGGGTTTAAATTCTACTACCATAATCTCCATCATCAATCACTACTACCACAATCATCACAATACTACTACTACCATAATCACCGGCCTCGACCTCCCTGTGCCTCATTAAACGGCGACCTCGATTTCGGCCGCTAAATGACCTCCGATTTTGGACCTGACCTCATCCGTACCCCCATTTTGGGGGGCTGCGAACAACTTTCGTTCCATACACCTTTTCGATCGGAGGCCTCCTTTTGCCCCAAACGGCAATTTTTTTCATTTTTTGTTTTCAATTTCGGCCTCGAAACGACCTCCGATCGTGGCCTCGCCCCCTCTATGACCTGACCCAGGTCAATTGACACCCACATGCAAAGGTTCAGCTCCCCAGGTCCAAAACTGCGGCCGCCTATTAAGAACACACAGACAGACAAACAGACACACGAACTGATTTAATAATATATATAGATAGATTATTATTATTATTATTATTATTATTATTATTATTATTATGATTATTATTATATACATATACATACATACAAAGGGGTGGGTGCGAATGCAATTCATTGTAGCATCTGTCGTTGCTGGGTACACAATTGGAAGAAGCGCTGTCCTATGATGAAGTCCGAAGTGTAGAGATTTGTATGTATATACCGGTAGTATGCTCATGTTGAATGACCCGTTCGGGAGTGTAATCTTTGGCAATGATCGAGTCGCTGGAGATGGTTCATCATGGTGGACAAGTTTTGTTACTTGGGAGATACCATCTCTGCCAGTGGTGGGGCCAAGGCCATCACCATTGCCATAATTAGATGTGGCTAGGGAAACTTTAGAGAACTGCTGCCGATACTTTCCATGAGAAGACTCCCACTTCCCTTGAAGAAAAGGTGTACACTTCATGTATTAGAAGCGCATTGACATATACTTCAGAAACATGGCCTGTCATAGTGGATGATATCAAAAGAATGGAATATAACAAGATGAGAATGAAGAGCTGCATATATGGGGTCAAACTGCAAGATATGATGAGATAGTGAAGAGATGAGAAGACTGTTGAGTATCAGTGATGAGATGCATACAAGCAGGCTTGGATGGTTTAGGCATGTAGAGAGGATGGATGAACTAAGCTAGGTGATAAGATGCAAATCAATGAACGTGGAGGGAGTTGCACCAAGAGGTAGGCCTTAGAAAGATGTGAGATCAGACTATTCACCCTGATCTTTAATTAAAAATGCCTGACAAGTGAGGCAGCTCAGAACTGGGCTGCCTGGAACGCTGCCATTATGATGTGAGACTGGAACCGCAGTTTGTGTGGAACACTCAATCTATAAATATATATATATATAATAAATATATATATATATATATATATATATATATATATATATATATATATATATATATATATATATATATATACAGTATATATATATAAAAGATTATTCAAGCAGCAAATTATGTACAGCAAGGGTAAGTAACTGGCTGCTTGCATGTAACAACACCACCTCTACCATTCACTTGATTTTCTTTATTCAATCATCTTTAAGTTCAGGAGCAATTTATAGCGAGGCCTTCCTAAGGGTTAAGTGCCCCATTAATTACTCCTTCCATTTGTCTATACATTATATTACCATAGCACAGTTGCAATGTATGTACATGCTCAGATTAATATGCAGGATTCAAAACTGCATAATAAATCGTAGGCTTGTGCATAAGTCTTTAACTGTCTCGATAACGTAATGCATAAATGCGCAGAATTTCGGTGTGAGTATCCTAAGTTCGAGCCCTTGGAGTGCCACATGTATTTGTTGATTTCATTAATTGAGTTTAGAAGTAGAGTTGGTTGGTGAAAAAATATGAATACAATAGCAATCTGAGTTCAAAATATCTACCATACACCCCACTAATGTATCACCATTGTTTACTTATCTGATTTGCTCTGGGGCACAGTGCAAAAAGAATATTTCTCGTGTATCCAAATTTATGTTGTAAGATGTGCATAAAGTACACAAACCAAACCGTGCTGTCATGGAAATACAGTGGTCCCTCTAGTAGGTCTACCTTTCCGAGTAACATCTAGTGGTCACAAGTAGTGTATCGTGTGTAGGCTTTTCAATCATGATCCAAGGGAGATGAACATAAACTATTGTTTATAATATGTTATGAGGCTCTTGCTTTTCTCTATGGAATTTGGTTTTACCTGTCCAACATGTTAGGGACTGCATACATCTATGAAGCCCACTTCATGAAGCATTTGTCAAGCGTAACAGATTAGCTAATGTACTGTACTGTTACTTTACATAAAGCAAGGAACCACAGGCATTTACATTGATTTGACCTCTATTGTAGCCTAAATCAACAGGACATTCCTCAAGTGTCTCTTAGGTGAGTGTTTATCATCGTCTCTTATATGTAGGCTATATGCATACATACTGTACATACAAGTGTAAAGACCATTTCGTCCACAGAGAATGGGGTTTCAGTCTCACGTCCTTAATGGCAGCATTCCAGGTGACCCTGTTTTGGGCTGCCTCTGTTGTCAAGCTCTTTGTTTTGAGATCGGACCCAAGTACCTGATTCCGCGTCTTTCTAGCTCTACCCCTATTTTCAGCTCCCTCACACGTTCACTGTCCATCATTTCTTCACCTAGTTCTGATCATTCATTCTCTCCCGTGTCCAAACAAACCAAGTCGGCTCGTGCACGATCACTTCACTGATACTCTTTATACCCAGACGCCTTCTTAGTTCCTCACTCGATACCCTGTCCTTGAGGTTAACCTCACATATCCATCTCGCCATTCTGTCCATTGTATTAACCCTAATTGAACAGGGGTTTAATCCTTCCTGCCAGCGCTTGATCCGAGTGAAACATCGAATTCTCAGTATTTTGATGCGCTTATATATATGCAAAAAAAAAAGGCATAACCTAGGTTATATATATATCCAGAGTCAGTACTCGTTATCTTGCGATGGGTGAAGACTAGAGCTCTCTAGATGAAGTGGTTCCGTTTTAATTGTGAAAATAAGTAGGTCAGTTATGGCCGCCTCGAGCCTGGATTCGTGTGAATGCTCGTCTTTCGTAACTTTCGGATATACATATCTCTGCAAATAAATGGCCTAGCCAAGATTAAATACATAACAGAGGCAGTATTCGTTATCTTGCGATGAGTGAAGACTAAAACACTGTACATTAAGCGGTTATTGTATAAGGCGGAAAATATATGTGAGTGTTTTGTCATGTTACTGAGAACTGTCTGAATGCGGCGATGCAGTAATGGGGGCCACGGCCTATTTACATTCGTTCAACAATTTATTATGGATTATGTATTATTGATTATATAGATTATTGAATACTGATTTATTTAATCAATACAAGCTTGCAAAAGGCCCACAAACGAGCAAGAGTCAGCTGGCTGACTGGCTATGTGTTTTTGGTCTTGTTGGTTATACGGACCATCTGCTATGATAACGAAACTTTCTCTAGGCAGTTTTATGTGGTTTTAAGCCATGAAATAATGCAAGGTATCTATGAAGGCCAGTCAGGCGTTACAGGGTAAACTCTCTATGAATTCCATGGCGTCCAAGCGGGCCAGATGGGTTAATATCCTCCATTTTAACCCACCATGTCTCTGAGGCATAGGTCATCGCACTCCTAACACACAAGGCATACACCATCCCTTTGTAAAGTCAGTGAAAATAGGCTAGCCTAAAACAGATCGGATGCGGAAGTACCCTGAGCCGACCAGGCCAAGTGGGATATCTCTATTGGTCTAACTGGTAAGGTGTCTGTCTCACAACCCAAGGGTCGAAGAGTTCGAGCTCCCACCAGGGCTTGACATTTTCGGGAGGCTATTCCCGCATCTAACGAAGTTTAGGTGTGCTGGTAAAATTGTTCAGACGGTTGAGAGTAAGATCGGAGCTCCATAAATCCTCTTTCGGGTATGGTGTAAAAACCAATTCCTACAGGACAAGGAAGAGGATAGGAGAGAACAGGGAGTGTAGTGAGACCTCGCTTGGGTTGGGTTGTGGAGTTGCCGGCCACTCAAGCGAGTTGCCAACTGGGCAGTTAGTAGGTGCGTGTTGTGTACCGCTCAGTGAAGTTGACTCACCATTCCCGTTCATCTCTCTGACGGACTCTCGGTCGATTCGGCTCAAGCTTGTTCCTCTCTGTTCGGAGCTTTCGCTTCCCGGAAGGTGAAGTAGTGTAAAGTCAGTGAAAATAGGCTAGCCTAAACAGAGCGGATGCGGAAATACCCTGAGCCGACCAGGCCAAGTGGGATATCTCTATTGGTCTAACTGGTAAGGTGTCTGCCTCACAACCCAAGGGTCGAGAGTTCGAGCCCCCACCAGGGCTTGATATTTTCGGGAGGCTATTCCCGCATCAAACGAAGTTTAGGTGTGCTGGAAAAATTGTTCAGATGGTTGAGAGTAAGATCGGAGCTCCATAAATCCTCTTTCGGGTATGGTGTAAAAAACAATTCCTACATCTTTGTTCTCTCATTGTCAAGAGAGGCAACAGCTCTCCAAACTTCCCTAAGCCACTTAGGATTCTAGCAAATGAGCCAGCTTTAGCGCAGAAACCGTATCGCCCCCAACGTTATATTGCTGAATTAGATACTATCAGGTAGGTCATACAACACAAGTTCTCCCTTACACACTGCACATTCAAAGTCTATGATTCTCGTCGAAGGTCCTCTCGCCCCACTACATCTATTGTGTACCCAATCACTACATATGCAACATTAAATTGAGTTACTTGCCACTCGCTCCCTATTCCACTGAGCATAGCCTTTATTTTATCTATAATACCTCTTAGTTCCTTGTTTGTTATACCCTCCCTCCATCTACTGAACCTTACCTCCGCTCCCTGTGCACTATCTGAGATAAGAACTATAGGTAAATCTTCACATAACAACTCCCATGGAAGTCCCTTGACAGTGCCTCCAGGACCAAGACAAACATTAGTGAGCTCTGCCCTTAACCTTGGTGAATTCCATCTTTCACTGGGAGCTCTTTGCTCAGACTCTCATTCACTCTGCTGCTCGTAACCCTACATACATCCTAATTATCACACGCACCAACGACTCCTCTACCCCAAATTTTCTCATAACAAAAACTAGGTATAACCAATATCTCCAAAATGTCCAGCTACCTTTAGCATCTCGTGTCATACACTATCAAAGGCAGAGGACCTTGTACTGGGATTGCAGTGCTGAGCTGTTCTCTATTCCATTCAAACTCCACCTCTAGCAATCTTTCATGATGCACCTTCCATGCCTCTCTAATTTCGTGTTCTGAGTAAACTGTATCGGTTGGTACTGCTGGGGGTCATTTCCTTATCTAGGGATTTATAAAGGGTCAAAAGTTTGTTGGTTGGCTCACCAACTCTGAAGAAAGTATGCGTGATTTGTTTGATTTTAACATAGAGAATTGTTAGTTTCTAAAGAAGGCATGTACATAGTTGTTTTATAATTATTATAGAAGTTGAGAAAGCATCCCTAGGAGATGGTTTGATAGGACTCTCGTTATATACGAGATCCTTAGGCATGGTTGTTTTTAGTACATTTAATTTGTTGGTATAACTCTTTTTAGTGACAGGTGGCCTTAACCCTTGTCTAGCGGGGGGTTTTGGGCTTATTTGGGCATATTCAGGCCCTCCTGAATGATAAATCAAGTATCTGCATGAAAAGAAATGTATTCAGCAAAAAAATAGGCGCTAAAAGCTTCAAAATGAGACCAGAACGAGCTACGTAGCACTCGTGGTTCTCATACAGTGGTACCAGTAACATGGGAGTTTAGCGTATAGCGGTATATTTTTTCCAGCTACGCTCACTACTGACTACACTGCCGGCCTCTCGAGAACACAGGGAGGGTGAGTCAGTGGGCGGCGGTAGGCCCTGGGAGTCGGACGTGTGGCCCACTGCACTCCCGGCCATTTGCACTCGATTTTAACCCTTTAAAAGCCATAATAATGCTCCTAACTTGCTGCAAATTGGCGCCCGGCTATAGCCGGGCGCCGCCAGTTAAGGGTTAATATTAATTACACTCTTCTGTTCATTTCTTTTCTTTCTTAATGTGTTATTGCTTCCTTAATATTAATTACATATATGTACAGGTTTTCATTTGTCATTTTCAAAATGGTTGGGAAAACAAGACTCTTCTGGTGACTGTTGTGGTCCTGTCCCGGCAGATTTTCTTTCCCGGCGTGACGGGGTTTTCTTGGTCTATATTGGCGAGTCGGCCGTTTCTAGGTTCCGTCTTCCGGGTGGTTGACCTTGGCATCGCTGGTTGGGGCGGGGTCGAGGCATTCCTTTCTGTTGGTTTCATTTCTTCCGCTTTTCTGGTTTTCTTTTTCTTGTTTTTTTCTGTTTTCTTCTCCTCTTCTTCCGTTGCTCTTTTTTTCTTTGTTATTTTACTTCCTACTTCTTCATGATAGGCACGACCACGTGCCTCAAGGGTAAATGTAGGGAAAAACCCTTGGACACTAGTAATTTGGAGGGGGTGTAAGAAGTCCCACCAGTTCTTGGAGCGCTGGTCAGGGGCCTTGCAGGGGTTGATCGTAACACATATGGAAGTTGTGATGGCGTTAACGATGGACGCTGTGATAGCTTCGTGGGTATGCCCAATCCTGACAAAGTTTCCTTGATCTGTGGAAACTTTGATCCTCTTAATAAATGGAGTAGAGGACATGATGGTAGTTGGACTGGAAGATGGTGGGCGAGGGGTGGATGTGGCCGCGGTGGTGGTGGTCAAGCAAGTGATTTGTGGATCCTTGGGTCGCCGAATGTCATACCCTCGTGCGGACGTATAAGTACCAGTGATTAAGGAAGTAGTGCGTTTGGGAATTTTTTTGGATGAACTGTGGAGTTTCGTGCTTGTTAAGCCAGCCATTTTTAATGGTTGAGTGTTCTTGATGTATGTTGTGTGGATTGTGGGTATATGTGTAGATAGCTTCTCATGGACTGCAACTGGTGCAACGAAGATGGAAGAGAAGCGTTCGGGTCTTTTCACTAAACGACCTGATTTAGTGCAAAAATTTGTCCGTATATGCGGTTCAGGGCTGGAGTCCGAGGACGAGGAGGATTTATATTGGCAAGGTTTTGGGTTGGGGGTCTTCGGAGGAGATGAAGGGGGTTGTTGGATAGAACTATTTGCTGTAGTTGATGGTAGAGTGTGAGCTTGACGTGAAGATTGTGGTGACATAGTAGAGGGAAAAGGAGATAGTGTCGGTGGTGCAAGCCGAGTTGGAAGAGAGACAGTGATGTTGGATTTTTTAGAGATTAGTGGTATAGATGTGGTTGGTATTGTTTTTGTAGGAGATAAAGTGGCTTTAGAGGTAGACATATTTCGTGGTGAGGATGAATTTGCTGTAGAAGTAGAGGGTTGAACGTGGAGTTTTGTAGGAATAGGGTGAGGTAATCCTTCTGAAGTTCAAGAATTTGGTGATGATGAATTTGAGGTGGATACTTTTGTACTGGAAGTGGATTTAGGGGGAGAGGTGGACGAAGGAGTGTGCGGCCGGGGCCTCTTTGATGGTGGCGAAGATGTTGGAGAAGGATTTGAGGAGGTGGACAAACGTCGACTATGAAGTTGTTTGATATTAGCAGAAGGGGAAGAAGAAGTGGAACTTTTAGATTGTTAGTACACTGGTCTCTTGATACGTTTCGTTAGGGATGTTGTGGGCCCAGCAAGTTTGTGAGTTAGTCTGGAACGTAATGCATATCGATCTGGTATTTTTAAAACGGGTTTACTGTCGGAAGTGTCAGAATGGGAAGAAACTTTCACTTTCTGGGGAGGTGTGACACCTGGTGAGATTAATAATGGATGGGGTGTTCTCGGGGTGTGCTGACGGATTACTGTTGGCGGCGGCTTGTTTGATCTTGTTTCGGGGGCTGGTGTGTGAACTACTGGAGGAGATATTATCGTTGGCGCTGGTACATTTGTGACTTGAGCGTCAGGAATTTGGGGCAAAACAGAGGGAGGTACTGCAGTGTTGTCGTTCATGCAGATGGGTGGATTATCAGAGGAAGTAGTGATAGGTTTATATATTTTGACAAAACTGTTTCTATAAGTTCTAGTTTCCTTATGGTAGTTAATGGAGGTTTGGTACTGATTAGGGATATGAGAGACGATATAGGGACCCACATATCGCGGTCCTAATTTATTTATTACAGGGAGCTTCGCTACCATAACAGTGTCGTTAATGGCGAAAGGATATTTCTCATTTGTTGCATCATTGTTTACGTCTTGGCATACTTGCGCGTTATGCAGGGTGTTTTTTAACTGTTGCAAGGGATCTATGGTGAATTTAGTTGTAGAAGATTGAGATAAGTGATGGAACGGTAATAGTATAGGAGCTACTCCATAGACTCTTTCATGGGGAGAGATACCATCTTCTTTTGGACAGGTGTTCATTCCCCATTGAATTACTTTTACCTGGGCTGGCCAGTCAGAGGTGTTTAACCCATTCTCTGCGTGCTTATTTGAGCTATTGAGGGCATATTCATGCACTCCTGAATGATTAATCAAGCATCTGCATTAAATGAACTGTATTCTGCCGAAAAGTAGACGAAAATAGCTTCAAAATGAGACCAGAACGAGCTTTGTAGGTGGCGGGGTTCACCCGCACCGTTGCCATAGACATTCGGGAAAACCGCTAATTATTAGCTCTCGCTCGCTCGGCAACACTGTTGTGAGACACCCGCGTGAGACACAGTCTCCCTCAGTGAGCGGCTGGCTGCTCTGAGGGTCGGAGGGAGGTCCCTCACGCTCCCGCCCACTGACACTCGATTTCTACGGCTTTTACAGGCTTTTAAAGCCTGGAAATTGCTGTAATATAGGTTTGAGTCCCGAAGGGATGAAGGAAAACCTAATATTTAGTAGTGGCCCCGGAATCATTGACGATGTGCCTTACGTAGGTAATGGCCAATCTTTGAACACCAAGCTTGCTGTTCAAACTTCCCGCCCAAGGAGAACTCAAAATACGATTGCCTTACATCGTGAGCGAAACGCTCTTAATAACCACTCACGGACTCGTCCTTATAAGCCTGTGGTGTTAACGCCTTTAAGTTTCAAAGAACAGTTGGTGTAACACAGGAATAAACTATCCATTCAGTTTATATATTCCAGGGGAAATGAAACATTCATTATCACCCAAATGTATTAATATGTAGGCCTACATATTCATGGCCTTAGGTAATGTTACCAAAAATTATTTATACTCTAGATCTAATCCCTGAGATTATTGAGTATATTGGAAACCTTATTGCATTCATAGTGTTTCCTCTTAAAATCCAGAATGTCACCCGCAGGGAAAGTGTTAAGGCTATCATTCTCGTGCGGAGTTGATTGTTGATCGTACGGTGACTCCGTTCACAGACTGTGTTACCCTGGGGCCAGTATGGGGAAGAATGTTTAACTTTAATTCCACACAGTTTTGTGAACTCTTCCCAAACTTGACCTCGAAATTCTGGGGCGTTGTCTGATAATAATGACACGGGTAACCCGAACACAGGAAATATCTCTGTGGCTAGCAGATTGGCAATGGTGGAAGCACTGTGGTCTTTAGTTGGGCAAGCTACAAGAAATTTGGAGTATACATCGACAAACGTCACTATATACCGTTTGCCGTTGCTGACCGGAAATGGTCCCATTACGTCGAGAGAAAGGGTTTGGAAAGGTTTCTGTGCTGAAATAGTGCCAGCTGTGCCTGCTATGCGACACCTATCTTTACCAAGGGCACAGGGTTTACAAGCCTCAGTTATTCGTTTGGCAATGCCCGATGGATTTATGGTCCAATATTGATCCTGGAATACTTTCAACATTTTCCTTTGACCCAAATGTATACCATTTCCTTCATGAATGGCAATCATGTACTCTTGGGCTGTGGTAGGTTCCACGACGATGTGTCCAGATTCTGTGGTTAACTGGTCACCCCAACGAGTGAGACGGGAAAATTATAGGTTTGAGTCCCAGAGGGGAGAATGAAAACCTAATATTTAGTAGTGGGCCTAGTGGCCCCTCCATCATTGACGATATGCCTATTAGTATAATAGACCCCTTTCAAGCGCCCGCGGGTAGCCAGTTTGAAACGACCGCCGCGGGGAGAAGGAGTCCTACATCATAAGTGCAACGCTAATTCTCTTATGGAATCGTCTTATGATTGAGGTACTCACTACGAAAAAACTTCGTAAAAAATAAAAAATAAAATGTAACTTAAAACTTGTTATATAAATGCTTTCCATCTCGGTGGATTTCTTGCGTGGATTCTATCCCTGACGCTGCTCTCTGAGACGCCATTCTCCCTTCAATGATATATTAAGACTAAACTCAAGACATCAAACAAATGGGAAGGGGATGGAAGGGAGGGCCTTACATCGTCAATGATTTCGGGGCCACTACTAAATATTAGGTTTTCATTCTTCCCTCCGGGACTCAAACCTATAATTTATTAGTGGCCCCTCCATCATTGACAATATGCCTGATATCTAAGACTGGAGGGGGACATTCGTGACAATAACACCACTAACAAATACCATAGGTAGAGACAAAGAATCATATAACAATTTAAGTCTTTATTGCTTACATACAATAAAAGTACAACATTGGAAAGAAAGCAGTGCGTTACTTCAAAGAATATCTGCTTATATTTGACCGATTAGGTACATATGATAAGATCTCACATTGAGATCCATAAAATATTGTTGACTAGGAGCTTATTTGCAATCCTGTTCAACTCATACAGACCCATATATCCTTAGATTATATCTTCTGTCTTTAAAACTTATTTGTACATTCCATATAAATTGTACACTTTATTCATACTATATAGTTGTAACTATGATAGATATCTTCAAAAGTAGAACAAATATTTTAAAGAGCTGTAGGACCAGCTCGGTTTATAAAAGTGTCACAGCTTGTGACCTTATCACAATATCCGGCGGAGGGGCTCTAGGGGTCTTTATGGGCTTACCTGCACACCCCCCTCCTTTTTCCCTTTAAGATTAAACTTAATCAGTAATAGCACATTGACTAACTAGACCCGCTGCCGTAACGCTACACAGGTTAGTTCTGGCTTATCCAGGGTCACAGACAGGTATCGCGTCAAGGAAGTATGCTTGGAAGCCCACAATTTTGTGTTAGCTATGTCATCAATTGAAATTTTTTGTAAAATTTTAAGGGAGACAGCCCACTTTCTGATGTCATGGGCTCTGCCCACTACTTCGGGATTTACTTTCTCTAATGACGTCTACGAGTTAAAGAAGCTAATTTCTTTCTTGTGATGCGAGTACCTGTGCTGATACCCCATAGGAAGCCTGGTTGTTGAGGTTGTGCCACCCTCATAAACTTGATTAAAGCCTGTACCGGGCACAAAATATGGTGCGTATGTCCGCGTTTTGACTGCCGGTCCTGTAAATTTTGAAAACACATGATACAATGTTATTTTTGTTGGCTATAATGTGGGAGACGGAGCGATTTGTCAGTGTTCATTTCGTCTCCCAAACCTGAGGCAATTAGGTTCGTTGCTCACCGCCGCCGGCTCAGATACCTTGTTTCCTGTTGCCAAAGCCCTAAGGAACACAGCCTTCTTATAATAGCGAGTCAAAGTCTGGCGCATGATTATACTATGCACAAGTGAATCTAGGATAAAGCTTTATCCAGCGACCAGGTAGGCATGAGCTGACGTGGTGGTGGGTGCAGTTTGAAACATGCCCTCATGAACCTTTTCTCCTCCGCCTGTGGTATAGATAGACCAGTTAGGTCGTAAAAGAGGGGGGGGGGGAAGAATTCCAATGGCAGACAAGTGGTATTCCAAGGTGACCACAGAAAGCCCTTGTGTTCAAACAATTAGTCTAAGTAAGTAAAGATCAAGGCTACCTACTCCATTGGTTGCGCCGTGTCTACTACCCAGATTGAGGACGTTTTCTATTGATATTGGAATTATCCCCTGGCAGACCTAGTATATTGAATAAGAAATTTACTGATTAAGAAATTTACTTGTACACCCTCACTCTCTCCCTACTGAGTTAACCTTTCGGTATATTGGATATCCCAACGGCAAAAGTCCGGGAGGTCTCTAGGTTGCTAATTGTCTTCGAGTGGAAGTATGCGACCGGGCGTGACCCTGGGTTTTTTGCCCACGTTTTCAATTAGTGGTACCACCTGAGCCGGCCAAAGTGGCACGATCATCGACTAAAACCCCGGTAACCCCGTAGTTTGTGAACTACTTGGCACGTGCGTGAGTGTTGTGGAGGAGGAAACAGATATAATTCCAATTGTTTTGGTCTTCCGTCAATGCGTTTTTGGACCCCGCCCCTCCGCCCAGGTTTCTTCCCGGCGGATTTAGGGAGTGGTTTCCCTCTAACGCTCATAGACCCACTTGTGGATGGTATGGCTCCGCATTTATCTTGTTGAAGATATTTTGCTTGAATGCCTTTTCCACTTGTGTGCTCCGTCTCCAGGACAGAGCGTCTGCCTAGCCGTTCGTCACGGCCATGAAGTAAGATGTATGAAGATGAATGCTCCGCTTTCCGGCTAGAGCAAGAATCTGTTCTGACAATTCTAGTAACTTTCGAGACCTCTCTGACCCTTGCTTTGGAAATGCAGAGTACCGCTTCCAAATTGTTCATTCGAAATGCAATTGATTTCCTCTATCAAGAAGAGCTTTGGTTTTGATGGGAAAAAAACAAAGGGATTAGCCACTCTTGTTTGTTAATTTGAAAGTTCCTGTCTTGGGACCAAAATTGTGACCCTGGTGGCTTAGTTTCTACTGATATACCTGGCCTAGTGTCCCTTAACCCGGCAAGTGAGGGAAGACTCTTAAGAGTTTCCCCGGGCGACTGCGGGAAGACTTTTAAGATCCTGGGCCTAAAAAAATCCATTTAAACCACCCCCAATTTTTGTTTTTGTTTTGCCCCTGGGCCATGCCAAATATCACTCCTCCACATCCCCTCCTTCCCCACTTCCCTCCCCTCCTTCAGTTATCACCTATTTTCCCTGTTATTCCCTTATTCTGTGGTCTATTTTCGTGCTAACATTAGCGAGTTGGTAGCAGGGCATTGTCATCACTGTTACCAAGCGTGGGAAAGAGCGAGAGAGAGACTATTGTGTAACAGTGTCTCTCCAGACAAGGGGAGGGAAGGAGGGGAGGGAGGTTGCCTCAGCCATACATTATGTAACTCCCGGCCTGTATCGCCGATTTTGACCATCCAAACGCCGTTTCCACTTGTTTTATTGCTGTAACAGGTTAACACCTTTATAATCAACCTAAAATAGGCGCATATGGATAAGTATTAATGCTATTTATGGTAAAATAATGATGTTAGTGATGGGAACAGCTCAAATACGTGCACACAGGCGTGTGGTGTCTCATACCCCCCATGCGCACGTCTTAGGTTAAGCATCTGTCTATACCCATACCGTAGGCGGGGGACAAAACCATGTCATTATTGAGTGCATGTTTCCTACCTTGTCCAGACCGACGGTACGTTTTTGTGAATTAGTGGAGCAATGGTCCGTAATTTTCCCGCCGGCAAGAGTGGGAAAATGTAGAGTTGCTATCCACGAATAATCACTTGACTTCCAACCGGCCCAACTTCACAGTTGAATCCAGCTGAGAGAACTGGCCGGGGACTCCTCCCATTCCTCTCGTTGCATTTAGACTGTAGGCAACCGGAACAATTTCCCACAAAATCTGTTGCGGTTGCCCACTTTGACCGAAAGCAAGAGTGGTTGTGTCTCAGACCAGTTTTATCAACTGAATTACCCTTGTGGGAACGATCGAGGTGCGACCTTGCCAAGTTGACCTTGAACCCTAGGGATAGTACAGTACATGCTTTATAATGTAAAAGACATGGGTATTGTAGCTACTGGGATTAAACATGAATTATAATGTGATAGACATGATATTGGTGGTACTGATTGACTCCGCCATTACCCGGCAGCCATCTGAAGCAGCACCAATTTTAGATTCCTTGATTTTACAGCGGCCGTAAGATTGCCGGACTCAACCCTTACTCTAGGTTACCCTCTTGCAGTGAAAAACTGCTGTATGACCATCTGAAAGTCCTGAAGAGTGAAAAAGGGAACAGCTTGACTCTGTAAACCCCAACACCCGGGGAGGGGGGGTTATGCTCCTGGTCTCATGCAAATATGGTCCGTTAGTGGCATTAGGTAACCGGATGTGACAACATGGTACGTTGGCTCGGCCAGAACAACACTGGGAAAACTTGTCTTTTGACTATAGTGACTAACCTCTAACGAGAAGATTGTCTAATCTTAACCGAGGGCGCCGGAGTCTTCGTTAGTTGTTCCTGCCCACGTCCGCCGGGACGCAGCCTGGTGACGACCGTAGGGACTAGAGGTGGAACGAATATCAATTTTCACTATTTGCGAATACGAATACCAATACGAATATTTTTTGGTAAAATTTGCGAATACGAATAGCGAATAGCGAATATTTCAATCTTTCTTGAAGGATGAAATTGTCATCCTTCAAGAACTGGTAATTCTTTTTATATCACCAACAAACGTTAATTCAATTACTATGAAATTAATTACCGGAAGCCAATGACGATGTGAATGTGTAAGCTGGGTGTTTCGTTACCACCACTGATTAGCCATTGGGCTTTTGGCAGAAAATGCCCAAAATTATCAGTGATATCCGAGACATGTTTACATAGAATGCTAGACTACTCGGCCCACGGGACAGCTCGGCCAGGACAGCTCGGCCCAGTAAAAACGAGACAGCTCGGCCCCGTGTTAATTACGAGACAACTCTTAATTAACCTGACTTAACCTAACCTAACCTACACATTATGAATCGAGAGAACTAGCCTATGACATAATTATACAATAAACGAACATTTCGCCCACATTACACACATGCCATAAACGGGAAGCCATGTATGCAGCACCAAATCCTGTCCTCTGCGCATGCGTGAGAATCTTAGGCCCCTTGGCACGATTTTGTTTTCCTTTATACTATTATATTATCTTAACCTAACCTAACCTAACTTAAATTAACCTAACAGTTGAGCCTAAATCTATCTATCTATCTATATACTCAGGCCCAATCCCCATTTTGGGGGTAGCCGACTCAAGACAGAGCAAGAACAGGGAAAACACAAAAACAACATAAAACAAAAAATAAACACAGATAAAAAACACAAACTCTCACACATCCAGGTCACCCAGGAGAAGACCCAGAGACCAGGGTTACCAAGGTCGCTCCAGCACTCCCCCGGCCCCTGACCACCCGGAGAGGTTCCGATCTCGGCAGGCAGACATGCAGCGGAGCCAAAGCCACAAGCCCTCCCACCACACTTCCAGGCACACCCTTCATATTAATCGTCTCCCCGGGCCAGGCGCCTGATGGACTATTATCTAGTCCAACTTGCGCCCGACCCCTTACTCCAAATTACCACGTGTTCACTCAACTATTCACAAGCATTCTCCATTCACTCCTGTCCACCACCACTTCCCCTGCCTGATCTATAGTCATTCCTCTATCATCCAAAGCCTTTCTTACACAGTCTCTCCATCTCAATGGGGGTCTTCCTGCCCTTCTATCTCCCCTTGTACCTGACTCACATATTTTCTTTGTAAGCCTTTCATCTCCCATTCGTTCAACATGACCATACCAGCTCAGCACCCTTCTGTCTACTCTGGCTGACAAATGTTCCTGCTGCCCCACTCTCCTACGTATCTCTTCATTCCTCAATCTGTCTCTACGAGTAACTCCACACATACTCCTCAAGCAGCTCATCTCCATCACATCCAGCCCTCTTTTCTCCTTTTTCTTCAGAGCCCATGTCTCAGCCCCATACATCACTGTTGGCACAACAATTCCTTGATACAGTGCACTTTTTACTTTCACTCCGAGATTTCTCGTCTTCCACATACTTCCCATTGCTCCGAAAACCTTCCTTCCTTCACACACTCTCTGTTTTACCTCCACTTCCATACCTCCACTCCTGCTTATCGTTCCTCCTAGATATTTAAAACGCTCTACTTGTTCCAATATTTCCCCATCCAGCCTCACATCTAGATTCACCCTATGCTCTCCCCTATTACACACCATTACTTTACTTTTATTGACGTTCACCTTCAGTTTCCTCCTTCCACAAACCACACCAAATTCTTTGACTACCCGCTGCAGTTTCTCATCAGAATCCGCCACCAATGCTGTGTCATCAGCGAACAGCAACTGATTCAACTCCCAATCTCTACCATTCTTTCCTACTAAACCCAATCCTCTTCCCATAGTTCTCCTTTTCACCTCCCTCACCACACCATCCATAAACATATTAAACAGCCATGGTGACATTACACAACCCTGTCGCAAACCTACCTTTACCTCAAACCATTCACTCAACTCACCATTTCCTACTCTCACACATGCTCTGCTCCCTTCATAAAAAACTCTTAACTGCTTCTAACAAATTTCCTCCTATTTCATAAATCCTTAACACCTTCCACATTGCTTCACGGTCCACACGATCATACGCTTTTTCCAAGTCCATAAAAGCCCAAAATATCTCCTTATGCTTCTCTAAATACTTCTCGCATAACTGTCTTACTGCAAACATCTGATCCACGCACCCTCTTCCCCTCCTAAAACCGCACTGTTCTTCTCCTATTGCAACTTCCGTACACTTTATTATCCTCTCTATCAACACCCTGCCATACAGCTTTCCAACCACTGACAATAAACTAATACCTCTATAACTTGAACACTCCTGCCGATCTCCCTTCCCCTTGTACAACGGCACAATACATGCACTCTTCCAGTCTATTGGTACCATTGACACAGCAAAGCACACATTGAAAAGTCTCACCAACCAATCTATTATCACATCTCCACCCTTCTTTATACACTCCACAGCAATACCATCCAACCTTCTGCTTTTCCCGCTCTCATTTGTTTCACTGCTTCTTTCACCTCATTTTCCTCAATCCTTTCATTCATTCCCTGCCACCTGGGTGGCCTGGGTAACCTATCTCCATCCACCTCTGCTTCTCTTCCATCTCTTGTATTTAACAAAGATTCAAAATACTCGGCATATCTTTTCCTCACTTCAACTGGTTCCACTAGTAATTCTCCATTTTCATCTTTCACTGACTCTTCCCTCTTTTGTCCTCCTTTCCTTTCTTTATTTACCTCCTTCCAGAACATCTTCTTTCGTTCTTCAAAATTCTCACTCAGCCTTTGGCCCCACCTTTCGTTTGCATCTTTTTTCGCTTCTCTAATTTTCCGTTTTGCCTCTCTCCTTTTCTCCTTGTACCTCTCCCATACCTCAACACTACCATCCTGTAAAACCCTCTCAAAACACTGTCTCTTCTCCTCAACTGCCTTTCTCACCGTATCATTCCACCACTCGCTTCCCTTCCTGATACCTCTGCCTCCTACTTTCCTTTTGCCGCATACTACCTCTGCACTTGCTTTCACTCCTTCCTTAAACTGTTGCCATTCAACCTCTACTTCTCTCTCTTCCATCTCTCTCACTTCCATCCACTTTTCATTTAGTCTTTCCTTGTACTCCCTCTCTTTTTCACTCTTCTCTAACTCACTAACTTTTATTACCTCTCTTACTTCACGCTTGTCTCTTATTCTCCTGTAACTCTTAACTCTTAGCTTTCCCTCCACCAGGTAATGATCTGACATACCCTCCGCCTCACCTCTCATCACATTCACATCCAGCAGTCTACACAATCTTTCCCTTGTCACCAGCACATAATCCATCAATGCCCTCTCTACAATCTCTCCCCTCACAAGTCTATGCCAGGTGTACTTGTGTATATGCCTTTTTTTGAAGAACGTATTACCTACACTCAATCTACACTCTTCACATACATTTTTCAGTCTTTCTCCACTCTCGTTTACACCATCCACACCAAAACTACCGATGACTCCCTCAACAGGCCTAAATAACATAATAAAAATATTAGGGAAAAGGCCGCGCATACGCAGAGGAAAGGATTTGGTGCTGCATACATGGCCTCACCCATAAACCCTCCACTTAGCTCTCCCCATTCTAATCCTGACTGGTCTCGTCAAATTGCCCCATAGCAAAACATGGGGCCGAGTTGTCTCGCCGTCGTGGCCGAGTTGTCCAAAAGTGGGCCGAGCTGTCCGAGCCGAGTTGTCCCATGGGCCGAGTCGTCCAGTCACCGTTTACATACAGCTAGTATTCTCATCGTCCAGCATATTACTGTTTCATAATCATCAGCCAACTTAAAATAGCCCTGTATAATATTTAATTATCACTAGAACAATACACTATATCATGTAGGAAGTCTTCTGGAGAAATAGGGCAAATATATTAAACAATGCATGATAAACTAAAGCACAAATGTATGCTAGAATAGCATTGACAAATCGCTAGATAGTCACCAGACACTAAAAACTTGTATGTCACTAGAAAACATATGTTGAAGTATCTAGAATAATCTTTAACAATCGAAAAATCTCTACAATTCCTTAAAATAGGGAACATAACTTGAATATCGCCAGAATTCATCACATCTTGATGTCGCTAGATGGAAGTGATGGAAGTGATTCGCTGGATCTAGCGGTAGCTGGTACATTGGCAACATTGTACCAAGACCATTTATTCCGTTATAATGAACAAGGTCAGATTTCGGAACTGTTACAATTATTTCAAACCTCAGATATCATCAGATGGGTTTGGAAGTCGATGTACACAATTTTGGTTCCATTAGTTTAAAAAACATTCACATAATATGGTACTTATAGGGTTTAACCCCTTCAGACTCATATGACGCAGAGGTTGCCAGATTAGCAATAAGAAATAAAGTTCTCTCACTCTTATAAATACCTCTCCAAAATTAGTTTTCTGCCCACAGCTAACTCAAAGACAACTGCAGAGGTTGAAGTAACTCAACTAAAGGTTTCTAAATACCCCTGATGGTAACAAAGGCTTTAAAATATCCCTAATCGGCTCAAAATCGCGTCGGAGAGGGTTAATAAAGAAGCATGCCTTTCCCCGACATCATACAGGCGAACGCACGCTTTAACCCTTGTCTAGCGGGGGGTTTTGGGCTTATTTGGGCATATTCAGGCCCTCCTGAATGATAAATCAAGTATCTGCATGAAAAGAAATGTATTCAGCAAAAAAATAGGCGCTAAAAACTTCAAAATGAGACCAGAACGAGCTACGTAGCACTCGTGGTTCTCATACAGTGGTGCCAGTAACATGGGAGTTTAGCGTATAGCGGTATATTTTTTCCAGCTACGCTCACTACTGGCTACACTGCCGGCCTCTCGAGAACACAGGGAGGGTGAGTCAGTGGGCGGCGGTAGGCCCTGGGAGTCGGACGTGTGGCTCGCTGCACTCCCAGCCATTTGCACTCGATTTTAACCCTTTGCACAGTGGCAGTATCGTAGCCAATGAGGTTTAGAGGTCCTGTCATCTGCGTATACGTACGGTATTGGTTAGTCTTGCTAAAACGCACCTCTGTAGCTTACCGTGACTAGTTACGGTAAGTAAGTCCTACCCCGCCTTCTCGAGGTAGCCTCGTTATTACACCAACCTTATTTTAATCCTCCCTTTTAAATTTCTAACATTTTAATTTTTACTTGACGGTGGAACTAAAGGGGAGGGCGGGTGTGCTATTTTCTTCAGCAGCACATTTTGTTTTTAATTTTAAATCCTCTTTTAATTTCCACTATAAAAATTATCCCCATTGTAACTATATTTATGTTGTCCCCTGTATATTTTTGTTCTCCTTATCTTCTTAAACTTGTGTTTTCATTTTTACTGTGTTGTATGTTTTTTTACTGATGTTAGTATCAGTTTTTAATTTTTCTTTAGTATACTTTTGACAATCCGGCGCCCTGTTTGGAGGCATTATGTCCAGGCCCCAAGTCCTCCTGGGAAATAACTGTGCTCGGTATGCTGCCGGCCAGGACCCCCTCGGGGGTGGAGGAACAAAGCAGAAAAGTGGTGGAAACGTCGTTCGGGTGAAGGAAAGCGTGCTCCGTGTCTGTGCCTTCAATGCCAATGGCACAAATGATTTTAGCAAGAGAGAGTGTCTGATGCGAGAGCTTAAAGATGGATGTGTGGATGTGAGTGGGGTAGGTGAGACGCACCTGTTGGGTTCTGGAGTGTGGGATGGTGAGAGTGAGCATGATTTGTGGGGTGGGGAAGGATGGGTTGTCTGGTCTGGATTGGATGCAGGATATAAATGTAAGAAAAAGGAAGGGGTAGCAGTAATTTTGTCAGAAAGGTTGAGGAAGTGTGTGAAAAACTATGGATGCGTGGACTCAAGAATTGTATGGTGTGAGTGCAAGATTGGGATAGATAGATATACTTTTATGTGTGTCTATGCACCAGTCAACCAAGAAACTGGGAAAGGTGCGGTAGAAAATAGAAAATTTTGGAATAAAGTCAATAAATGTATAAGAGAAAGGCAAGAGTGTACACAAGTAATATTAGTAGGCGACATGAATGGTAGAGTTGGAAATGAGGAGATAGAAGGTATAGTGGGTAAATGGGGTGTGGAGGGTAGGACTATGAATGGTGACTTCCTCTTAGAAGTATGTGCGGAGAGAGAGATGTTTCTGGCTAACACATTTTTTGAACATCGTCACATTCATAGATATACATGGCACAGAGGTGAAGGTGAGCAGGAACAGAAATCTCTAATTGACTACGCCATGATGGACTCCGGACTAAAAGGAAGAATTTTAGATTCAAAAGCTGTAAGAGGTATGCTGACGGGATCAGACCACTATGCAGTGCTGACAAAAGTGAGGATAAGGAAAGAGTGGAAATATGAGAGGAAAGAGAGAAAACTGACAGTAGAGAGAATAAATGTGAGAAAATTAAATGAAAAGTGTAATGCAACAAAATACAAGGACATCCTGAAAGAGACTATAAAGGACATGGATGTTATGATAGATCTGGGAAATACTGTAGACGAAATATGGAAAGGTACAAGAGACTCCATGATTAAAGCAGCTGAGAAAGTATGTGGGAAGAAAACCTTTAAAATGTGGAAGAAGAAAGGTAACGCATGGTTTAGTAAAGAGATAGAAGAAATAGTGAAAAAAAAAAAAAAAAATCAGAAAGAGTATGCTGCAAAAGAATATACCTAGAGAAACTAGAGATGCGAGGAAAGAAGAATATAAAAATTTGAAACAAAGAGTGAAGAGGGCGATACAAGACGCTAAAAGGAAGACAGATGAGGCATATGGGAGAAAGATTAGTGAACAGTTTCTGAATGACAGGAAAGCATACTACAGAGCTGTGAAAGAAGCCAGAGGGAAGAAGACTGAGAGTGTCTCAGGTGGTAGGATGAGGGACATGAATGGGGAAGTGGTAGAGGGTGATGGTGTGGTGAAAGTATGGAAAGATCATTTTAATAGCTTAGCTGTAAAGAGTAGGGGGAAGGCAAAGATCTCATCCATAGGAATGGAGAGAGGTAGAATAAACAGGGTAGTTGAAAGCCAGATAAGCAGAGAAGTAAAAGAAGCAATCAATAGACTTAAAATGGGCAAAGCTGCTGGAGTAGATAACATCCCAGGTGAAATGCTGAGATATGGAGGAGAAGAAGCTGTTGACATAATGCATAGGTTATGTAAACTAGCATGGGAAAAGGAAAGTGTACCAGAGGACTGGAGGAAAGCAGTGATAGTACCCTTGTACAAAGGGAAGGGTAGTAAAGAAGAGTGTAAGAATTATAGGGGAATTAGCTTGCTTAGCATACCTGGAAAGGTACACGCATGAGTAGTAACACAGAGGCTACAAAAGATAACGGATGACACAATAGGCGAGGAACAGGGAGGTTTCAGAAAGGGCAGGGGCTGCGTTGACCAGATAGCCTCAATGCGATTGTTGGTAGAGAAGTATCTGGCCAAAAACAGAAAACTCTATGCAGCATTCATGGATTTGGAAAAAGCCTACGACAAAGTAGACTGTGGGATGTGTTAACAGTATATGGTGTGGGAGGAAAGTTGCTAATGGCAGTAAAATCTTTTTATAGGAATGCAATGGCAAATGTGAAGGTAAGGGATAAGTTAAGTGAAAGTTTTGAGGTCAATGTAGGTGTAAGACAGGGCTGTGTCATGTTAGCTTGGTTGTTCAATATATACATGGATGGAGTGATTAGGGAATGTAGGGCTGTATCAATGGGTGTGGGAGCTAGACTGGAATCAGAGGGAAGAACATGGAAGATTTTAACATGCCTATATGCGGACGATGCAGTCCTGTTGGTGGAAAATGCTGAAGAACTTCAGAGAGTGGTCACTGACTTTGACAGGGTATGTGAAAATAAAAAGTTAAAGGTCAATGTAAGGTAATGGTGTTTGAGAGAAGAATGCATGAAACCATAGATTTTAAGGAAAAATATAGAATCAAGAGAGAACACAAGAAAAGTTGTAAAATAAAATTGAAAAATGAAGTACTAGAAGAGGTTGAAAGTTTCAAGTATTTGGGAGCTGTACTATGCAAATATGGTAAAATGGAGAGTGAGATAAAAGAGAGAAAAATGCAAGGGAGAAAAGTGATTGGAGAACTTGATAGTATTCTCAAAGGAAGAATGGTTAGCCAGGAAGTCAAAAAGTCACTGAGAAACAGTGTGCTGCTCCCAACACTCTCGTATGGAAGCGAGACATGGACGGCAAGTGACGAGGACCTCTTCAAACTGAGAACTGTGGAGATGAGCTTTTTCAGAATGGCAGCTGGCATGAATAGGCTAGATGGGCCAAGTAATAGGGAAGTGTACGAGTCCTTTGGAATGGAAGAGCAGGCTTTGGGCATTGAGTGTGGTGTGGTTGAGTGGATAAAGAGAAGTACTTAGAGGTGGTATGGTCATGTTCAGAGAATGGATGAAGACAGAATGCCAAGAAAGATATATGGGAGTCAGGTGAGTGGAACCGCTAGTAGTGGAAGACCACCTATGGTATGGGAAAAGAAAGTGGAAAAATATATTGAAGAAAAACTTCCACGTAGTGGAAGGGGCATTGTGGCACGGGCAAGGGAGGCATGTCTTGACAAAGTAGCTTGGAGACGTTTCTGTCATGGCCATCCTCTAGCGGGGGTTTCCCAGGGGGAAACAAGGCGTCGGAGATGATGATGATGATGATTTAACCCTTTAAAAGCCTTAATAATGCTCCTAACTTGCTGCAAATTGGCGCCCGGCTATAGCCGGGCGCCGCCAGTTAAGGGTTAAAATGTAATATTTTACATTTTTGTATAATTATCTTCTATTGGTTTCGTGAAAATATTTGCATGTTGCAAATAGCTATGAATGGAAATGCGAATACGAATACGACTACGAATATTGAAAAACATAGCGAATATTCACAAATACGAATACGAAACTAATATTCGGTCCATCTCTAGTAGGGACCCCTGGTCCTTGCCTGGGTGTGTTCTACCGAGGCCACCGAGAGCAAAGTATATATACACTAACAAGTAGACCCACCAGATATACTCAAATTTCTGGTAGCTCGCCGAGATTTGTTAGTCTTGTAAAATCGTGACGTCACACTTGGGATGTATGCTAGATGTTGACAACATGGGGAGAATGGGTGACTGGACGACTCGGCCCATGGGACAACTCGGCTCGGACAGCTCGGCCCACTTTTGGACAACTCGGCCACGACGGCGTGACAACTCAGCCCATTATTTGAGACAGCTCGGCCCCATGTTTTGCTATGGGGCAATTTGACGAGACCAGTCAGGATTAGGATGGGGAGAGCTAAGTGGAGGGTTTATGGGTGAGGCCATGTATGCAGCACCAAATCAAGTCCTCTGCGTATGCACAGCCTTTTCCCTAATATTTTTATTATGTTATTTAGGCTCAACTGTTAGGTTAATTTAAGTTAATTTAAGTTAGGTTAGGCTAGGTTAGGTTAAGATAATATAATAGTATAAAGGAAAAAAAATTGTGCCAAGGGGCCTAAGATTCTCACGCATGCGCAGAGGACAGGATTTGCAGGATTTGGTGCTGCATACATGGCCTCCCGTTTATGGCGTGTGTGTAATGTGGGCGAAATGTTCGTTTATTGTATAATTATGTCATAGGCTAGTTCTCTTGATTCATAATGTGTAGGTTAGGTTAGGTTAAGTCAGGTTAATTAAGAGTTGTCTCGTAATTAACACGGGGCCGAGCTGTCTCGTTTTTACTGGGCCGAGCTGTCTCGCCGTGGGCCGAGCTGTCCTGGCCGAGCTGTCCCGTGGGCCGAGTAGTCTAGCATTCGGAGAATGTCGTTCCACTTTGTTTTTCGTTATTAACTCATACTGCTTTGCATATTTTATGGCTAGAAATTCAAGAAAGCACTATATTAAGAACATTAGCAAACATGCAAATATATTAAGGGAGGTGTGGTGGAGTGGTCTTGCCACTGGCCTGGTAATCCAAAGGTCCCGGGTTCAAATCCCGATGTATCAATGGGAAGATATTATTGGGATGGAATTTGTGCTGTACCTGGTATCAGTGCATTACCACAAGCCCACGAAACGTCAATAAAATACCCTCATTGTTCCCTGATTAAATAGCACTGTATGAATATTCCCATATTCAAAATATGCTATAGGGGTGCAATGCCTGGTGAGTTATCTGCTCAACAGGTGGCGTTGTGTGTGTGTAAGTGTGAGAGTCCGAGTGTAGGGGGTGAGACAGTGAAGCACGGGAACGAGGTGGCTTCAGAGATGGGGTCGTTTCGGGCCATGAGTGAGCACCGTGCCTCATGTGAAGGCAAGATGGCAGGTGCTCGTTGTACTCTACGTGCTTCACATGTCTCACTCCCTAGACTGGAACAAGACCTCACGGGCTTCACTGTTCATTGTAAAGCGGTGAATGTTAAGGCTCTCAGCCCTATGCCCGAGAGGAAGTAAGTTGGAATATAGAAAAAAAAAAAAAAAAAAACAAAAAAAAAAAAAAAGAATATGAAAAAAAATCAATCAAGGCATTAATTTTGTAATGATATTCGATATAAATATGCAGACGAAGGAAGCTCATGCCCTGCAGCCGGTATACTTCTACTATATTCACGCACAATTACAGGTATATGTCGATGTATGTTTACTGTATGTCTTGAATTAGGTTTGGTTACGTTGGTTGGGATAGTTTTTATCATCAAAGTATTTTAAATGCATCGAAATAGAATTGTGATTCGGTGTAAATGTCAGGGCATAGCGGCTGCGGCCATGCCTTCCCCGCAGACGAAAGCACAGTTGTCATAGCGAACTCTCTAATAGAGCATTTAATATATTACCCAGGTCTATTATTGTATGCTGGTGAAAGTTATAATAATTAAACCAGACAAAAGCTGGACATTTTTTAGGTACTCATGATAGTGGTGAAAAAGAAAACAAATTAAAGAATATGTCAGTCATAATAACGGGGTTCGTGTGTGTCTGTGTTCCCGAGTGGCTTTAGACGGTATTGCCATATTTCAAAGTATCTTTGTTTTCTTGTTCTGTTTTCAATCGTGCAGTACCTACAGTACAATCATACTGCATGTACCCGGGGTACGTTGTGGTGACTACATTTAAAGGCAGTTTATACTGTTCAGGCAATCATGTGTTTGTGGGAGAAGGTTAATGGGAAAATAATAATGAACACACTTAAATTATCGTATGCGCCAGCTGTCCTAGTGTGCGCCGCCCTCCACCACCACGTATATTCCGCGTATATTTCACTATCTTATGACACAGTAAACACTCCCATCACTAATATATCACAACATTAACCCATTTTTAAGACAATTCACCATAATCCTCATTATGGAACACAATAGGTTAGCATGATGAGTTGATGACTGGCCAATACTGCATGCCAACAGAATGCAGAGACCTTGTCTATGATATTCATACAACGATTTTATCCCGAAAATTATATAATAATGACTCCTTAAAGTGGTGACTAGCTCACAAGATACTGTCATTAGACATACTCGCAAATAAACATATGCTGCGTTTTCTGTTACCCCAAAGTCTGATAACCCACTCTCATTATAGTGGGGTGGCACAAAATGAACAAGGGACTTTTAAATATATACATTATATGGACAACCTTTCCTGACTATTTTTAAGAATGAAAGTAAATATGCATTGCAGAATAATTACTACAAAGCAAATAAAGACAAAATAAAAGCGAAATAGCGTAATATACCAAATATCATGAGGTATGTCAGGGACTGGAATAATCGACAACAGAACATATCGGCAATAAATTTGAATATATACAATTTAAGATGTGTTGTGACATTACATATTAGGTGAAATTAAACATATTTATTTGTTTAATAATAGAGCAAGAAATATTTGCATACATAGACAATTCAATAATTCTGAGGAGTGACAGATTAATTACCGTGACGAACTCCTAATTTTCTGAACTTGACTCTTGGGAAGACGACACGGTCAAGGTCACGAGGCTTGATGCCCCCCCCTCGATATCTCTACGTTCCTACTGGCCCTCACGCAACCGTGGTGCTTTGCGCGGTCGAACCTATATTTCACAAATGTTATGATATTTTTATATATGCATGTACTGTTACTTAGTAATATTGTATTGTGTAGCCTAATCAACCCAAATTATATAAATTTAAGTAAGAATACACCGAAATATAATCGTGATTAGGCGCGAATGGAGTGGCACCGCGGCTGCGGCCATGTGCTCCAATGTTTATAAACAACAGGCTTTACATAACAAGATCAATATTTGATCCATCATTTCGATATTATTTTGATCTAGTTGAATTTGTAAAAAATTGTGATGCTATTCATATAATATAATCGCTTACTTTGGGGTCTTATATATAATAACTCTGGTAGGTTATCGGCCTTCTATAGGATTATGACGCTTCTTTTGGACATTCTGAGGATATAGCTAGGTACATTTATAATTATGACATCCAAATCGATTATTTATATATGGATATATACAAAAGTCTTAAAACTGTTATCAAGCTCCGAAAGTCTGAATCGGGTTGAGTTTCGACCCTGTGGAAGAGCAGGGTTGAGTTGGCTTGATATTGGACACCCCTCAGGGAATTTGGGTGTGAAATTTCCAGTCTATCGGAGATAATGATGGTAAAGGAAAATGCGGTAATAGTATACTCCAATGAAAGACATGTTATTCAGCTTTTTAAAGCCACACATCCTTAGATTCTTCAGGTTTGTATATGAAATATGGTCCTACTGTCCCAAGCGTGACGTCACACTGGGTGTCGGAGGTTCCAATATTACTTCGGTGAGTTAACTTCTTGTATGTATATAAACTTTGACCGAGAGTACCAGGCCGCACGGATGGGACCTTTAAATTATGTGACGTAGGCAACGGTAGGGCTCATGTTTTCGCACTACCCTCACAGGTCAGTATACATTTGAGTGAGATAGGGGGAAGATCGCACTGTGTTTCCAAATTATTTGCCCTTCTAAATACTTTATAAGTATATTAAAACTCAATTCACCCATACTTGACAAGAAGGTAATTTTAAGGAATTTTGAAGAAATTAACTATGAAGAAGTAAAAACAGATTAGGAAATTGATTTTGGTTTATAATATAATAATAATAATACTTTATTTCAGACTCACACAGTACAGAGGGGACCATACTGGGTCCATATATACCTTACAGTAACATAAATATATATAGGCTTCTGTACATAGGCTACATAAAAGTTTTATTTGTGAATCACTCATAACACGACGTCAGAAGATCCAAAACTGTGTAAAGTGTAAACATGTAGCTCACATGAAGTGCATCTCTAAGAAGACCAACAGTGAAGAACGGGAATTCCTTTGCAATAAGTGTGCCTTGCATTCATTACCGAATATTAATGTAAATGATCCAAGTATTAACAACTCAGAATCCAGCCAGGACACATTCAACATCAAAGATGAATACAGAGTGTTCACCAACAAAGGGCTCCATCTTATCCACATTAACGCCAGATCAATGTACCATAAATTGTCAAAAATAAACTTGTTAGCTAATAAGGCCAAAGCTTCAATAATTGCAATCACAGAAACCTGGCTGGATTCAAGTATAAACGATGGTGAAATAAACATTCAAGGTTTCAATATGGTTAGGAATGATCGCAATAGGCATGGGGGAGGAGTATGTCTGTATGTAAAAAACAACCTCACACACACAACTAGGACCGACCTCCATATAGAAAATCACGAAGCTCTGTGGATCGACCTACACCTGCCGAGGACAAGACCCATCACAATAATTGGGGTATGCTATAGGCCACCAGCCGACACACAATTCTTGACCAAATTTGAACGAACTTTGTCATCACTAGACCCTCGAAATGAATCCATCATACTAGGGGATTTTAACCTGTGTTACAAACAACGAAATGATAGGCTTGTACGAGAATATAGGCATATACTGACAATGCACAATCACAAACAACTCATCACAACCCCCACACGTATCTCTGAGAACACTGCCACAATATTAGACCACATAAACTGTAACAGAGAGGACAAAATATCCCAATCAGGGGTTATACAGACTGGGATAAGTGATCACTTCGTCATATAGTGCACACGGAAAACCACAAAAATTACCCTAGAGAATCACAAGGTTATCAAAACAAGGTCACTCAGAAACTACAATAAGGAAACATTTCTGGACATTTTATAGAATACAGACTGGTCTCCAGTGTTTGGAAGTACAAACGTTAATGACGCATGGGTTGGCTTCAGAACCATCATCACAAACATCCTAGACGAAATAGCTCCTCTGAAAGACATACAAATTAAAGCAAGGTCAGACCCATGGATCAACAATGACATACTACACCATCTGGAACACAGAGACAATCTGTTAAAAAGGCTTGCGAAACATAGACAGGATCAAGGTCTGAAACATGAGTTCAACAGGGCCAGGAATAAACTAAGTAGGAAAATAAAATCAGCGAAAACTAATTATTTTCACAATAAGGCAGAGGAATATCAGAATAACCCAAAGAAACTATGGAGGCACCTAAAAACAACAGGCTACAGCAACAAGACAAGGGATTCGTCTAACACTAATATTGCTCTCACCATTAATGATCAGGTTTGCCACAATAAACGACAAATTTCAACCTACTTCAACTCCTTCTTCACTTCCATAGCAAACACACTTGCACAGAACCTACCTCAACCTCTCAATAAATACACGACAACAACGGCCACCTTTCGTAATTTCTACAGAGATAAAGACATACACCCGAACACATTTGAATTGCAAAATGTTACACCAAAATACACTTTTGACGAGCTGTCTAACCTAAATGTACATAAAAGCACAGGACCAGACAAAATTCCTGCCAAATTTCTACGAGATGGAGCCATTGGTATAGCAGGCCCCCTAACCCACATCATCAACTTGTCAATTAACACCAACACTGTACCTGCTGAACTGAAGGAAGCTATTGTAACCCCTCTATTCAAGAAAGGAAATAAACTAGAAGTTGGCAACTACAGACCAGTTAGCATATTATGTATTGTATCTAAAATTCTTGAAAGAGCGGTATACACCCAAATTGAACACTACCTCAAACAAAATGATCTATTCTATAAGTTTCAATCAGGTTTCAGATGCATGTACTCGACAGACTCCTGTCTCATCCACTTAACGGATCACATTCGTAAAGAAATGTCTAAAGGTAACTACACCGGTATGGTTCTTCTTGATCTACAAAAAGCGTTTGACACAGTAGACCATGATATCCTATGTAATAAACTACAAGCAATGGGCATAGGGTCTGTGAACTGGTTTAAATCTTATCTTAGTGGTAGAACCCAGAGTCAAAATTGATGATAATATATCTGATCCTATGCCAATTAACTGTGGGGTCCCGCAGGGAAGCATCCTTGGTCCCTTACTCTTTCTCTGTTATGTGAACGACATGGAACTGAGCGTCTCATGTAAATTATTACTGTATGCAGACGACAGCGTGCTTCTGGTTTCAGGAAAAGACCCAAAAAGTATTGCCGCTTCACTTTCCAAAGAACTAGAATCATGTAGTGAATGGCTAGTGGACAATAGACTATCTCTTCACCTGGGCAAGACGGAAGCCATCTTATGTGGAACAAAACGTAAACTGAAAGACATTGTGGGCTTCTCGGTCAACTGTAATGATATTCCTATAACAACAGTGTCACAAGTTAAATATCTCGGACTAAAACTGGACGCGAGTTTGTCAGGTGAAACCATTTTGGAATCTATCCTGAGTAAGTGTAGAGCACGTATAAAATACCTGTATAGGCAGGTGGGATGCTTGCCCGCGGCGACCAAAAAGACCCTCTGCCAAGCGCTTGTTCAATGTCATTTTGACTATTCTGTGTCATCCTGGTACTCTGCATCATCTAAATCAGCACAGCACAAACTTCAGGTCACTCAAAATAAAATGGTTAGGTTCATGCTGAACCTAGGACCCAGATCACATGTTGGCCAGGAACAACTTCAGTCACTAGGTATGCTCAATGTCTCTGACAGGGCCAAACAAATCAGGCTCACTAATGCCTTCAAAATTTTCTATGACAGAGCTCCAGAGTATCTAAAGAATGATTTTGTTAAAGCAAATGAGAGGAGTGGACATAATATAAGAAACAGGATGTTTAATTTTAAGGTCCCGAGAATCCAAGGACAGGGTAAGCAAACATTCTTCTTCACTGCCATCAAAGACTGGAACGACCTACCCCAGTCAGTCCGTGAAAAGAGAACACTGTACTCCTTCAGACGTAGCCTGAAGGAACACCTGAACCGGACAGCTGCGAGAAGGGAGCAACAAGCTTATGTCTACTACTAAATACGACATAAGAGATAGACAAACCAAACTGAAATGATTACTGATTACGGATATAGGATGTAAGGTATCTTAAAATAACCCCCTAGAAATACTTTCTCTAAAGTATCTATTTCTTTATCCTCCCCATTTCCCCAGCTAACCTAATCCCACAAGGACCCCAATGGAAATACGCCTAACGGCCTTATTGGGCTATCCTTAGTTGGAATTATGCAAGGCTGGTACATGTCATATTTGTAACATACTATGTGGTACCAACTCTGTAAATTGCTAACTGAATAAATATTATTATTATTATTATTATTATTATTATTATTATTATTATTATAATTGGGGAGCAGTAGGAGTTGAACAATGTTATTTTTGTATCCCATGTGCACATATGAAATGTTCTTAATATACGAATGTTGAAGTTTGTAAGGAGGATATATAGATAGATTGATAGATAGATATAGTTAAATATATAGATACTATAGATAGTTAAAAACAGAGTGAGAGTGAGTGCGTGTGTGTGTGTGTGTGTGTGTGTAGGCTACTGTATGTGTGTGAGTAGTGCGTGTGTGTGGTGAGGAGTGCGCGTGTCCGTGTGTGTGTGTGTCTGTTGGATAAATTACAAATTATTGCATAACAGAACTGAAGATGGATTACATACTGTTATGCCCTGATTTTATACAGGATTAACTTGGAATAGGTGATGCAGAGGCTGTGGGGTTTCTTCATGGGGCTGATCCATTCCTGTGATAAAAATAATACAATAACACATACCCAGTGCTGGTACGGTACGGTACCCATAAGGTATTGCATTACATTACAGTATCGTATCAATATAGGCCGAGTAGATATCAAATACTGGTACTGTACACAAGATAGGATAGCCTAGCTCAGTGTCCTAACTGGAGGCTGACGTCCCAGGTCACAAATAATAAATTGCCTAACCTAACGTAGTTTTCATGTCAAACTTATTAAACTGGGCTCATATGATAGTAATAACACTAGCTTGGCTGCCAGAAGTCGACTAACTCAACGGAGATATCATGTTACTTGTCATAATTTTCAAAACAATTATTCTATAGTTTGGGATTAAATGGCCTTTAGTTGACAAAAGCCTGCATATGATCATATACAATAATGACACAAACTTGTATTGTTAACTTCAATATTATTGCCAACATTGTACAACTTGAAGAAATTACAAAAAACTTGTAGTTATTAAAGAATTACAGTAACAGAAAGGATGTAGTATCCGGGCGTATCGCCTGCTTCGTTTACATTACCGGTACTCTTATGCTTGCGATTACGTTCCTGTCTATTTTGATCGCTATTTTGTCTGTTATTTGCCCCCTGCTGGCATTACATATGATGATAATGACAATGTCATGGCAGGGTGAGGGTAGGGGCAAAGCACCCACTCACCCTATTATGGTATCCCACGGCAGTCACAGTAGACGGGAACGTGCTCACGAGCGTACAAGTACTGTAAACAAAGCAGGCGATAAGGCCGAATACTACATTCCTACAGAATTAACTTAATTATGACTTGTCTTTTTAACTTTGGACTGCTTGCCATTTACTGGTAGCCTACCCTTTTTAGAAACTCCTAAACTATCTATCTATCTAGTATCTATATGCTCAGGCCCAATCCCCACTTGTCCTATTTTTTTTTCCTCTATTTTATTTTATTTATTTATTTATTTTTTCTTGGGGGTGGCCGACTCAAGACAGAGCAAGTACAGGAAAACACAAAACACAAGACAAAACAGCGAACAAACACAGACTAAACACAAAATTCACACACATCTAGGTCACCCAGGAGAAGACCCAGAGACCAGGGTCACCAAGGTCCCTCCAACACTCCCCCGGCCCCCGACCACCCGGAGAGGCTCCGATCTCGGCAGGCAGACATGTACCGGAGCCAAAGCCACAAGCCCGCCCACCACACTTCCAGGCGCACCCTTCATATTAATCGTCTCCCCGGGCCAGGCGCCTGATGGACTATTATCTAGTCCAACTTGCACCCGACCCCTTCCCCCAAATGACCACGTGTTCACTCAACTATTCACAAGCATTCTCCATTCATTCCTGTTTATTACCACTTCCTTTGCCTGCTCTATAGTCATTCCTCTATCATCCAAAGCTTGACTTACAGTCTCTCCATCTCGATGGGGGTCTTCCTGCCCTTTTATCTCCCCTTGTATCTGACTCATATATTCTCTTTGTAAGCCTTTCATCTCCCATGCGTTCAACATGACCATACCAGCTCGGCACCCTTTTGTCCACTCTGGCTGACAAATGTTCCTACTGCCCCACTCTCCTACGTATCTCTTCATTCCTCAATCCGTCTCTACGAGTAACTCCACACATACTCCTCAAGCAGCTCATCTCCATCACATCCAGCTTTCTTCTCTCCTTTTTCTTCAGAGCCCATGTCTCAGCCCATACATCACTGTTGGCACAACAATTCCTTGATACATTGCACTTTTTACTTTCATTCCGAGATTTCTCGTCTTCCACATACTTCCCATTGCTCCGAAAACTTTCCTTCCTTCACACACTCTCCGTTTTACCTCCACTTCCATACCTCCACTCCTGCTTATCGTTCCTCCTAGATATTTAAAACACTCTACTTGTTCCAATATTTCCCCATCCAGCCTCACATCTAGATTCACCCTATGATCACTCCTAAACTGGCTAATATTATTGTAAAATGTTCAGTAATGAGATTTATTACAATAAAACTGATAAACATCGCTTCAAATAGGGATGGATGTAGTTTTCGGACGTACGGTCGTCATGTTTACATAGGGCGATCGCCGCGGTTAACTTCGCGTCTATTGGCGGGTGCCCAACCCCGAAAGGGGTTGAAATACGGGAGCTATCCCCCCCGCCAAAGGTGGCTTTCCTAGCTGATCCTGAGAGGAATGGGTTCTAGTCATGTGGTGATGGGCTGGTCTATCAGAGTGAGAGCTGAGCGATCTCTGCCATATCCATAGCTTACTCTGACTGTTCCTTTAACTTATATATTTTCTAGATCTCCAGTGACGGCGTCTCCTCCGTGGATTGATCTCCCAATCTACCAAGATTGGAAGCCAAAGCGTCACATTTTTCCCTTGCCCCTCAACTTTCTCTTCATAATTGCTGAGGGTCACAGGGCCCTGGGTGGTGCTTTGGTTTCCCGGGCGTTTCCGCACCCTCCTCAGCTCCCCGCCATGGAGTGGCTTCGGGCACCCAGGCTTTCTTGTGGTCGGCAGGGAGGGTTCTGTGGGGGCGCTCGGTTATGGCCTTGGAATTGCTCGGGGCCTTGGGGCTGTTCGGCCAGGCAGCTTGGGGAACAACAACAACAACAACAAATTTGCATCTATTTTTGACGGCGATTTTTTTCGGTTATTTGCCCCCTGCTGGCAATATATATGATGATGACAATATGTCATGGGGGTGGGGGGGGGGGGGGGAGTGAGGGGGGAAAAAGCCCTCCCTCAACATATTATTGTATCCAAAGGCAGTCAAAATAGACAGGAACATGATGGCAAGCGTCTGACGCCGCTCCGCGTAGTATAAACAAGGCTGGCGGTACGCCCGAATTCTACATTCTACCCTTGAAATATTACAGCATAAAATCTAAGAATGCAAATAATATTCACTTTATCTCACAAAATATAGATGCTAACAAGAATAAAGTAGGCTATAGCCTATGTATTGTCGTCTCACTGACTCAGTCCATTTTACAAATTTTGTTTTCCAGTAATGCTAGGCTATTTATAAGAATATTGATTTTACACACAAAATAAATGCTTTGTCATAGGCTAGTAGGTAAAATCGACACAGTCAAAAGTAGACCAAGTTACGGTACAATATAGGCCTAGTCCATAATTACCATGGGCTGAACTTAACGGATACCGTTCCAATGATATTAGCCTACCAATGTTTTCTAGGTTCTTGATGCTAGTACAGTATTTTAATATAGGATAGTAAGCCTGATAATGAAGGAGACTTACGCGGCGATATTTGAACGCTCGCGGTCACAACCGTTATGCGTCTAGTTTGACCGTTTTTTTCCCAAATTATCCCACAGCTAGCAGTTATTTACCTCCTGCTGGCAATACAGTATATATGATGATGACAATAAGTCCTGTGGGGGTAGATCATGAGAGGAGGGGGTGTCGTTACCGAGTGTGCAAGCCATGGCAAAAGGCTCCTTCAATAATACCGCAAGCTTAATAGTAGCCTAGTATTCACTATTCAGTATCATTGCCTAATAGCCTATCCATAATGCCCGGCCGGCATATCAATGGTGAAGAGTTTAGCCTACTTGTTACATAACTTGTATTAACCTAGCCCTACGTGTTCACTCAACTATTCACAAGCATTCTCCATTCATTCCTGTTTATTACCACTTCCTTTGCCTGTTCTATAGTCATTCCTCTATCATCCAAAGCTTGACTTACAGTCTCTCCATCTCGATGGGGGTCTTCCTGCCCTTTTATCTCCCCTTGTATCTGACTCATATATTCTCTTTGTAAGCCTTTCATCTCCCATGCGTTCAACATGACCATACCAGCTCGGCACCCTTTTGTCCACTCTGGCTGACAAATGTTCCTACTGCCCCACTCTCCTACGTATCTCTTCATTCCTCAATCCGTCTCTACGAGTAACTCCACACATACTCCTCAAGCTCATCTCCATCACATCCAGCTTTCTTCTCTCCTTTTTCTTCAGAGCCCATGTCTCAGCCCCATACATCACTGTTGGCACAACAATTCCTTGATACATTGCACTTTTTACTTTCATTCCGAGATTTCTCGTCTTCCACATACTTCCCATTGCTCCGAAAACTTTCCTTCCTTCACACACTCCGTTTTACTCCACTTCCATACCTCCACTCCTGCTTATCGTTCCTCCTAGATTTAAAACACTCTACTTGTTCCAATATTTCCCCATCCAGCCTCACATCTAGATTCACCCTATGATCACTCCTAAACTGGCTAATATATTGTAAATGTTCAGTAATGAGATTTATTACAATAAAATGATAAACATCGCTTCAAATAGGGATGGATGTTTCGGACGTACGGTCGTCATGTTTACATAGGGCGATCGCCGCGGTTAACTTCGCGTCTATTGGCGGGTGCCCAACCCGAAAGGGGTTGAAATACGGGAGCTATCCCCCCGCCAAAGGTGGCTTTCCTAGCTGATCCTGAGAGGGGGTTCTAGTCATGTGGTGATGGGCTGGTCTATCAGAGTGAGAGCTGAGCGATCTCTGCCATATATAGCTTACTCTGACTGTTCCTTTAACTTATATATTTTCTAGATCTCAAGTGACGGCGTCTCCTCCGGGGATTGACCTCCCAATCTACCAAGATTGGAAGCCAAAGCGTCACATTTTTCCTTGCCCTCAACTTTCTCTTTCATAATTGCTGAGGTCACAGGGCCCTGGGTGGTGCTTTGGTTTCCCGGCGTTTCCGCACTCCTCAGCTCCCCGCCATGGAGTGGCTTCGGGCACCCAGGCTTTCTTGTGGTCGGCAGGGAGGTTCTGTGGGCGCTCGGTTTATGGCCTTGGAATTGCTCGGGGCCTTGGGGCTGTTCGGCCAGGCAGCTTGGGGAACAACAACAACAACAACAACAAATTTGCATCTATTTTTGACGGCGATTTTTTTTCGGTTATTTGCCCCCTGCTGGCAATATATATGATGATGACAATATGTCATGGGGGTGGGGGGGGGGGGGGGGGGTGAGGGGGGAAATGTCCTCCCTCAACATATTGTATCCTATGGTAGTCAAAATAGACGGGAACATGATGGCAGCGTTCTGACGCCGCTCCGCGTAGTATAAACAAGGCTGGCGGTACGCCCGAATTCTACATTCTACCCTTGAAATATTACAGCATATTACAGCATATTACAGCATATTGTGTATGAAATAAGGTTTTAATCTAGAACCGAGGTCCTAATATGAGACCCATCGATTTTTATTTAGGTTATAGATTTTGTCATTCATACCCATAGCCTACCCGGTACCAATAATTCATTGCTATAAATGTCATTACCGGTACCATAAGAAATGCAATAATGCATTATATGGGCACTATAAACAAATAAATAAACACTGTAAGAAACAAAAACTCTCCAGTAATTCTCCCTATCGACAGTGGAGATTGTGGGGTAAAACTAATAAGCCCTCCTACTGGCAAAACAAGATACTGATTAATCTGATTTCAATAGGTCACTGAGGATTGAGGGGAGCAGAGCCACCCTCAATCCATTCTATATCGCTCCACAGCCATGATTAGGGCTTAAATCCTTCCCCACTAGTGGCAGGTGCAATCAGGCGTGTGTTTAACTGTTAAGATTGTTGAACAGCCTGATGGGTAAAAACTAAAATGCGACTGTCGGACGGTCCTCAGGATATAAAATCATGACAGGTCCTAGATTTTTACCAAAAATAACCTTGCCCTTAAGCAAATACTGTACTGCAAGTTCTTAATAATAAGGCCTAGGGTCCTACTAATAGAAGGTTGTCAGACCAAAGCAATTATGTTTACAGACTTGACGTATGGAAAGCGAGAGAATGACTAAGAGGGTGTACAAGAGCAAGGTGGAGGGACAGAGAGAGAGAGGTAGACCGAAGGAGAGGTGGAAGGATGGAGTGAGGAAGTATATGAACGAAGGCGGTGCTAGTTGGGGGAAGGGGCGTCGACTGACTGGGGACAGAAGTGCATGGAGGCGGTTCGTTCGTGGCCACTCCTTCGGGGATCACGGCGTCGGGCAATAGATAAGATAGATAGATAGACTTGACTCAGAATGAATATTAGAAGAAATACAAGAAAATTAGGTAAAGATTGTGTTAGCGGGCGTACGCGTCGCCTTGTTTACATTAGTCTTACGCTCACGTCTAATTTTAGGCGTATATAGGTCTACTGTTTATTTTTATTTTTATTTATTTTTTTACAAAATTAGCCCATGGCTAGCTGTTATTTGCTCCCTACTGGCAGGTAATATATACCCGTATGATGATGTCAATAAATCATGAAGGTGAAGGGGTCATTGGGGCAAAGCCCCCCTCAATCCACCATTTTATCCCACTGCCAGCTGTTGGGTAAATTGTTTTCTTACCAGCTGTGGGATAAAATAATAGTAGGTTGAGGGGGCTATGTCCCCCTCACCATCACCCCCATGACTTATTGTCATTATCATTAGCAGGGGGCAAATAACAGCTGGTCGTGGGATAATGTTGTAAACGAAATGGGTACCGGTACTTTTTCCGATTGACACAAGCGTGAAATATCTAAATTTTTGGTGAAGGATGTAGTATCCGTGTGTACGCTCCGACGGTAGTCATGTTTACATAGGTCAATCGCTCGCGGTTAAGTTCCCGTCTATTTTTTCTATTATTTGCCCCATGCTGGCAATAGGCTAGGCTATAATATGATGACAATGTCATGGCGGGGTGAGACCGTGAGGGGAGGGGCAAAGCACCCCCTCAACCTATTATTGTATCCCACGGCAGTCAAAATAGACTGTAACATGATCGTGAGCGTCCGCGTAGTGTAGACAAAGCAGGCCGCGGGCGGTACACCCGGTAGCTACATTCTTGCCAATTTTTGTAATATACGGCAGACATGGGCATGATTATAAAAAATGATTATGATTTGATTTTGATTATCATCCGGAATAATTTTTGATTATGATTATATTATGATTACTTGTTTTTTCCTTTTTATGATTATAATTTGATTATGATTATTTCACTTTACGTATTTTTGATTATGATTAGATTTGTTCTATTATTGCTTGATTATGATTAGATTATGATTATAATCACATTTTATTGTGATTATTTGTACACAGTAATGATTATTATTAACACCTAACGAGCGGCCTAGGCGGTAATTTATATGTACCGCCCAGCGGGGTGTTTTTACCCTAAATAGGGTTGTTTACGTGATCATTTTCATGCCTAAATAAGACCCAGAGTGTAAAACAAGTATCTATCCCTGAAAGGGCATAAATAGAGCTTTCCAATGACACCCCAACCATCCTTGTACGACCGTTAGTTTTCTTGCAACGATCGTGCAACACGAGTGCAAAAAACATGTAATTAGGTCCTTTCCCTACATAATTCCCTGTGTAGCGAGTGTGAGGGGGGAAGGGAGGGTGGTTTTCACTTCAGTTGGCCCACCGCGGTGGTGTGCGTCGGTCATAGCCTTACTACGCTCCTCACACCGCTCAGCTCTCTCTCTCTGCAACATTACGTGCTGAAAATGGCACACAACATAAGTTGTGAACCGCCACTTAGTCCAAATTTCTTTCACACGACATAAGTTGTGCGCCGCCAATAAAGGGTTAAGGTAATTTTTTTGTTCAGTTATACATTAGTCAACAGTGTTTGTTATTGCAATTGACACTAGCTTAAAGGAAACCACATCTAATTGGTGCATTTTGCTTCTTTATATTTGAGTAATATAAATAACTACACTGTATTTAAATCACTTACAAACTATTGTTATAAAAAAAACACTTACAAACTATTGTTATAAAAAAAACTGTATATGCTTGTGTGTATGTATTTGACTGATATATCAAGGGAGACAAACATGTACAAACATGTTAGTTAGTGTCATGCTTTGCAAACATGCTTGGACCTGGAACATATATATATGAAATTGGCTAATTTATTTAGGAGAAATAGAATTGCTACATGGAAAATACAATGAAATAATCACAATAATCACATTTTAATCATTGATTATTATGAAGAAAAATATGATTATGATTTGATTATGATTATACCTGTTGCTTAACTTTTGATTATGATTATACCTGTTGCTTAACTTTTGATTTTTATACCTGTTGCTTAACTATGAATACCTGTTGCTTACTTTTGATTATGATTATACCTGTTGCTTAACTTTTGATTATGATTATACCTGTTGCTTAACTTATGATTATGATTATACCTGTTGCTTAACTTATGATTATGATTATACCTGTTGCTTAACTTTTGATTATGATTATACCTGTTGCTTAACTTATGATTATGATTATACCTGTTGCTTAACTTTTGATTATGATTATACCTGTTGCTTAACTTTTGATTATGATTATACCTGTTGCTTAACTTTTGATTATGATTATACCTGTTGCTTAACTTTTGATTATGATTATACCTGTTGCTTAACTTTTGATTATGATTATACCTGTTGCTTAACTTTTGATTATGATTATACATGTTGCTTAACTTTTGATTATGATTTGATTATGATTATGTAATCACAGCCTTTGATTATGATTTTTTTGATTAATAATCATAATCATGCCCATGTCTGAATTATACGGTAGGCCTATACATTCTTTATGACTCGTACATCATTTCTATATACAGTATGTCAATACCTGCGGAAATTAAAAGTAAGAATGTTGTTACCGGGTGTACTGCCCGTCTTGTTTACACTACGCAGACGCTCGCAATCATCTTGTTATCTATTTTGACTGCCGTTGGATACAATAATAGGTTGAGGGGGGCTTTGCCCCCCTCACCCCCCGTAGATTATTGTAATCATCATATACTGTATATTGCCAACAGGGTGCAAATAACAGACAAAATAAACAGGAACTTGACCGCGAGCGATCTACCTATTTAAATATGACAACCGTCGGATCGTACACCCGGATACTACATCCTTCCCAAATTAGATTATATTTTATTGAACTGTGTGGGTTAAGTAAGGATAAGGGAAAGATTTTTTCTTTTTTCCATTTTCCACCGTATTTTTAGTAGCCTATCTTGTCTTCCTCTAGCCTATATTAATGTTAAGATCAGCAGGGTTCTGGGGGCGGCAACCCACAGATTAGGTTAGGTTCATGAAAAATATATGGAAATTGTTGGGGTGATGGGGTATGTCCAAAACGAGACATTTCCACAACAAATGGGTGCTAAAATCGTATGAATGACATGAAAAACCATGTTTTGTTTGGAAAACTCGCGCACGTGTTAATCAGAAAATTTAAAAACAAAAATATATAGGTTAGGGTTATACTGTCAAATTAGGCTATTTGCGAACGTAGGCCTAATTTCGAGCGTACGACTTACGTGAACAAGGCGACGCATATGCCCGCTAACACAATCTTTACCGAAAAATAATATATAGCCTATGCCTAATAGCAGTCTAGGCTATTTAATCACTTTCAAAGTCCAAAGACATGCAACTATGCCTATGATGATACCTCCTAATATGAAATAGGCCTAGGCCTAAACCATTAAATATAAGTTTGTTGGTGTATCGCTGAAAAGGGAGGGAAATGAGTGGAAGCTACCTATACTGCTGTTTGTGGATGATACAGTTCTGATGAGTGATAATGAATGGGAGTTGCAGGGTCTGGTAAATGAGTTTGGAACAGTGTGCGAAAAATTGAATTTAAAGGTAAATGCGGGGAAGAGCAAGGTTATGGTCTTCGAAAGGGGTGAAGTCACAGAGTGTGAGGTGAAGCTGAACGGTCAGGCTATGGAGATCGTCAGCTCTTTTAAGTATCTGGGCAGTGTGTTGAGTAAAGATGGGACTATGAATGAAGAAGTGCGGGAGAGGGTACAACAGGGGAAGAGGGTTGTAGGAACGCTGAAAGCAGTAACAAGAAATAGGGTGGTCAGTATGGAAGTGAAGAAGTCCTTGCATGACAGTGTGGTAATCCCGACACTGACTTACGGAAGTGAAGCATGGACGTTGGTTGAGAGACTCAGACCAAGAGTGAGAGCAGTGGAAATTAATTACTTAAGAAGTGTGTGCGGAGTTACATGAGGGATAGACAGACTAATGAAGAAGTAAGAAGGAGGTGTGGTGTGGAGGTAGATGTGCTGGAAAGTGTGAAAAGGAACAACTTGAGATGGTTCGGCCATATGGAACGTATAGAAAGCGAGAGAATGACTAAGAGGGTGTACGAGAGCGAGGTGGAGGGACAGAGAGGGAGAGGTAGACCGAAGGAGAGGTGGAAGGATGGAGTGAGGAAGTATATGAACAAAGGCGGTGCTGGTTGGGGGGAGGGGCGTCGACTGACTGGGGACAGAGATGCATGGAGGCGGTTCGTTCGTGGCAACCCCTTCGGGGATCACGGTGTCGGGCAATAGATAGATAGACTACCGTAGGCCTAATAGCAGTCTAGGCTATTTAATCACTTTCAAAATCCAAAGACATAGGCTAGGCCCCTGGCCTAGGCCTAGCCTAAGTGACTAGGCCTATGATGATACCTCCTAATATGAACTAGCCTAGGGCCTAAACCACTAAATAGCCTAGCCTATTTGCACATCACATTCAATAACATTGTTATTGATGTCATGTGTTAGGCTATACAGTAGGCTAGCCTAACTAAGTCTAGGCCTAAGCATAGGCTAACTAATTTGGCTTTTGTTTGGCACACTGCTAGCCTACCTAGATTATTTACATTAGACTAGGCTACTTCTACTTTAGCCTACTACTTACTGCCAGTGCCAGATGTCCATGTTTGGCACACTGCTAGCCTACCTAGATTATTTAACTAGGCTACTTCTACTTTAGCCTACTACTTACTGCCAGTGCCAGATGTCCATGTTTTGTTTGGCACACTGCTAGCCTACCTAGATTATTTACATTAGACTAGGCTACTTCTACTTTAGCCTACTACTTACTGCCAGTGCCAGATGTCCATGTTTTGTTTGGCACACTGCTAGCCTACCTAGATTATTTACATTAGACTAGGCTACTTCTACTTTAGCCTACTACTTACTGCCAGTGCCAGATGTCCATGTTTTGTTTGGCACACTGCTAGCCTACCTAGATTATTTACATTAGACTAGGCTACTTCTACTTTAGCCTACTACTTACTGCCAGTGCCAGATGTCCATGTTTTGTTTGGCACACTGCTAGCCTACCTAGATTATTTACATTAGACTAGGCTACTTCTACTTTAGCCTACTACTTACTGCCAGTGCCAGATGTCCATGTTTTGTTTGGCACACTGCTAGCCTACCTAGATTATTTACATTAGACTAGGCTACTTCTACTTTAGCCTACTACTTACTGCCAGTGCCAGATGTCCATGTTTTGTTTGGCACACTGCTAGCCTACCTAGATTATTTACATTAGACTAGGCTACTTCTACTTTAGCCTACTACTTACTGCCAGTGCCAGATGTCCATGTTTTGTTTGGCACACTGCTAGCCTACCTAGATTATTTACATTAGACTAGGCTACTTCTACTTTAGCCTACTACTTACTGCCAGTGCCAGATGTCCATGTTTTGGGGAGAATGTTGGAGTTGGCGACAATCTCTTGACCTATATCTGGGACTTCACATGCCTCTTGAGGAATGACATCACTATCACTGGGCACTGTACAAGGATTCAGCTCTGGAACTGTGATAGGCTTGCTGGTTGTCTGGCAATTGAACCGCGAAGCACTCAACTTGTTTAGTGCTGACTGGGATCGAGGTTCTGTTGGTTTACCCCAGTTATTCCAGGCAAAGTATTTGGGATCTCCTTTTGGATCTCCCCACATATTGTACTGGTCAGGATCAAAATGTCTTGAACATAATCGTCATCTTCTGGTTACCTTCAGTTCATCTCTAATAACCCCCTTTTATGTCGATACACCTCCTCTCCTGACAAGTCTTTTCCACCTTGCCAATGCAAAGGCGTCTTTGCGTGGCCATTTGACCCATGTTAAATTAGTCATCCATGGATATTTTCGCAAATTTCTAAGTTTGTCACTATGAGAAAAACACTCAGCTGCTTCACAAATGAACACCATGTCTGTAGGTACATTCAAATGTCAATTACATGGATTATTTATGAGCACTGCCCACTCTTGAACCATGTCGCCAATTACCCACAGAGCACCGCGGTAAACACTGCGTTCAGCGCCTCTGTCGGCCACTTTGGGTATTTACTGGTAGGGAGAATTAGATGTGGCTGGGGGAAGTTCAGAGAACTGCTGCCAATCCTGACCATGAAAAGAATGCCTGTCCCTCTGAAGGGAAAGGTGTATGCCTCTTCTTCTTCTTGTGGAGTTGCTGTCCCTTTTCAAGCCAGCTCACCTATGCACCGGTGACTTCTCCAGAAACAGATAGAGCTAGATTAAGAATTAGTTTAGAAAATATGTAGTCGTAGAAAGGATAGTTAAAGAAAAAGAATTGAAGTATATAGCTTAAGCAGAACTCTCCTCTCCCTATTTTACCCCCTCCTCCACCCCCCAATATCTTGTTCTCTCCTTACCTTAATTTAACTTTTCGCCTCTCTACTATTTAATCTCATTTTTCTTCCTCCCCCGCTCTGGTCACCTTCTCCCCCCTCACCCTATTCTATTCTATTCCGTTTTCTCTTCTGCCACACCTGTTCCAGGAATCTTTTCACTACCTTCATTCTTTTCCCCATTTCCCCATCTACCCCCTCTTCTGTCCCGAAACCTAACACAAATTTTACACCCTCATCCTCCTCTTCTTTCTGTTCTTCCCATTCCCTCTCCCCTACCACCCGTTTCAACTCATTTTCCAACCCATCTCTCTCCTCTGCATACCCCTGGCACTCTGTCACTATATGTTCTATTGTCTCCTCCACTCTCCTCCCTCCCACCTCACACTGCAGACACTCTTTCACCCCCCCATTCCACCTCTATGTTCTCCTATTTGTCTCTAATGCTCCTGCCCTAGCCTTAAACAGTAGTTCAACTCCCCAAATTCCGTCATAGAACTCCTCTTTTCTCGGTCTCTCCTTGCTTCTATATCTTATCAGTGTACTTTTCTTCTCCATATTTCTCTTCCATTCCTGTCTTCCTACTTCCTTCACTCTCGTTCCTATCTCTTTCTCTAGTCTCCTTCCCTGACCTAGTCCTGCATTACTCCCTACATCTCTCCACTCCTCTCCCACCCTTCTTTGTTTCACTCCTATTTTTTTCAGTTTTCTCTTACACTCTTTTGCCCATCTACTCTTCCCCTCCCCCCATTCATTCACTCTCCTTGGCCACCTATTATCCTCCATCTCCTCCAACCTAGTACTCTTGTACCTCAACTTTGCCTTCGCCACTCTTTCGTCAAACGTACTCCATCCCATCTCCCCTCTCACTGCTTCATTTGCTGTCCACCTTCTTGCTCCTAACCCCATTCTTCCTATTTTATTTTGTCCCGTCTCCAGTCTATTTATTTCTCCCCCTGTACTCCCTCTCACATCCATCCCGTACATTATTCTCGGTACTTCAAAGTCCTTCCACACCTCTCTTACTATTTTATATTTATTCACTCTGATTTTTGTCACATTCCACAGTTTCCCACTACACTGTTCCACCTTCATGATTTTCTCATTCATTGTCCTTTGTCGCCCTTCCCTCCCTATCCATACCCCTAAATACTTCACTTCCTCCCTTGTTTCTATTCTATCCCCTCCTATCCTCATTTCTACTGGTCCATTTACTACTATCATACTGCTTTTCTCTACACTGAACTTCATTTCTAAGTCTCTACCAAACCTTTCCGCCTCCTGTAACATTTCCCCCATATCTTCCTCTGTCTCTTCTATCAACACTACATCATCAGCAAACGTCAGAATTGCTAGCCTATATTGCCCTATTTTCACTCCTTGTCCCTTACTCTTAATTCTCCTCACCAACTCCTCCATGCACATTGCAAAAATTAATGGTGACAGGTTACATCCCTGCCTTAACCCTTTCCTTCTCCTGATTCCTTTCACTGCAATATTTGTCCACACAATCTGTCTCCGCCCCTTCATACATATTCATTATCATGTTCCTTATCTTCCTACTCACTCCTAGTTTCTCCATCACTGCTTCTGCAACTCCCCTACTAATCTTATGATATGCCTTTTCCACATCCAAACACACTATAAACACACATTTCCCTTGCCTCATGTGTTAGAAGTGCAATGAGGTATGCCCCCAGAAACATGGGCCGTTAAAGTAGAGGATGTCAACAGAATGGAACGTAATGAGATGAGAATGGTGAGATGGATGTGTGGGGCCAGGCTGCAGGATAGAATAACAAATGTTGAGCTCAGGAGACGTTTAGGTATAAACAGTATTAGCGAGGTGATGCGTACAAGTAGACTGGGATGGTATGGACATGTGGAGAGAATGGATCAACAAAATTGGGTGAAAAAATGCAGGTCTGTGATTGTGAAGGGAGCTGCACCAAGGGATAATAATAATAATAATAATAATAATAATAATAATAATAGTTCTTAAAGCAAGCGCATGCTAAGCTAGCTAAGGATAGCTAAATAAGGCCGATTAGGCGTATTTCCATTGGGGTCCTGTACTACTACCCCATCCCTTTGCTCATGAGGGATGGTAACGACTCAGTGCTTGTGAAAAATCTTTAATGCGCCGAGTGTGGGCGCGAACCCGGGCCTTTTGGGTGGAAGTCCGAGACGCTAGTCACTACACCAAGCGAGCCGCGAGGACTGAGGAAGACCTGAGATCGGACTATACGTGCCGATCTCAAATCCAAGAACTTGACAAGTGAAGCAGCCCTTAACAGGGTTGCCTGGAATGCCGCCATTAGGACTGTAGGACAAGAGACTGAAACTGCAAGTATGTGGAACACTCAGTCTTAAAATATTATGTGTTATGTATGTAGCCTATATATTTACAAGTGTGCCTGTTTTGGTCTATCCATGTTATAGGAAATAATAAATAATGGTAATGATATGCAATTTTTAAGTTAAATGTTATGCCTAGCTCTGATGTTATTGATAGGAAAGGTATTTAATTGATTGAATTGTTAACAAAGAGAGAGGCGGAGGCATGGATTCATGAGGTATGGGTGAAAGTAGTGTTGGGTGGGAAGATGTGCACCGGCTGACCGATGACAGAGGTGCATGATGGAGTGTGAAGTGTGCCTTGGGCATTGATTATGGGGTGATTGAGTGGATAAAAAGAAATGCACTGAGGTGATACGGTTATGTTCAGAGAATGGAGGAAAAAAGAATGCCAAGAAAGATACAGTGCATGCAAGTCAGATGAATGGTGCAACTGGTAGTGGTAGAACACCTATGGTATGGCAGAAGAAAGTGGCGTCCGGCAATAGATAGATTTTCGAGTCCCGGGTCTTGGTATGTCATCTGTAGTGGTCTTAAGTCTAATCTGATCCTTTTTCTTGAACTTTTGCACATCATGCTGCCCGAGGTCAGCCTCTGAAAGTCTTCCAATGGACTGATCTGGAAAGAGAGTGGGAAAGTATGGTAAGTGATAGCATTAGGGTGAATATAATTTTTGTTTATCCTTACATTTGCCTACCACTAATATTACAGTAGCTATTAAAATTATGGAATTTCTAAATTTGAAATTATGCTGTGATAATTAAACTTTTACTATATTTTTTGCACTAGTTTTGAAGAAAAAAAATACTGTATCAAGCAAAATGCAGTACTGTACTAACGAAATTCAGAAAATGTGTTTATGTCGAGTAACACAGATTTTCGAAAACGCAGTTTTGGCAACTTCATTGTCAAGTGCAAACCAATGATGCAGACATAACCAAAAGTACATTACCAGTACCGTACATTTAGTTTTTGTCCTTAGGTTTAACATGCAATTGTCACAAATACTTTAGATCTTTTAGTCTTGGTTCTTGGTATAGTTGGCAATCAAACTTTCTGTGTGTTTACTGTCACTGGGGTGTTTATGGGCTTCTTTCATGGATAAAATAATCTATATAGCCTACACTCTTACACCAGTAATTGTATAAAATATGATAAAATCTAGTACTGTACTATTGCTTCCCTTTCATCACAACACAATACTGTACAGTACCGGGTAGTCTGCTTTTTTTTTTTTTTTTTTCTTAATTAGCAGGAAATTGTCTTATCTGTTATTACTTCTTCATATTTTGCAATTATTTTTCTTTATTGTATCGTATCTAATCATTGTCGATAGTATCAATTACTCGCTTTTGCAATTTCCTTAGTTTATTTGTTCAATAAATGTAGGTTATTTGTAGAGTTGTTGTTGTTGTTCCCCAAGCTGCCTGGCCGAACAGCCCCAAGGCCCAGAGCAAGGCCATAACCGAGCGCCCCCACAGAACCCTCCCTGCCGACCACAATAAAGCCTGGGTGACCGAAGCCACTCCATGGCGGGGAGCCGAGGAGGGTGCGGAAACGCCCGGGAAACCAAAGACCCACCCAGGGCCCTGTGCCCCTCAGCAATTATGAAGAGAAAGTTGAGGGGCAAAGGAAAAATGTGACGCTTTGGCTTGGTAGATTGGGAGGTCAATCCACGGAAGAGACGCCGTCACTTGAGATCTAGAAAATATATAAGTAAAAGGAACAGTCAGAGTAAGCTATGGGCATGGCAGAGATCGTTCAGTTCTCACTCTGATAGACCAGACCATCAATAGCTCCCCTATTTCAACCCCTTTCGGGGTTGGGCACCCGCCCAAGTAATTGTTAGGGGTCACTTGAAGCATGCTATGCTTACAGGTACCTACCCGATAGCACTATCGTTAGTGAGTGCTTTATAGCCTATATATTTTGTTGTACTATTGTTGATATCTTGTCAAATTGTAAATTTAACTTTAATATAAAATTTGATATAAATTGTTGTTTCTTTATTCATACAGAATTTAGTCAAATTTACCAGAACGTCCCAGATTCCCATTTTGACTAATTCCTTGAACGTCATATGACGATAGTGCATTGTAAAATGTGCGATCAGTTTGCTTGGGAACCAGATTGACTTGGTCATGTAGTTGTGTACACCTTATGTGGTGGATTGTGTTCTTTTATTTCAAAATTTAATTTTATAATAATAATAATAATAATAATAATAATAATTCTTGGTACGATTTTAGTTACTGGACACCTATTTGACAGGTACCGCCAACGATTTAATACATATTTGTTTTCGGTTTCCACACATCCAACACCAAGCTACACCCTTTTCTGGTGTACGAAACACTAAAAAAGCAATGGGGACACTTTAATAATGATAATATGAGACAAAATATAAAGACAACTTGGTTGCGTTCGTGGAAGTAGCTTCGCTTTGTTTACTTTACGCTCGGAGTGACTTCCTGGTCCCGCCTTGGCGGTCGACTTAAAATGGCTAAGCTTATAACAAGTTGTTGGGTAAATTTTTTGATAAAAACTTGTGTTATAGGGCATGGGATACAGGACAGGGTTGAGGGGGGGCTCTGCCCCCCTCCCCCCCCCCCCCCCCCCCCCCCCCGTGAATTATAATAATCGTCATCTATGTGGTCAGCAGGGGGCAAGTAAAACAGCTGGCCGTCACCTCGAGCGTCCTGGGTAAACAAACCGCGACGACGACGGACTCCCCCCGCCGCCGATTTTCGGCCCAAACGCCCCGTTTTATGCTTGTCGAAAACCACATTTAAAAAGTTATTATATCGTTTTCAATACTATTACCGGACCAGAAAAAGGTGTAGCTTGGTGTTGGATGCATGGAAACCGAAAACAAATATGTATTAAATCCTCGGTGGTACCTGTCAAATAGGTGTCCAGTAACTAAAATCGTACCTAATTCTTAAAGCTAGCACATGCTAAGCCAGCTAAGGATAGCCCAATAAGGCCGATTAGGCGTATTTCCATTGGGGTCCTGTACTACTACCCCATCCCCTTGCTCATGAGGGACGGTAACGACTCAGTGCTTGTGAAAAATCTTTAATGCGCCGAGCGTGGGCGCGATCCTGTTACCTTCTGGGTGGAAGTCCAAGACGCTAGTCACTACACCAGCGTTATTTTCACATAGCGATTTTGATTAGTTCTTTTGCATTTATCTTGTGTCGTCCCAGTTTTGGTTTGTTTATTTTGCAAGTTTTACATTATAATTTCCTAAAAGAACTTGCATTTTGTCTTTAGAATCCTATGTTGGATCATGGTTCATGTTCATTGCTTCCATATAGTAATTATATCAAAACAACAAACTTAAGAAAAAAGACAAGATGAAAGACCTTTCAAGACAAACTAAAAACAAATCAATAAGCCTAGAGTGACATTGTCGGTAGTGGTACACCCGGTAACTACATCCATCCCGGATGTTTTTGAGCAGCATGGTGTGCGAGGTAACCGGGGTTCAAGATAGCCTAGCGGTACGGACGGTCAAGTTGCTCCATGAGCCAGTCGTAGCTATGCTCGGCTTGAACGGGTCCGTGAGGCAGACCAACCCAACGAGTTACCCTCTCATTGCTAGCACGCGCTCGCTGTGTGAACCCATCCAGAACCTTTACAATGTGCTCCGGAGTATAAGGCATAGGACGTGGCCGACGGGCAGGAACAGTCGTCGCAGTCTTCTTGGCAACAACTGGCTGGCTTGGACCATTGGAAAGTTTTGGTGCGACTGTCACAGGCTTATTCACGACCACTAGCTGGGTTGGACAGTTGGACATTAGTGGTGCAACTGTCACAGGCTTCTTTATGATCACTGGCTGGAAAGCCACAGCGGCCCCTACTTCAAGCCAAACAAATGGCTTATAAATGCTGGACCATTTTGGAGAGAGTGTCATAGGCTGGCGTGGCTGGGTACGTCCAGTGTTTGGGACTGGAGGGTCAGCACGCTTCACCATCTTACGGGGAGGACCTTCCGTGCCTGAATTTTGGAAAGTAATTTTCTTAGGGGCAGTACCCACCTCAGGGTTGATGGTCAACACCCTCTTGATGTAGGCGTCACTGTAAGACATCGTTTCTTCTTATGTGAAGGGACAATTACCCGAAAAAGTCTAGGCTAGGCTAGGCCTATATTACAAATGGCAGATTATCACTGATTATACTGTAATTAATTAACTTCTATCTTAGGCTATGTATTAACCTTAACTTAATTATATTACTTATATATAACTTTGGCCTATACCCAATTTAAGGCGCAGAAGACAACTTTATCAAGATGTTAACTCACTGAGGCTGCAACGCGAGTTTGAACAGTGTTTAATGATCTCGACTTTTCAAGGGGTCTTGCTCCACCTGTTCTGCAGTGTTACCAACTCAAAATATATAATTCTGCTAGATTAGCTCTAAGATATCCATAGAATTTCGCTAGCTAGTATAAAAAATTGGACTATTGATTGATAAAAAGGCTAAAATATTTAGAATATGGAATAAAATGCACTATTTGTCGCAAATAATTGTTGATGTATGCTAAAATAATGCTGCTAGATTGAGGTAAAATGTTCAATAGCTAAATTGGCAACACTGCTGAGGCGGGAAGAGTCCTGTAAAATGTTGAGACTTCGGCGCTGTAAAGTTTCGTTTCCACTAGATAATGCTTGGCTTTGAAACTATTGATTAGGTTTCTATTGCATTGCGTAGTATTGCCACTCACAATTGAGTATTGTTAGGTACCTATTATAGATTATTGTGTAAATTTAGCCTAGTGCATAATAAATGTGGCGAATACTATTACATACCGAATAACTCTATTTAGGCTATACAGTATATATATATATTTTTTTTTATAATTGCAATTGTAATTAGTTATAGAACTTTTACTATTAGTATAAGAAGCAAATGGCAGTTAAACTAATAATTTTAATATTAGTATAAACCACTGAACCAGCATAGATTTTGATTTTCTTTAGTGTAAGAAAAAGAAGTTTTAGCGGTAACCGAGATATTTTATGAAATTTGTTTAGTTTTTTATTTAGAGAACCCATACATGAATTTTTTCGATCAGAATGACGTGCATGATTTTAGAGAGAATCAATAGAGTAAAAGAGACATCATATCGGGTTGTTTTCTTGGTTTTGTATATCTATATTTGTTATGCCCTGCTTTTATACAGGATTAACTTGGTATAGGTGAGTTCTGCAAGATTGGGTATATAGGACTTCACGCACAGTACACAATAGAATCAACCGATGGTATAAATAACATCACAGTAATGGTTTATAATGCAGCTTTATTCTCCAAAAACACTAGGTAGAATAATGGATATATGTGCACTTGAAACAATGGTAAATTGAATAAGTCAGATACGTAGTTTTGGACTTTTTACAATCTCTAGCACTTCTCGCGGATTTGGATGGAGGTTCACTTCCCACTTCCAACGTTCAGGTATTATGCTTCTGATCACCTTATTTTTTGACGATATTAGGGTACACGAATCACGCGGGTTAAGTATTTCGCTTTATTAACTCTTTGGCAATATGACTCTCAATCAAGGATGAAGGTATAAGTAATATGGTTATAGCCCAAGAATTAACGTAAAGGGATAACTGTAGCTAGTTGCACTGGTCTAGTATATTCGCTTCTCTAGGTAACACTTCAGACCGAAAAATATCAGTGAGGGCGAATCAGGTTTCTGGTGGAGAATCACAATCACTTCTTTCATAATTGCTTTCGCTCGAGCCGTAGTCCTAATAATTCGGACTTATTTCTTTGGCGAGGTAAAACCTGATGGCAAGAATAATTACGGGAGTCAGTTCGCCTAAGCTAACTTTCACTCACAGATATTAATACATGCTAGCATAATAATCACTTGCTTCCTAACATCAGAGAAGATTGAGACATAACCGCGTACACTGGATGGTTGAGTTAATAGCACCGAAATTTGGTACTTTGCAAGTTAACACTGTGATCGAGTTTTCCTGGTTATCTTGTGTCGGTGGTGTCGGGGGTTAACAGCAGCTCCGGGGCCGTCCAAATGGTCTGGGAGTGTAGAGAAGATTTACAGATGGGCTTCTTGCGTAACCGGTGATGACGTTCCGATATGTTACTCTTTCTGGGGACCTCAAATAACGCTGTCTCAAGATCAACCGGACTAACAACGTATCGGATTAACGTAAGACAGTCGGAACAAAAGTGACTGCTTAACTATCTCTGGTCCTTATAAGAGGTTCAAGGAACGCGGGCGGCTTTTCGCCTTTTTGTCAATTGTTGCCAAGGAGTTATGCTTGCAGAATCCTCTATTAGGTTGCTCACATAATCCCTTCTAACATAACAAGATCTTTCTGCCTTAGACCAGTTATGAGTTATGATCGTTCATAACTCAAGTAGCGGATGGTGCACTATCAGAAGTTAATGAAACCATCAATAATTTGTGAATTTGGTGTCTACCAATATAATATTACTGCCGGTAGTCCCGATCGCAAAAAACATTCGTAAAAGGTTAATTCACTTCCTCACAGAGTTGCACAGATTACGGAACGCCGAAATGATCGTGAATCTTGAGGGGGGGAGGAGTACTAGACGCCAACGCAGTGTGGCCAGCCGTTGCTTTGAGCTCCAATATTCAACTGCCGACTGTTGTCTCTGTGTCTTATTTATAGGCTGGTCAAGGAAGCCTCAGGAATATTCTAGAAGTATTGGATGTCAGTGCTATGAAGTAGTTAATTTATTCTGGTTAACTTAGGGGGTTAGGGAGGGGGGTCTTTAATGTGGCGGTAAGTAACTTGTCATCTTATTTATTATCGTGGATATCTTAACTCTAGTATGAGGTACTAGTAGAGTTGGTTAGGCGGATTTGGTGAAGGTTTTTAAGTACTACTTTGCTGGCGCCCTACGTGCCTAGGCTGGGAGGTATTATTCATCGTCACCTAAGTATCCTTCTCTGGTCTAGCTGACATGCTATTCGGAATCTAGGATGGGATAAGGAAGGTTTTGGTTGTGGGTAAGGATGGGATTGGATAGGTATTTAGATGGTTAGTTCAGAACCTGTTGGAAACTCACCTGGTGTCTGGCAAGAATTTGTTGGCTACGTGTGGGTCATGGTGAACGTCCGCGGGGGCTGGGGGGTCCCCTTGGGGTGGGGGGCATGCCGCTCCCTAAATACGTATATATATGGGATTCTCTACGCTAATGGGGTTGTCCTATGATGTGGGGGGGTGAAGAGTGATACTCCTAGTGATGGTTGATCATGGGCTCTAGTTTTTACCTACTAGGATTACTCGTGGGGCTCATGAATAGCTAGCAAGTTAGAGGGTAGTTAATGGGGTTACAAGAATAGGTCTTTACATGCTATTTATTGGGGTGAGGAAATGAACGGGATCGGCATGTTAGAACGTTCGTCTGGGCGTCTTTACAGGTGGGGGGTCGGATATTGGAAAGGGGTTGGTTTGAGGCTAGGTCGCCGCACCGCTCGTGACCTAGGATAGTGACCCTTAATGCGCTGGTCATAGGGGTGGCATTGCCCTACGATCGAACAGGTAGTGTGGTGTGTGCAGCGGGGCGTGAAGGAGAAAAGGACAGGGTGACCCAAAAAAGTTACAACTGGGCATGGGGTCACGAAGCAAAACAGAGTAGTGTGGATTGTGGATTAGGAGGTGGTGATTGGAAGACGTGTAACAATTGTGGAAAAGTAAATGGAAGAGAGGAATAACATGGCGGATAAGAGATAATTACCCTAAGGATTGAAATACATGCATGAATGACGGTATTAGTCGTCGTCAAATTAAGGTGAATGGGACTTGGTTGGAATGCACGGAATACGATTCGACATGGGCAGTGCCTCTGTGTCGTAGCAATATCGATCAGGCAAATTCCGGTTAATATTATATATACACTTAGTTACTAGAAGAACAAGACAAGGGGCAACTGAGCACGGGGTACATATCTATATACTTAGTTACTACAAAAGAAAGGAAAAAAGGGACAACTGGGCACGGGGGTACATATATCTATACTCGTCATGGAGAGAGAGATACAAGGTAGCTTTCCTGCATGTCTCTTGATAATCGTATGCAGATTGGTCATAGTGAGCTTATCCGAATTAACAGGCCTAAATCAATACAATAACTGGCATAGGGTTATCGGGTGTATAGAGTCGTGGTTAAAGGTTGTTACATAACTCGTAACTAACTTATCTAAATCAACAGGCATAAATCAATACAAGAACTGGCAAGGGACACAAATTGACAGACGAACAATGCAACGTAAGGTTATGTATAGCTAACTGCTAAAAATGGGGGAACAAAGATAGGGGTCTTCTCTTTTTACAAGTTCCCTAAATAATGTTAACATTAGGGAGTTGGTACATCAATAAAATAGCAATGTGGATCTCGGTGAGTTATGGGGCTGTCTAGTGTAATTGCATAATTAAATCTCGGAATAACTCCTAGGTATTTTGTCTAGTGAAATGGAGGTTGTATTAGGAAGGTTGGGAATATATATAGTTAGTGGATAAAACAACGGGAGGTTAGAGACATATAATTGCTAGAATATAGGTTTGACTCCTGTAAGGAGATAAAGAAAACCTAATATTTAGTAGTGGCCCCGTAATCATTGACGAACATGCCTATTACATAAGGCATCCTCTTCAAACACTAATCCGCCGTAGTTTGAATCTACCGCGCAGAGCATTTAAAAACTGAGGAGCCTTCATCATGAGCGCACGCGACCTCACTCATGGCTTCAGTCATTATGAATTGGGTTCTCACTACGAAAAAACTTCGTAAAAAATAAAAACAAAAAGAAAATAAGAATAACTATCCAATAAGCTTTCCATCATATCGTGGATGTACTTGTGTGGATTTCTGACCAGACGCTGATTCAGGCGTCATTCCTCCTTCACTGACATATCAAGTAAACTAAAATCCTTAATACATCAACGAATGGGAAGGGGACGGTCGGGAGGGCCCCAGTCGTCAATGATTACGGGGCCACTACTAAATATTAGGTTTTCTTTATCTCCTTACAGGAGTCAAACCTATAATTTATTAGTGGCCCCTCCATCATTGACGAACATGCCTGATATCTAAGACTGGAGGGGGACATTCGTAATCATATCATAACTCTAGAAAAGCAGATAATAAAAACAACCACATAGTATTCTTACTTTTGAAAAATGTATTTAATACGGCGTAGGCCGGAAATATACAAGAAAAAGGGATTCAGGCAGGTGCGTGCTTCAAAGAAGCCTGCCCGACAAAAATGGGTAACCCTGAAGATTCTGAACACAGATCTGTAGTTACAAAAGGCACCCCACTCAACGAGTGGTGACAAAAATAATAAGTTATAAGTTTATATGTGCACATCATAAACCCCAAAATACATGTGGAGATCAATTGCAAATGAACTCCATTGAACTAATATTACATTGCTTTCGCAGCTAAAACTACTATAACAACACCGTTGTTTTGTACTAAACCTTGTACTAGCACAATTTCTCGCAGAGAAATTTTCATATCACATTTTAACCTTAAATTGTATCACAGCTCTCATACTCCGGCGGGGTCTAGGGTGTCCTATGTCAACTGACTGCACCCCCCCCCCCCCCCCTTCCGTGAAAGTAAACATACGTGACTGCAGGGCCACCTAGACCCTCTGCCTTAAAGCTATACATGGTAAGGAAGGTTTGTCTAGAGCAACTGACAAGTATCTAGAGAGAAACGTATGATTAGACGCCCACAACTGTGTGGACGCAATATCTTCAACTGAAAAGTTTTTCAGGAAACGTAAAGAGGCCGCCCACTTGCGTAAATCGTGGGCCCTACCCACAACGCCGGGATTACTCTCTTTAATGACTTCTACCAGAAGAGAGGCTAATCGCCGTTTAAGTAAGCGTTTACCCATACTCGCTACCCATAAAGCACCTTGGGGGTTTTGAGGAGCTATTCTCAAATATTTGGTTAGAGCTTGCACTGGACATAAATTATGATGCACCTTTCCCCTTTTTAACGCCGGCACCGTGAACTCAGAAAACACGTGTGCACTATGCTCATTCTTGGCTACAAATGCCGGGGAGGGTGCAATGGAAATTGAATCATTAAGTCTACCAAACCTAAGACAATTAGGTGTGTTGCTCATCGCCGCCAGCTCAGACACTCTGTTTCCGGTGGCCAAAGCCAAAAGGAAAACTGCCTTCTTTAAGATTAAAGCAAAGTCTGCAGTATTTTGATACAGACGAGAATGAAGTAAAGACAATGCTTTGTCCAGAGACCAAGTAGGCATGAGCTGACGGGGAGGTGGGCGGAGTTTAAAACACGCTCTCATAAATCCTGTTTCCTCCGCCACCGGTATGGATAGACCTGTAGACCTGTAAGGTCGAAAAAGGGCACTCTAATCGCAGTTAAGTGATTCTTCAAAGTTACCACAGATAAACGTTTCTGCTCAAACAGATAGTTCAAGTAATTAAAAACGAATGCCACTGAGGGTACAGTTTGTTCCGTTCTAACAATCCAAGAAGTAAAAGCTTTCCAATGTGATTGATATTGTCGCTTAGTAGACTGAGTATATTGATTGAGCAATTTATTGGTCACATCCCTACCGTATGGTGCTAGCCACTTGGCCTCCTGAATGTCCATAATGCAAAAGTCAGCGAGGTCGCTAGGTTGCCAATCGTGTCTAAGTGGAAGTACCCGACCGGGAGCGATACCGGGTCCGGGCACCACATTATTAATTGCTGGTACCACACCTGCGCCGGCCACAGGGGCGCGATTAGCGAGACTAAGCCTCGATAAACTCGTAGTTTGTTCACTACGTGGCACATTAGTGACACATCTGGCGGCGGAAACAGATAGATGGAGCTCCATCTGTTCCAGTCTGTCACTAGGGCGTCTGGCCCCCCTGCCGGCGTTATCGCCTGGCGGGTGAGGTATAGAGGGAGCTTGTGAGTCTCCTCGGATGCAAAAAGATCCACTTGTGGATGGGAGAGCTCCGCAATCATTAGGTCGAAAATGGGTTGCTTGAGCTCCCATTCTACTGTCGTGCTCTGTCTCCGGGACAGAGCGTCTGCCCAGACGTTCGCTACGCCTGGGAGATAAGATGCGTGAAGATAAATATCTAGACTGCTGGCTAGAACAAAAATCTCTTCCGACACGAGTAGCAACTTCCTTGACCTCGTTGACCCTTGTTTCTGAATACAGTGAACTGCATTCAGTGGAAGTAGTGAGAGCTGTTGTGCCTGGCACATTGGAAATTGGGCCTGACACAAGCGGATGGCTAGGTATTTTCGCTAAAGCAAAGGATGTAGCCAGAGGTCGCACATTCGTCGACATCGCGGGATCTCCCGTATCAGGAGGAGTTTCCGGCGTAGGGCCCAAGAACCTATTAAGTGCATTCAATAGTAGTCCATCAATCTCTTCCGCCGGTACATACCTAGCCGATGACGAACTCCGTGGAGATTCGACAGTACCCTGAGAGTCGCCTAAAAGGTGACTGGACTCTTCAACCTCCATCTCTGAGACCAGAGATCGTTGTTCTTCATCCGTTAAGTCTGGCTTATCATGGGAAGATCCCGCCGAAGCCGGGACCTCCACATGTTGCCATGTTAAAACTGGGGTAGAAGATGGTACATCGGCATCCCGTGGACGTCAGCACTAGTTGAGTCACAAAGGGATGTGTTCTGTCCTGCCAGGACTGTGAGTATCGCCATACACCTTGGCTGTGGCTGTCCCTCGCTTGCGAGCTCGGTATACTCTCTAAAAGAGAGCCCTGTAAAGGTTTATGATAATTAAAAGCTCCCATAGCTCATTAACACATTGAAAGCAGAGCTGGTGAGCAAAATCATAAAGTATACTAATTAATTTAATTTATATTTAATTGTATTAAAATAAATTACTATAAATAAACACAATATTATCCTAATATAATCATAGAAAATATATATGGTTATTATTATTCAGTGATTAAATTATTTCATTAACAAATGAAAATAATATATAGGGATACCTGATCTTAACGGCGTTGAACATACAGCAATGAGAGGTTCAAGTGCCGACATGGCAGAGACTTGGGGAAAACTACCCCGCCCCCGGGAACTACCTGGTCACCTGGTGCAACACCGGTACTCCGCCCTGGAAAGAGAATTTTCCGGGGATTAATGCTCATAGGGTTACACCCAAAAAATGGTACAAAATATGTGTCACAAGACCGCCGGTCAACGAACCGTAGCACTCCACCACTACTTTTCGTTTTCCTTTAGTTTCATATTAAAGATTTCAGGATATATTTACCTGTCCAGAAGATTTTTAAGCATATCTTTTGAATCCTCATAAAGATGAAACATATCTTTATTAAAGATGAAGTCCTTCAAGTATCCCTTTACACTTGAAACACTAGTAAGATTCAGGCATCTTTTTATCCCATAAAAAGTCTAAGCCTATCTTAATCTCTAATCCGGCTTCTGCCAGAAGCCCTCATAGATCGCCGTCTTGACGGCCGTGATACCCTATTGTATCAATCAATTGTTTGGCAAATTATCGCGAATCGCAAATTCGTTAATATAACCACCCGAAGGTACAACCGCCGGGTTTTATATGCAATGTCAAACCACTTATACCTGCCCCAGACCTCTTTGTAAAAAAGGTCGCCGGGAGGGAAAGACCAAACAAAATAACTGTGTGGAGCCCCCCTCACCGGGAATAACACAGGAAGCCTGATCCCAGGCTTGACCACAGAAAACGCAGTTTCTGATGAGCCCTCAAGCGACCAAACTCGTCGGGGTAACTTACCTATTTTAGCCATCCTGACTAAAACTCGGTAACCAAAAACGGTGTTCTCGGAGCAACGAGAAAAAACGCCGGAAAGGTAACCCACACCAAACGAGACATAACAGGAGGGCGTAATGCATAAAGCAATGAATAACACAGGAAGCCTGATCCCAGGCTCGACCACAGAAAAACGCAGTTTCTGATGAGCCCTCAAGCGACCAAACTCGTCGGGGTAACTTACCTATTTTAGCCATCCTGACTAAAACTCGGTAAACCAAAACGGTGTTCTCGGAGCAACGAGAAAAAACGCCGGAAAGGTAACCCCCACCAAACGAGACATTTTAACACATTTTATACAAAGTGTGTGCGCAAAAATAGGGATACCTGAACAGGAGGGCGTAATGCATACAGCAAAAACCGGGGCAAAGGTAGCCATGACAGAGACTGGAGGGAAACTACTCCAGGTTCTGCATAGACCCGCCGGGACCCAGCTCTAGAAAATTTAAAATTTCCAGGAATTAATGCTCATAAGGATAACCCACTCATGTTCGCACACAGGTGTTAAATAACCCGCCGGGTAACGAGACGTAATACTCAACGACCACAGCTCGCCACGCGGTGGGGTTTCCTAAGTAAAAGATTTCAGAATATCTTAATTTGTCCAAAAGATTTATGAATACCCTCTGACATAATATATAAAGACCATCATGGCGTTTATAAGTGATTAAGTCTTTCCGGTGGTGTTTGTTTCCATATTAAATATTGGAAAAAAAACCCTAAAAAAAAGACGCCGGCCCCCGAATTATCTCGTAGATAAAAAACTGGGAAGCCTGACAAATATACGAGATCTAACTTCTGCCGAAGTATCTTTTAGATCGCCGTATGTTGAAGGTGGCGATACAAAACGTATCCCTCAAATGTCTGGTTAACTAACTGAATTGTAAATTCGTTATTCTCATCCGTGCAAGAAACACCCGCCGGGTGTGAATAATAGTTTAAAAAAAACGTTAACCCCAAATGTGCCCTAAAGCGCCGTATGTTGAAGGAGGCAATACACAAAGCATCCCTCAATTGACTGGTCAACTAAACTGAATTTTGCAAATTCGGTCATCCCATCCTTCCAGGTTGCACCCACCGGGTGAATTAAAGTTTTAAAAGTTAACCCCAATTGTTCCTATCCCCACTTCTTTGAAACAGATCGCCGGGGAGGAAATACAACTACAGCATAGTTTTATATTGGCTTTGCAAAACCGAAAAAACTACAAACAACACGTGTCCGTATGAACACTGTTAGATGGGTACAGCCAACCCGCCGGGATGAAACAGGCACCCCAGAGACGCAGACCTGGGGAGCCACAGACACCCACTCGCCGGGGAAACAAGCCTGTTTTAAACCACGCGTGGCCAAAACTAGGCAACCAGCCGGGGTTATCAAGGTGAAACCGAGAAAAACCCGCCGGAAAAAACCCACCCCGTCCAAATACCATCTGAACGCAACACCGGACCGAGGCGTAGCTAAAACACAACTAACGCCGGGCCCAACATAGTCCGTGGAATTAGCCAAAACACAACTAACCCAGGACACATAAATAGTCCGTGGAATTAGCCAATACACAACTAAACCAGGATACACATGACACAGTAGTACATATTTAGAAAATAAATCAATAACACTTGTATATGTGATAAAGCTACGAGAGGCTGGCTAGGCCTAGGCAGACGGATAACAGTAACATGTCGGAATCTAAACAAAAAGCACTGAATTCTGAATTATATCACAACAGGAACCACCGCCAACACACCACTGTAGCAAACACTTCCGGCAAAGGGAAGAACTGACTCGGGACCCAGAAAAAACTTCACTAAGTGAAGAAAAATACGCTGGGAACGACAGCAAAAATACGCTACCTCATCAGAAAGATAAAAGGAAGCAATAACGCGTAATGAAAGCCGCCTGCATCACAAAGCTAGCTTAACTGTGAAAAAATTCACCTGTCCACAACAGGACCACGAGGGTACATCCGAAATAGATGCCCCAAACATACGACCCAAAATACACTGCACTGCAGGCAACCAGCCCAGGACACTCCTGCTACGCATATCCTAACCTTACTCGATACATCCCGGAGTAAACCAATGAGAAAAAACTCACTAGGGACGCAACAAATGCGGAACCCGCGGAGCGTGGGGAGACAGGTCCGGGCAGGCTGAGCGCAGAGCAGAGAAGGAGGAATGACGCCTGAATCAGCGTCTGGTCAGAAATCCACACAAGTACATCCACGATATGATGGAAAGCTTATTGGATAGTTATTCTTATTTTTTTTTTTTTTTTATTTTTTACGAAGTTTTTTCGTAGTGAGAACCCAATTCATAATGACTGAAGCCATGAGTGAGGTCGCGTGCGCTCATGATGAAGGCTCCTCAGTTTTTAAATGCTCTGCGCGGTAGATTCAAACTACGGCGGATTAGTGTTTGAAGAGGATGCCTTATGTAATAGGCATGTTCGTCAATGATGGAGGGGCCACTAATAAATTTGGGAGGGGGGGACTATGATTGTTATATAACTAAATACAGGGCTGACGTAATCACGATCTGATTTGGTGGGAAATGGAAGCTAAGGTGTCTTTAGATTGCCTCGAACCTACACAATGAAGGTATTATAGCCTGTATGGTGGTTACGTAATTAAATACATACTTAGGTGGTACATCAAGAATGTCATGGGTTAAGTAATGTGGTTTGTATACTAGAAGACTGTGATTGGAGACACATATAACATGTGGAATGAGGTGGAAGAGAGAGAGACCAAATCGGGGATGGGAATGGGACCGGGGATCTTGGGTTGGGGATTTCGCTCCCAGGATTTTCGTTCCTGTGGTATTTCACATACTAACAGGAAAATTTAAAACAGACCATTTGGAAGCAAGATTTGGTCACTATCGGCAGTTAGCAGGAGGAAATTACAATATTTCTGTATGCCAAATATATGAGTGTGAAAAGAAGATACGGATGATGTCAGTGTTAAAACTAAGTTTACCCATACTCGACAAGAAGGTCATTTTAAGGAATTTTGAAGAAATTAATTATGAAGAAGTAAAAACAGATGAGGAAATTTATTTTGGTTTATGTCATACGAATGTTGAAGTTTGTAAGGAGGATATTGATAGGTGTACAAACATCATCCCAGTGATAGTATATTTAGATGGCTATTGCTGTTACTCTGTGATAAAGAAAATTAAATGTAATGCACATAAAGAAATGATTACGTGTTCAGATAGTGGTGAAGACATCCCTGAAAATCTAAGTTACATTGCTGGAATTAGCAGAGGTTCTCTTATTTACCCAGATAGTGTGACAGCCAACATGGTCATGTATAACTATATTGTTATTAACAAACTTGTTCAAATTCCTGCCTTTCGAAATGCTACTAGCCAAAGAAATATAGCAACACAGCTCACAGTTACGGCTTTAGCAGATGCTGATCTGTTCCCTAGTGATATGTGTGAAAATGGTTATAACACCGACAAAATAGAAAGTATGGTGGTATACACTTCTACAAATGCAATATTAAATAATGACTGTGCTAAAGAAAATAACATCCCAGCAGCTACCAGAGCTAATAAGCTTCAAACCCTAGACAAATAGACTATGTGTACTGTATTGTATAATTATTGTATTGTTTGTGTGTGTTTGTGTTTGTGAGTGTGTGTGTTTGTGATTGTGAAGGTTAGTGTGTCTGCAGGTGTGGTCACTGGTCATGTAAGGGAATCGGATTTTAAAAATATAATCCCGGAACGGAGATTGGATTAGGCCTAATACAAAGGTCATTCCTTTATGTGTGTTTGTGTGTGTTACATTAATTATATGTTTATATTAATTTATATAGTAATACATTTAGTTAGTTACTTATATGTATTTGTTCAGGAATAATAGTGGATGTCGCTTATATTGGCTCTCCAGTAAGGCTCTCTTTATTGGCTGTGTATAAATATAGTATTGTATTTTGTATTATTTTTCCAATAGGAAAAAAGTAATAGTGATATACTTGTAATACGGTTTCATCTTGTACAAATACTTGTTCAAGGTATTAGTGTAATTTGCAGTAAATACCAAAGTATGTTGTTATAATATCGGCATCATAATATATTATAATATAATGTTGCGTACACAGTAAAAGATATATATATTTGTATGTGTACTTTAATTTAAAATTAAACTGATAAAATATAAAAGGGAGAGTAATTATAGACTTGGGAGACAGAGCGGTCCGTGAATGTAGCACCACCTTGCTGACGTCACAGTATGGTCGACGCGGCCTGGTATTCTCGGTGGCCTCGGTTCTATGGAGTCTACCTTCGGATCCACATGCCTTCACAAGGCCCCGGGAGAGAGAGAGATCCTCGGAATCTAAGGAAGTGGTGAAATTTCGGGCTTGACGACTGTCTGGCGATGGCTGATGTCGTACCCTAACTTGTTAGAATTATCCCCATAACCCCCTTACCCTGTTTAACCCCTTATTGGCGGGGCCCGACTTAAGGCGGTCAAGAGAACCAAGGACTAAAGAGCGGGGACCGCCTTAAGTCGTATGCGATGTTGAGCACACAATTGGCTCTGAGAGAGAGTCCGAGCGGTGGGAGGAGCGCAGGTTGGCTCTGACCGTTCGGCACGGCTCCCGTACCGCGACTGGCCCCACCTCCACACACATCCACATCCACTGCCTCCCTAGACAGGGAAATATGTAAGGAAATTACCGTATTTTAGGGATTTTTCCTTCGTGTTGCACGATCGTTGCAAGACAACCCGTGGTCGTAGAAGGATGGTTCAGGTGTCATTGGAAATCTCAATTAACGCCCTTTCACGGATACATAATTGTATTAAGCTCTGGCTCTTCTTTATGCATGAAAAAGAGCATGGAATGAAGCTCGTTTAGGGTAATTCTGCCCGCTTGGCAGGTAGTAGAAGTTAATAACCTAGCCGCTCGTTGAGTGTTAAGCAGCGGTTAATAACTGTTGCCGCATCTGTCGAACTGCCTGCCTAGTCTCAGTGTTCATTACTGAAGCTGTCAACACCGGAGAAAGGATCACTCGGTGGTAAATATTTCCGGGTAATTCTCTCACCATAAAGAGTCTTAGGTGTTGTCTAGCCCGGACACCTTCAAATAAGGCCGTCCGTATGTCTGCTATTGATCTCGCCGGGTGGGAAAGAAGAAGCTGTTGGAATAATCCTATTATTTCACTCACACCCTGATCTGACTTAGACTCTACTGGTCGGGAGATGGACTGGAAAGTTTGTCGGCTGAGTAAGAATGTTGCAAACCGTCTTTGGGCATTATCTCGCAATAGAAAATCTCTTTGGAGATAAAAGAGGGAGGGGGTATTCAAGGGATCCTGAAAGTCCTTTTGTGATAACTGTGGGGACGTAAGAAATTCAAAAATGGAGGAGGGAACACCTCCTGGTTGTGGCTTCAGCCAATTAAACTCAATTTGGTTGGGTGGGGGGATAGCTTGGGAGGGATGTGACGTTAGGGCAATTGCAAACTGCTGAGCCTCCATCTCCCAGTCCACCCATGGACCATGACCTACTTCCCCCAGGAGAACTTCCTGATTGCTCGACGGAAGGTGCGCCGGAATTGTAACCAACCTCGGTTCCTCTATTTTGAAGGAATCATACCCGTGTACGCCGTAAGGCCGGGAGCATTCAGGACATATGAGCTCCCCTGGGGAAGGAGGTAACGGCTGGGCAGGTACATAAACAAAGTATTCGTAATTCCAGACATTGGGAATCGCCTTAATTGGTACATTTAAAATCCTACCCTGTGTATCCTTAGCACGGAACTCATTATTCTTATTGGTCTCGATTACCCACTCATGAGGAACTGGAATCTCCCCTGCAATAGACCTGTGCTCATACCCTGATTTAGGTGGTCGTACCGGAAACCAGAAACAATCTGATTCTTGCAAGCATGGGACAGTGGCTCTCGTTTGTAGCTGTTTATCTATTGAAATAGGATAGAAAGCTGGGTTTGAACAATGATAAGTAGTCGTCAGGGAGGCGGTCACCGTAGTGGCATCCGCCGGGGGACCTGACTGTGTTACCTTAGCTGTGGGACAGACGGGATTTGGAAGCATACTACCTTTGGGTGGCATGAGGGCCGGGGGAGCATCTGAGGATGTTAGTACACTAGTAATCGATGGTGTGAGTGGCAGTGCAGAAACCATCGGGATAGCTCCCATGCTAGTCATGGGAGCATTTTGAGGGGGAAGGACCTTAATTTTGGCTGGTGTGAGCGGTAGCACAGGGGCAATAGGGGGAGCTCCCAACGTCGTTGTGGGAGTGTTTCGAGACCTTTTTGCCACAGAATATTGTTGCAACACTTTCTGTAAGAAGCTATCTAAATGTTTAGCCGTGACACACTGACTGCGTGGTCTCTTTAGAGCTGGGTCTCGGACTCTCTCTACTTTACCCTTAATCTCAACCTTCTCATCCTGATCCGGTAAGGCCACGGCACTTTCTACTTCCGGTGGAGCCATGGGAGGTTCTATTGTCTCCGGCGATCCCATTACCCTCACTGTCTCTGATTTAAGGCTGGTTGCTGATTCAGCTACTCTACGCCTCCTTTCCAGACTGGGACCTAGCCTACTAGGTGCAATGATGTTACTCCCAGAGGAGTTGAATTTATTAGATAGGAAGCTACCCCCAGGGGAGTCGAGATTACTAGAAGCCCTGGATGTAGATAGATCTTGCCCTACCTGAGAACCTGATATGATTGTGCTCTTACATGCCGCTGACCTGCGGTACTGCTCTGTGGCCGTAATTGGTGAGTTGAAGCGTTCCTGCTTTGGGTAAGGCAAATCAACTTTTGGGAGCATAAATTGGGATCCTTGTTGGACCACCTTTACCTTAGACCTATCCCTGGGACTCGACTCAGTCCCCCCAGCTCCCGCCCCGAGGAGCCCGGGAACAAACTCCGGCACACGTCAGGGGCAGAAACTGAAGGGAGCGGTTGTGAGTCCAGCTTACACCTCTGTTGCGACGGCGGCTCTGCCTGAAGGTTACTGGCATGAACTTCCACCGTGAGTCCGTGACCTTAATAGTAGAGAGCCTAGAGTTACACTTTTGTCGTTTGGGAGACCGTGTGTCGGACTGAAGACTGTCTAAACTGTCGCCGGGGTGACCTGGATGTTGATCGTGGTAGGGCGCCTGGCGACGCCGAGCGGGTTCTCTTATGCTGGGGAGGGGGGGTTACCTCAATGGATTCCGAGTCACTGCTAATGGCTATTTGCTCTACTAAGTGTTGAGTCTTAGCTGTATTGATAGACGTTGACTGTAAAACTGGTGAATCATCATTGAAAGAGTAAAGCAGAATGAGTTGTAACAGGTCTGCGTCATCGCAAATTAACTCTACGTTTGCTACACTCTTGGCATAGGAGGTAAATTTAGATTTTATATCGATCAAGGCCACTAGGCACGAAAGATCTTGTTTGCTAATCCATTCCGCATAAAGGTCCGAGCACACCGAGCATTTCCGGGAAGTCCAGAGAAACTTAGACCTATCAATGCACGTTACACATTGTATACAAAGTTTTTGTGCAATTATCGGAACTCTTGGACATGTAGGTGTGGCACAAATGTTAAACAGAGGCATTATGGATACTGAACCCCCCTCCCCACCGGGAATGGTTCCTCCTCCTGCTTGCCGTGCTGCTCAAGATGTGAAGAGATCTTGTGACGCCGCCCGGCGTTGGCAGAATGGTTGCGTGGGGCATTGCAGCTCGCTAGCGCTCGCCAGGATGGGGGGATAGGCTACAGTTGTCCTAGAATGATCTGCTTTATTTCATTAGTGTCGTGTTGCCGCAGACAGTCTAGAAGTGATCTTTGTTTTGGTCTGTGACCGCGCCTTGTATTTTATATTCGCTATAATATAAATGTTGCTTGTGTGGGAGGCGAGCGAGAGAGGGTGAGGGAGTACACCTGGCAGCGGGGGTGAGCTATGACGCGGCTCGCTTGGGCGCTGACGGCGTTGGCGGCCGGGTGGTCAACTAGTCCCTTCCCGTCGCGGCCTCATGTTTTTTACCAGCTCAGAGCTTGCCTGACACGCGTATCGTCTACATCCTTTGCAATTCTGTCCCCCATACTCGCCACTTTGCATACTATTTCTCTCTCTCGACTTCTCCTTTCTCATTCTCTAATCTTTATTAAACTCAACATCCCTTCTGGTTTCAGCATAGACGTTCACCGTCGGCCAGTCGTATTGTACGCGAAGCTCTCGGATATTTCCATGTATTAGGCTTTAATGAGGTTTGGAGAGACGGACTTTTCCGTGTGTCCTCTCTCGGAAGGTTGTAGACCGGTATATGTCTCCCTGGCAAGGTGTTGAGTGATTCTGCTGGGTTATTTAAAGCTAGACTAGGGGTAAGGTTACTGTGTCGTTGTCTCCGATGTGTGCAGTGTTAGCTAAGCCCTGCACGACATCGACAGGTACTGTGGGAGCCTAAGTTGTCTTCGGGTGGGTTTACTTTGTGAGCACAGCGCTGTGGTGTGAGAGGGCCATAGCCTATCCCTCACAACATAGTGCTGCCTCTTTGTGTTGACTTCTGAGGGATCGCCAGGATAGAACTAGGTACTAGAGACCTAGATTTATCAAGAGAGCATCCCCGTCATATAACGTAATCTTCATTATACCACCTTCGGACAACATTAGGCTACGAGTTGCATGCTCACCCATTGTTGCCCTGCCTTGATACCCCAGCTAGACTTTATTAACTGAGCAGACACTGGTTAGAGATAAGCCCCCCTTATTATATGTATGCAACATTATTATTCACTGCACTTTTGAGCCGAGGTTGTTGTTGAGTTGCACAACCCTAGTAGGCTGTTGCGTTGTGTCACGAAGCATTTCTTTAGTTGTCGAGCATTACTACCTTTGCGCAGTCTTTATTATTCGCCTGCCTATTATTACTATATGTCCTAGCATTTATTGTGACCCGTATTCTGCATTATAATTGTTCAAGATTCTTTACGAACATCTTCCCAGCATCAGACTTATTTCAGAAGTTTCCAGTTGATGTTGCAGGACTAGCATTGCACTTTCTTTAATACAGGAGTGCCAGTTATTTGAGTATCTACCGTAACGTTAATTAATCACGTTAACTATCTTTTCTTTGTGTAACCTAATCGAGTAATCTTTTACTGTTTGAGAATAGGCTGTTTCATCGAGCGTCAGCCTAGTGTGTGTGCACCAGTTATCGAGTCATAGGATACCTCGTTGTCCAGGCACGACTCAGGGCGGTAATGGTGTTTTGTTTTCCAGTGTTTAACACCTTACGAGCGGCCTATGCGGTTTATTTATGTGTACCGCACAGCGGGGTGTTTTTAGCCAAAATAGGGCTGTTTACGTGATCATTTTCATGCCTAAATAAGACCCAGAACGTAAAACAAGTACCTATCCCTGAAAGGGCATAAACAGAGCTTTCGAATGACACCATAACGATCCTTGTATGATGGATAGTTTTCTTGCAATAACCGTGCAACGCGAGTGCAAAAAAGCAGGTAATTCGGTACTTTCAGTACATAATTGAGTATGTAGCGAGTGAGAGAGGGAGGAGGAGCTGAGATTTGTGTTTTCGCGGTGGTCTGGAGCAGTCATACGCTAGTCTCCTGCCACCACTTGTCTCTCTCTCAGCCATACGTGAATTGCCACTCGAGTTATGTCGAGCGCCGCAACATAGTCCAGCTTTTTTTAACTCGACTTATGTTGCTCGCCGCTAATAAAGTGTTAAGGCAGGGGTTGGATCTAGTGTTACCGTTGTTGCATTTTGCCATTATCTAGTCCAATGTTGAAGAGCCCTGTGTCTTTGAGAACCTGGATCGTAACAAATGGCGACCTAGCTCAGGATCTTGTGAACTAAGAGATAATTGCAGGATTGTTGTGGTCATTTGTTTTATTGAGGAATATAGTGGGCACGTTAATTTTTTTTTTTTGCAAAGTAGTATAGCACTTGAGAGTCTTCAGACATTTTTGGCAAGTGAATAGTGCTACATAAGAGTTTGGGGTACTTCTTTTCTGAATATTGTGGTGAGAAATTTTGTGAGCATCATGTCTTATACCGGTCAGAGGAGAATGGAGACACAGTACGTAATGTCGAAACTGAGGAACAGCAGCATGATGAAAGGGTTAATCGGGTGAACTGTGAGGAGGATGCTAGGATATTTTTGCAATGGCCTGTTACTGCCGAGCGGTTGGAGGGTATGGATCGGTACGGTCTTCAATGCCTGGCCACAGCTATCGGTCATGCGGTTACTAGCAGCATGACCAAGGATAACTTGATAACGTGTGTACTGGGCAGGGTGACTGGTGAGCGAGATGGGTTGAGTGCTCAGAGCCCTTCGGCCATGCTTCCCCTACACTCGACTCCCAGCCATCCCAGTAGTTTGCCGACCCCGGTTACGCTTCCGCAGTTGGGTGGTGACTGGCAGGGTGGGTTGCCCCTGGGGGGACCACCGGTAATTTCAAACATTGTAGCACCTTCACCTCTTCAAGAGTTATCTCCAGAATTATTGTTTAAGCTCGAATTAGCTAAGCTTCAGCATCAGCAGCAATTAGAATTAGCCAAGATAGAAGAGAGAAAACTATCAGTCAAGCAAAAATCCAAGCTGAGTCGACTAGGTACTGTGCCGACATGGATGTAGAGAAGTCGCGAGTAGAGACAACGAGACAGCGACTTGGGGCTGGTAACCGTGTTCATGAGCAGTCTCTCTCGCACTTATTGAAACTGGTTCCGGTGTTTGATGAGAGTGGTGTAACAGAATTTTTCACACGCTTTGAGAAGAAGTGCCAGGAACACCAGTGGCCAGAGAATAAATGGGCAGCACTTGTATCCTCTAGATTAATAGGCAGGGGTCTTAAAGCCTACGATGCATTGCCTATAGAGTCTTGTATTATCTATGAGGAACTCAAGGAGGCTGTCCTGAGAGCATACGAACTACAACCAGAGACGTACAGGTTGAAGTTCCGGGGTGTTACCAAGGATCGGGAGAGCACCTTTTTGGAGCATGCCCGGGAGCTGTCCGATGCTTTTGGGAATTGGCTGAGGTCGGAGAAAGCTACTACGTTTGACGACATTAAACAGTTGGTGCTTTTAGAGCAGTTTTTCAAATGCACGGGCGGCGACCTGACGTTAAACCTTAAAGAAAAGCAACCAAAAACTCTACAGGAGGCAGCTGAGATGGCTGACCTCCGGCTATCACTAATTCGTGGGTGCGGGTCTGCCCAGCGTAGTGAGGCAGGTAACAAGGGGCGTGACGCCCCACCCCCCCGAGTTAGTGATATACCTTATGCAAACAAGTACAAGAGCCATGATACCAAGACTGACCACAAGACTAGCACCGTCCCATTTAAGAAGGGGCCAGGCCCTTCCCAGTACCAAGGGAAGCCCAAAGGGGAGTTGGAGTGTTATCATTGTCATAAAAAGGGGCACTTTGCAAGAGTCTGTCCTAGCAAACCACCTACAGCAGCTGTGTCTTTGGCCTGCAACATTGGTGTGTCTCCGAAGTCATCTGAGTTTGCCCGGGGCAGTTCGTCAGAGGCTGAGGCACAGCCAATGCAGAAGCACCTGGGAGGCTCGAACCCTGCTCAGGATGTTTTTTGCGACCATAGAGGGCGGGGTTGCGTGATGTGGGCGGGGCGCAAGCATGGAGTAGAGGTCTTGCGTGATACAGGTGCTTCCCAGACTCTGATGAAAAACTTGACTGGCTACCCTATAAACGCGGCTCGGGTGGTGGTGGTGCAGGGTATTAATGCAACTCGGTCATACCCGCTGGTGCGGTTGGAGTTGGAGGTGGATGGTGTGGCACGTGAATTGGATGTCGGGATTGTGGAGAAACTGCCAGTGGAGGGCGTCGACCTTCTTCTCGGCAACGACTTTGCAATGCCCGCTTCTGAGGTTCTACCCTTAGTCGTTGCCGAGAGGCCGGCCGACGTGAGTAGGGAAGAGCAAGAGTGGGTCGAGCGGTGCCAGACACAACCCATGGCATGTGTTGTCACCCGAGCTCGGGCAGCTAAAGTGTCACAGCCTAGTCCTCCGTCTTCAGACCAGCGGAGGAACGATCAACAGGAGGAGGCTAAAGCTGGAGTTGGTTTTAAGAGTTTTGACTCGGCGGCTCTCCTGGGTGATTCAGTATTAGCACCATTACTTAATTCTGGAGTAGCCCCTGGGCCTGTCATCGAGAGTGACGAGGCTGGGCATGACGAGTCTCCACGACAGCAACGTTATGTACATCGAGAGAGACAGAGGGAGCAGCCCAGTATCGGGGAAGGTCATGCATTGCTCCGGGAGCAGTTAGATCGCTTGGCACCCTCAGATATACGTCGGTTGCAACTAGAGGACCCTGAGCTCCAAACGTGTGCTAATGGAGCTGTAGAGCTCGACGAGGACGGTGATGCACAGCCAGGAGATTTTTTTTATTTAGAAGGCATCCTCTATAGGCGTTTTCAAGACCCTAAACGTAGTTGGCAAGAGGGGTCCGGAGTAGTGGACCAGTTGGTGGTGCCACGGGAGTGCAGGGATAGCCTACTGAGGTTGGCGCATGACATACCACTGGCAGGACATCTAGGGGTGAGAAAAACGGTGGCGGCTTTAGACAAATTGTTTTGGTGGCCGGGGTTGAAGGGGCAGGTGGTAACCTGGATAGCAAGGTGTCATACGTGCCAGAGGGTTGGAAAACCTAACCAAACATTTCCGAGAGCCCCGTTGCACCCCATTCCTGTCAGTGGACCGCCCTTCAGTAAGGTCATCATTGATATGGTCGGACCCCTACCCCCTACTAGTGCCGGTAATAAATTTCTATTAACTATCATGGATGTGGCCACTCGTTATCCTGATGCATATCCAATGAGAAATGGCACAGCGAAAACTGTTGTCCGGAACCTGCTCTTGTATTGCTCGCGGTATGGTTACCCGCAAGAGGTGCAATCGGACCAAGGCTCTAATTTTACATCTAATCTGTTCAAACAAACTATGATTCAGCATGGCATCAGCACTGTCGTCTCTTCTGCGTATCACCCGGAAAGTCAAGGGGTGTTGGAGAGGTGGCACGCCACGCTGAAAAGCATGCTTCGATGTTATTGCGCAGAGAACGGAAAGGATTGGGACCTTGGTCTGCCGTATGTTTTGTTCGCGGCAAGAGAAGTACCTGGAGAGAGTCTCGGTTTCAGTCCGAATGAGCTTGTTTTCGGGCATCAGGTGAGGGGTCCTCTCCACATGGTGAAGGAGATGTGGGAGGGCACTAGGCATATTGTTCTGCGAGATAAGTTGCAACCTCTTGTTCCTGAGCGACAAGAGGAGTTGTTTACTAGGCTGTGGCAGTCCGTCCGCATGTTTGTTGCTTCTCCAGGCCTGATGTACGGGGTAGAATCCGACATGGAGGCTGGAGACAGTGCAAGGCTCGAGTTGGTTCCCTGCCGTGTGAATCCTGCTCGACAGCCTGTTGTGAAGGCGGAGCTGGACAGCATGTGGAGAGGGGGTCTGAGGGATGAGGGATATCGTGAGTGGTCGTTGCCAGTGGCTTTGCAACCTGAGTTTGGTGGCAGAGTCCGTGTGTATGTTGATTGCAAGAGTGTGGAAGCATTATCCCTGACAGACGCCTATCCATTACCCAGAGTTGACGACACCATAGACCGCTTCGGGGCTGCCTCGCTCATCACGAAGGTAGAACTAGTGAAGGGTTATTGGCAGGCCCCGTTGCCGGAAGGAGCGAAGAGAAGTGCCAGTCTTGCGATGGAGTGGGCAGTTTGTCAGTGTCAGGTGTTGTTGTGCTGCCGGAACACAAGTTGGATGTGTGGCATGCTAAGGGCACTGATAATGTTTTGGCTTTGTTTGCAGGAGAACCCTCGCTGTTCAGTCAGTGTCTGTCGTGGGTGGAGGATCCGGGGTAGGCTACCACAGTATGTTGGTATAGCCTCCTGTCTTGGCTCGCGGTGTATTTTTGCGCTGGTGCTTGGTGGCTCGCGTGTGTAGCATCAGCGTAGGGTCGCAGGGCAGGAGTTGTTGGCTTTGATTCGAAGAAAATTAGGCTACATCTATAGTAGCCGCCAAAAACAACATTAAAATAAAATATGAAAAAATTAAATAAAAACTCTTTCTTTTTAATAATTAATTTTAAGATAATATTGTAGCTGAGTACTGAGTGCAGATGATTTTCCCTCAGTAGGCTGTGATTCTTAAAGCTCGCTCTGGGAGCACAATGTTATGAATTAATGTATTATGTTTGGGAAGGGTGATAAGATTTTTTTATATATAAAATGTTGTTGTATTTTTTTTTTTTGAGGAGACTGAGCTTGCATTCCATGAGTGGCAGAGTGGTTAGGAGTGGCAGATTCTAGCGACATTCTGCCTGTTCAGATATGGGCTCATGGTTGAGTGTCCCATATTTTTGGGGGGGTGTGACGCCGCCCGGCGTTGGCAGAATGGTTGCGTGGGGCATTGCAGCTCACTAGCGCTCGCCAGGATGGGGGGATAGGCTACAGTTGTCCTAGAATGATCTGCTTTATTTCATTAGTGTCGTGTTGCCGCAGACAGTCTAGAAGTGATCTTTGTTTTGGTCTGTGACCGCGCCTTGTATTTTATATTCGCTATAATATAAATGTTGCTTGTGTGGGAGGCGAGCGAGAGAGGGTGAGGGAGTACACCTGGCAGCGGGGGTGAGCTATGACGCGGCTCGCTTGGGCGCTGACGGCGTTGGCGGCCGGGTGGTCAACTAGTCCCTTCCCGTCGCGGCCTCATGTTTTTTACCAGCTCAGAGCTTGCCTGACACGCGTATCGTCTACATCCTTTGCAATTCTGTCCCCCATACTCGCCACTTTGCATACTATTTCTCTCTCTCGACTTCTCCTTTCTCATTCTCTAATCTTTATTAAACTCAACATCCCTTCTGGTTTCAGCATAGACGTTCACCGTCGGCCAGTCGTATTGTACGCGAAGCTCTCGGATATTTCCATGTATTAGGCTTTAATGAGGTTTGGAGAGACGGACTTTTCCGTGTGTGTCCTCTCTCGGGAAGGTTGTAGACCGGTATATGTCTCCCTGGCAAGGTGTTGAGTGATTCTGCTGGGTTATTTAAAGCTAGACTAGGGGTAAGGTTACTGTGTCGTTGTCTCCGATGTGTGCAGTGTTAGCTAAGCCCTGCACGACATCGACAGGTACTGTGGGAGCCTAAGTTGTCTTCGGGTGGGTTTACTTTGTGAGCACAGCGCTGTGGTGTGAGAGGGCCATAGCCTATCCCTCACAACATAGTGCTGCCTCTTTGTGTTGACTTCTGAGGGATCGCCAGGATAGAACTAGGTACTAGAGACCTAGATTTATCAAGAGAGCATCCCCGTCATATAACGTAATCTTCATTATACCACCTTCGGACAACATTAGGCTACGAGTTGCATGCTCACCCATTGTTGCCCTGCCTTGATACCCCAGCTAGACTTTATTAACTGAGCAGACACTGGTTAGAGATAAGCCCCCATTATTATATGTATGCAACATTATTATTCACTGCACTTTTGAGCCGAGGTTGTTGTTGAGTTGCACAACCCGAGTAGGCTGTTGCGTTGTGTCACGAAGCATTTCTTTAGTTGTCGAGCATTACTACCTTTGCGCAGTCTTTATTATTCGCCTGCCTATTATTACTATATATCCTAGCATTTATTGTGACCCGTATTCTGCATTATAATTGTTCAAGATTCTTTATGAACATCTTCCCAGCATCAGACTTATTTCAGAAGTTTCCAGTTGATGTTGCAGGACTAGCATTGCACTTTCTTTAATACAGGAGTGCCAGTTATTTGAGTATCTACCGTAACGTTAATTAATCACGTTAACTATCTTTTCTTTGTGTAACCTAATCGAGTAATCTTTTACTGTTTAAGAATAGGCTGTTTCATCGAGCGTCAGTCTAGTGTGTGTGCACCAGTTACCGAGTCATAGGATACCTCGTTGTCCAGGCACGACTCAGGGCGGTAATGGTGTTTTGTTTTCCAGTGTTTAAGGCAGGGGTTGGATCTAGTGTTACCGTTGTTGCATTTTGCCATTATCTAGTCCAATGTTGAAGAGCCCTGTGTCTTTGAGAACCTGGATCGTAACAATCTGGAAATAAAAATTTCCCAGAATCAATGCTCATAAGGATAACCCGAGAGGTTTTACACATCCTAACACCTTAAGTACGCCGGGAAATCAGAAGTAGCCCAACCGCTATTCTCACTTTCCATCGTACTCAACAGTGAAGATAACCCCCTAAGAAAGTTTCTTCGTCATTGAACTACTTATGTGACATTTGTCACTGGCCCATCAAAACCACGTCTTGTAACTATCTGACCGTCTATCAAGAGTAGCGGAATAGAGACAGACCACACTTGACTGTGCCGCCGGGCGTAAAAAGTCTTAGTGAAATTGGTTAGGGCGAGTTCACTCGGCCTGGCCGAGATACCTCTCGGCGGAAATCGTATTTTCGCCGGGGAGGCGCGTGGTACCGCACACCATGCCGGGGTAGTTTGGATACATTCCTTTTCGCCTGCGAGGCGAAAAGTGGCACCAAACCAACCAGAGGTAAAGACTAAAAGGTAAAGTCAAACACTCCGGAACCCACAAAGACAGGACGTCTCCTGACCCTCTGAAACATGCACCCTATCATACATGAACACTTGAGGGATACAAAATATAGGGCTAAACACGTATTAGACAATTTATATTAAAATAAATATATACCCCTAGCCCTCTACGGAGACCCCTACCGAGGCTGGCCACGAGGCTCGTAGAAAATACATGACTGGAACCAAACAGCTTGAAGATCCAGCAGCAACATCTAGCGAAGGCCCCACGAGGGAGGGGAAGAGCAGACTCGGACCCTAGCAAGTTCCACACCACGTGTGACAACTCTTGAACTAGGGCGCCAGCTAAAACAAAATAATGCAACTGCCTCTTAGAGACGGCCTGAAGCATACTCCTGCGGATATAATAGCCTCCTAACTAGTAGGTAATAGCAAGACTAAGGCGCAGTATAAACATAAAAACACATGAGGCGCTGATCCTGGAGGACTGTAGGCGCCTATACAAAAGTACCCTATTTTAACACTCCCTGCGGGCATATCAATGGGGCAGCCTGTGCTAGCTAATCTAAACCCTGTTTAATACAACTCAGATATATACAAATGAGCAAGGACTCACTAGAAGCGAGCGAACGAAGAATACCGCGGAGCACTGGCTGCACACGTCTAGTCAGGTTGGGTGCGGGGAGGGGAAGGGAGAATGGCGTCTCAGAGAGCAGCGTCAGGGATAGAATCCACGCAAGAAATCCACCGAGATGGAAAGCATTTATATAACAAGTTTTAAGTTACTTTTTATTTTTTATTTTTTACAAAGTTTTTTCGTAGTGAGTACCCCAATCATAAGACGATTCCATAAGAGAATTAGCGTTGCACTTATGATGTAGGACTCCTTCTCCCCGCGGCAGTCGTTTCAAACTGGCTTCCCGCGGGCGCTTGAAAGGGGTCTATTATACTAATAGGCATATCGTCAATGATGGAGGGGCCACTAATAAATATATATTTGGGGATCCATTTCGGTTTAACTTTTCTCTCCCAGGACTGGATTAATGTAGGTTCGGTAGATGTTGGAGTTTTTAGAATGGAGGTATTGATGAGATCTGTTTGTTGTAAGGCCACCAGATTCGTGGGAATATGGTCCGGTACGGGCAGACGAGATAGAGCATCCGCAGTTGTATGTAGTTTTCCAGGACGATAATGGATGATAAAATCGTACTCTTCTAAAGTCGCTCTCCAATGCACTAGTAGAGCTGAATTGGTTTCACATTGTCGAAGCCATTGCAGGGATTGATGATCAGTAATGATATCCAACTTGGCTCCCAAAACAAAAGAACGGCAATAGTTCAATGCCCAGATTATACCTAGACATTCTCTTTTAGTGGCTGCGTAATTCTGTTGTGCGGTGTTTAAAGTTGAGCTGGCATATGCAATGACGTGTTCTTGTCCATCTTGTACTTGTGCTAATACCGCACTAATTACATATAACGAGACATCGGTATATAGGCGGAAAGGCTGCTTGTAGTCAGGAAAAGATACGGTAGGTGCTTGTACTAACTTCTCCTGGGCGGGTGCCCAACCCCGAAAAGGGTTGAAATAGGGGAGCTATCCCCCCGCCAAAGGCGGCTTTCTAGGGCCTTTCCTAGCTGATGCTTAGAGGATTGGGTTCTAGTCATGTGGTGATGGGCTGGTCTATCAGAGTGAGAACGGAGCGATCTCTGCCATACCCATAGCTTACTCTGACTGTTCCTTTTACTTATATATTTTCTAGATCTCAAGTGACGGCATCTCTTGCGTGGATTGACCTCCTAATCTACCAAGATTGGAAGCCAAAGCGTCACATCTTTCCTTTGCCCCTCAGCTTTCTCTTCATAATTGCTGAGGGGCACAGGGCCCTGGGTGGGGCTTTGGTTTCCCGGGCGTTTCCGCACCCTCCTCAGCTCCCCGCCATGGAGTGGCTTCGGTCACCCAGGCTTTATTGTGGTCGGCAGGGAGGGTTCTGTGGGGGCGCTCGGTTATGGCCTTGGCCTTGCTCGGGGCCTTGGGGCTGTTCGGCCAGGCAGCTTGGGGAAAAACAACAACAACAACAACAACTAACTTCTCCTTAACAGTTTCAAAAGCTAGATTTCTTTTGTGTGTCCACACGAAAGCAGTATCTTTGTGAGTGAGTTGATGAAGTGGCCTGGCTATTTCCGCAAAATGTGGAACAAAACGTCTGTATTATGTGGCTAATCCTAAAAAAGAGCGGACTCCTTTTACGATAGTGGGAGGTTGTTGACTTTGAATGGCAGATAATTTCTTGGGATCCGGGGAAATGCCTTGGTCGGAAATTACATGACCTAAAAATCCTACTGAATTTCTGGCAATCTCGCATTTAGAAGGTTTCAGTTTTAATCCGGCGTCTCTGATTCTCTGCAATACTTGACGAAGGCGGCGAAGATGTTTATGCCAGGTCCCTGCGTAAACAATAACATCGTCTAAATACGCGAGATATGTTTCCCAAGTTAACCCTTTAAAAATGGACTCCATGAGGCGGGAAAATGTAGCAGGGCCATTACATAATCCAAATGGTAGTATGTTATACTTTTCTATTGCACTAGACATATCGAAAGCCTTCGATAGAGTCTGGCATAAATCTTTAATTTCTAAACTACCCTCCTTCGGTTTCTATCCCTCCATCTGTGCCTTTGTCTCTAATTTCCTTTCCGGCCGTTCCATAGCCGCGGTTGTGGACGGCCATTGTTCACTTCCTCACTCTATAAACTCCGGTGTTCCTCAGGGCTCTGTCCTATCTCCTATTCTCTTTCTAATTTTTATAAATGATCTCCTTAACTGTACCTTAATTCCCATCCATTCATACGCAGACGACTCAACCTTGCACTACTCCATTAGTTTTTCAGAACGCCCCAGCCAGCAATCCCTCAACGACAAACGTAATGAAGCCATAGAACTCTTAAATTCTGATCTAAATACTATTTCCAATTGGGGCAGAGAAAACCTTGTTAACTTTAATGCTTCCAAAACCCAATTTCTCCATCTATCTACCCGTCAGGATCTCCCAGCGGACTATCCCTTATTCTTCAACAATACAAAAATCAACCCTTCATCTTCTCTCAATATTCTTGGTGTCTCTTTTTCTTCTGCTCTCATTTGGAAGGACCATATTACCAGTCTTGCTAAGGCAGCCTCCCAGAAGCTGGGTGTGCTCAACCGCCTTAGGGGGTTCTTTTCCCCTGTGCAGCTTCTTGCTCTGTACAGGGGCATAGTGCGCCCTTGTATTGAGTATTGTTCACATGTGTGGGGAGGTTCCTCTCACACTGCTCTCCTAGACAAAGTTGAAAGGAAGGCCTTTCGTATCATTAACTCCCGTCCACTCACCAACTCTCTGCAATCTCTCTCTCTCCGCCGCAATGTTGCATCTCTCTCGCTATTCTATCGCTACTATAATAATCAGTGTTCCTCAGAGCTATCCCAGTGCATACCACCTCCTTTACGTAGGGCACGTGGTACCCGTCTTGCAACTCAATCCCACCCCTACTCTGTGCAACTCTCCAACCCAAGAGTGAAACGTTACTCTCAAACTTTCTTCTACTCAACAGCTGAGCTCTGGAACTCTCTCCCAGAATCAGTCTTTCCCTCTTCCTATGACTTAAATTGCTTCAAACTCCGTGTGTCCAGGCATTTTGGCTCGAACGTCCCTTGATTTTGGCCCTGTCACTCTTTCAACTATGGGGGAGGCACTCGCTATAGGCAGTTATGCCTTTTGCCTCCCTCAATCACATAGAAAAAAAAAAAAAAAAAAAAATGTTGAATTAATAGAGATGTCCTCCACTGGTCGAAAAAGCTGTTTTTTGTTGATGCTCGGGCTTCATTGGTACTTGCCAGTATCCGGCTTGCAAATCCAATGTTGTAAACTATTTGGATCCATGAAGGGAATCTAGGGAGTCATCTATTCTGGGTAAAGGTGTTGCGTCTTTAACCTAAGAAGTGCGCATGGGGGTATGAGACACCACACTCCTGTGCTGACGTATTTGAGCTGTTCCCATCACTAACATCGTTATTTTACCATAAATAGCATTAACCTCTGAAGTGCGCATGGGGGTAATTGGAAACGTCCCCCTGTGCTGACGTATTTGAGGTGTTTCCGTCACTAAAATATTCATTGTGCCATTAATAGCATTAATATTTATCCATATGCGCCTATTATGGGTTGATTATAAAGTTACCTGAAACAACAATAAAACGAGTGAAACAGCGTTTGGATGGTCAAAATCGGAGATATAGCCCGCGAGTTGTATAATGTATGGGTGAGGCAATCTGCTTTCCCGCCAATTTCCCCCAAGGCCACTGAGACACAGTCGATCGATACTCTCTCTCTCTCTCTTGCACTCGCTTGCTATCAGTGATGACCACACCCTCCAATCGGATTTCTAATGTTAGCACGAAAATATACCTCAGAATAAGGGAATAACAGGGAAAATAGGTGATAACTGAAGGAGAGGAGGAAAGTGGGGAAGGAGGGGAGGTAGAGGACTGAGATTTTGCATGGCCCAGGGGCCAAAAAAAAATAAAAAAATAAAAAAAAAAAAATATAAAAAAATATTTTTTTTTTGATGTCAAAAGTTGATTTTTATTTTCTCTGACTCTTAAGAGTCTTCCCGCAGTGCGCCGGGGGAACTCTTAAGAGTCTCCCCGCAGCTCCCGGGTTAATACTTATCCATATGCACCTACTATAGGTTGATTATAAAGGTATTAACCTGTTACAATAATAAAACAAGTGGAAACAGTGTTTGGATGGTCAAAATCGGCGATACAGGCCGGGAGTTACATAATGTATGGCTGAGGCAACCTCCCTGCCCTCCACTCCTCCCCTTGTCTGGAGAGACACTGTTCCGCAATAGTCTCTCTCTCGCTCTTTCCCACGCTTGGTAACAGTGATGACAACGCCCTGCTACCAACTCGCTAATGTTAGCATGAAAATTAACCACAGAATAAGGGAATAACAGGGAAAATAGGTTATAACTGAAGGAGGGGAGGAAAGTGGGGAAGGAGGGGAGGTGGAGGAGTGATATATGGCATGGCCCAGGGGCAAAAAAAAAAAAAAAAAAAAAAATTGGGTGTTTTAAATGGATTTTTTTTTCCCCTTACTCTTAAGAGTCTTCCCGCAGTCCGCCGGGGGAACTCTTAAGAGTCTCCCCGCAGTTCCCGGGTTAATGGTGGCGTCATTCAGACGTCGGTAATCTACACAAAAACTTGTCGAGCCATCTTTCTTCTTGACCAATACGACGGGTGAAGGCCATGGGCTGACAGAAGGCGTGGCAATTCCGGCGTCTAACATTTCCTGTACATGATGATCTTCCTCTTGTCGCTGTAGAGGTTTATTTCTATGGGACGGCTGACGAAGGGAAGGTCCTGTGGTATGAATGGCATGTTCTTCTAATGTTGTCTGACCGATTTCAGTGGGAGTCTGAGCAAAAACATCGCTAAATTCTTGCAATAACTGTTGCATCTGTTGCTTTTGCATACTGGATAAATGATCAGGAATGTTTGGTAATACAAGGGGGGCACTAGATTTAACATGGGTAGGAGCAACTTTATCAAAAGTTTCTAAATCGCCAATAATCAATCCTTTAGGTAATGTTAACACTTCCTCTGAAATATTTGCTATAAGGATTGCATTTTGGCGAGATGAGATTACGGCAGGTTGAATCATGCATCAATCTTGACCCACCGTGGTACTAATGGGGGTAAAAATCATGGTATCTTGTGGCATTTGCTGAAGGGATACCCATTTCTGATGTTGAGGGAAAATAGTGCTTCTAGCTTGAATGATAGCGGGGCTTATGATAGTGTGGGAAGGCAAGTTGGGGGGGGGGGGTGATAGAGTTTGTGACAGAAAACGGTAGACTTATTTAAATTAATGTCATGTGATGAAGGACTGTCACTGGTATTTTTTAAACTAGCAGGGTAAAAACGGTTGTCAGAAGACGACTGTAATTTTATGGAAGTTTTCACAGAGTCAGGGAAATGCAGAACTTGAGTGGTTGATTGGCATAAGTCATTTTCATGGTGGGAGGAGCTGTCATTTCTAGTGTTTAGGAGAGTGGGGTGGACATTTTTTCTAGAAGGCAAAGTTTCTACCCGATTTATGGATTTGTGAGTAGATTTGGAAACACAGGTGACTTCTTCTTGGATTTGATTTATCTTGGAACTTTTGTTTTTTATTACTTCTGGACTGGAATTTGTTGGACTGAGTGACGCAGCTACTTTGAGGGAAATCATGGGCTGTATTTCTTTTATATTTACTGTACTTTGAGTTTTTCTTGACTGGGAATTTCAGGAAAGACATTTTCAGCTTGATCAGATTTCTTTAATTCGAGCTTCATTGATGGTTTCAGTCGTAATTTTTTTTTTTTTTTTTTTTTTTTTAACGTGATCAATCGTTGACCGCAGTCTACTTGAGCTTGGAGTTTATGCAGAAGGTCTAATCCTAGGTATCCGTCATAATGTTGACAGTCGGAGTGGAATACTACGAAAGAGTGGTAACAGTTGTCATGAGGTAGGGGTGTGGCTACATGCAATGGTTTAGTTTCCCCTCGAATTTGTAGAGGTGTGTCTCCTGCACTGATTAAGTTGGTTTTGGTGGCTTGTAATTCTCCGAACTTTTTACGGTGTTTACCATAAAAGGAATTAAAGAAAAATGAGCGAGATGCGCCTGTATCTATTAATAATCTGACAGGAATATCTTTGATCTTGGCAAGATGATATATTGGGGGTGATCTATCATTTGTAGAATCCCCCGCCGAAGCCATCGTAGGCGGGGGAAATTCTAAACTTCCTGGGGGTCTATTTCTTCCTCCTCCAGGATTTCGTCTTGTTCCTCGCTAACTAGGATGTGAGCAACATCTTCATTTTCTGATCTCTCATCATTTTCCTCTTCAACGAACTCTTCCTCATTGGCTGAGATACGAGGTTGACTTGATCTGAATTTCGCAGATTCTCTAATGTCGTGAAGGGCACATTTATGATTACAAGCTGGAAAATCATAGGGGTTGATAATGACGAGAGTTGTGTGCTTATCTTTATAATTGTTGTTGTAGGCCTGGTTTCTGTTGTACACCCTTCGTAGTTGGTTAGGGGTGAATTTGGGCCTGCTGGGTTGATACTGCCCAGGGTGGTATGCAGGTTTGGATGTTGTAGCAGGTTGTCGGTGGAACTGGCTTGACTCTCGAGGTCTACCAGAGTTTTGAGGATGGGTGGTAAACCTCTTGATGGAGGCGATGGTGTTCACTTTTGAGGGTTGCATAGCGAGAATTCTCCTGAGGGTGACTAAGTCCCATTGGAAACCAACAGGATCATGTACTGCGAAGTACTCACGAACTGCTGAGGGCAACACTTGTACAAGATTTACAAGAATGTGCTGTTCTTGCTGCACTTTCGGGAGAGTGGGAAAAGCAGATTTAATTTGTTGGGTGATAGATGCTAGTATGGTATCCAAATCACCCTCATACTTAGTGTCCTTTATACGGGCGTGGGCTACGAATATACCCAATGACGGCTTAATAGCCTCGATTACAATGGGCCTAAACTGGTCCCAGGTGAGTGCGGGGGTTACCTGCGATGCAACGAGGGAAACGGCATTTACCAAGTGGGTTAAAAGGACGGCTATCTTTTCGTGGTCCGTGTTGTATGCCAAGTCTAATACTGGCTTCACTATGTCCATGTAGGTTTCAATTTCATAAGTTTCCCCATCATATTTGGGAATGGGAATGTGAGAGCGAGCTGCCATATTTTCGATGTTATAATATCTCTATTGTTTGTAGATATGAAATGCAATGAAATCTTCTATCCGAATCAAGGACCACCGCTAGCCACCAATGTTATGCCCTGATTTTATGCAGGATTAACGATTGATTAAGGTGAGTTCTTCTAGACTGGGATATTGGAGTTCATGCAAATACATATAAATAATCAACAGAGGAAGATAATTTGTAATGCAGCTTTATAAACTTATATTCACTAGAGACACATATAATGAATTAGAAACACTTTTAAAATATGGGGTACTCATAAGTGGTACAACTTCTCGTTTCAAGTCTCCTAGCACGCTCGCGGATCTAGATAGAAATCAGGTATATTCACTTCAACTATATATATATAGAATTCTTCCTTGAGAATTAGGTGCATGCACTCTTCTCTTTGTGAAAACTAAATAATGGAAGTTACTAATAGTTGTTTTATTTCAGTTTCACTAATATTACGTGAACTTAATCTTGTGAATGATAGTGGACGATTGGATACGTGTTCCAGTATTTATTGGCACTAAATACGGAAGCTCAAGTATAGATGTATTTTCAGTTGTAGCACAAGTTTGTGGATTCTAAAATATTATAGCTTCCACTGAGATATTTTCAGAGTTCATAACAGTATAGGTCTATCTATCTATCTATTGCCTGATGCCGCGATCCCCGAAGGGGTGGCCACGAACGAACCGCCCCCATGCACCTCTGTCCCCAGTCAGTCGACGCCCCTCCCCCCAACCAGCACCGCCTTCGTTCATGTAGTTCCTCACTCCATCCTTCCACTTCATATTCGGTCTACCTCTCCCCCTCTGTCCCTCCAACTCACTCTCGTACACCCTCTTAGTCATTCTCTCGCTTTCCATACGTTCCATATAGCCGAACCATCTCAAGTTGTTCCTTTTCACACTTTCCAGCACATCTACCTCCACACCACACCTCCTTCTTACTTCCTCATTAGTCTGTCTATCCCTCCATGTAACTCCGCACGCACTCCTTAAGTAATTCATTTCCACTGCTCTCACTCTTGGTCTGAGTCTCTCAACCAACGTCCATGCTTCGCTTCCGTAAGTCAGTGTCGGGATTACCACACTGTCATGCAAGGACTTCTTCACTTCCATACTGACCACCCTATTTCTTGTTACTGCTTTTAGCGTTCCTACAACCCTCTTCCCCTGTTGTACCCTCTCCCGCACCTCTTCATCCATAGTCCCATCTTTACTCAACACACTGCCCAGATACTTAAAAGAGTTGACGATCTCCATAGCCTGACCGTTCAGCTTCACCTCACACTCTGTGACTTCACCCCTTTCAAAGACCATAACCTTGCTCTTCCCCGTATTTACCTTCAAATTCCGTTTTTCGCACACTGTTCCAAACTCATTTACCAGACCCTGCAACTCCCATTCATTATCACTCATCAGTATAGGTAAATCTTCTTATATAGATTAAATTCACAATTAAGGTATTACGAGGATTATAGATGTAATTTCTCGATGAACACTTTACTAATAGGATGGTAAGGTTCACTGGCTAAGTTAACACTTCATTTCTATAACTCGAAATTCAGGGAGAACGGACTCTGTTTATTTTCCACTTGACGGAAATATGACTGAGTTGCTGAACAGGTAAAAATCCATCTAAATTCGGTATATAGCTTATCTGAGGAGTGAAAACGTCGTCTTAAAGATCATTAATTATAGGACATATTGATCTTCCTGAGTATTGATATCTGAATCTCGTAGAACACTTATTATACACTTTCACATATTTTGAGATGGTAAAACTCTGGTTATTTCGATCACTTTGAGTTCTAACTTTCTAGTATCTCGTCACTGATACTGAATTAATGTATTTTCTATATTATTTCTTTTCTTGTTTGTAGAGATGCACTTCGTTGAGTTTTTCTTCTGATGTTCCATGGGCCGTCCAGGTTGTCCGGTCGTGTGGAGAAGTTACAGTTGGATTAATGGACTTGGGGGTCTTAAATTATAGGTTTGAGTCCCAAAGGGAAGAAGGAAAACCTAATATTTAGTAGTGGCCCCGGAATCATTGACGATGCGCCTTAACATTGTTTATGGCCAATCTTTGAACTCAAGCTTGTTTTTTCAAACTTCCCGCCCGGGAAAGATCAAAATACGATTGCCACACATCGTGAGCGGAACGCTCTTAAAAACCACTCACGGACTCGTCCTATATGATGTGGGTACCAGTACTAGAAAAACTAGCAAAAAAAAAAAAATCAAAAGATTAAACTTGACCTTAGCGTTGCGCTTCTCATGCGTCTGCTGTTTGGGTACGCTTTGTCTCGCTCCTCGAAGCGCTTGTTTCTCCTTATCTGATATATCAAGGCTCTCAAAACATAGCAGATGAATGGGAAGGGGATGGAAGGGAGGGCCAAAATCGTCAATGATTCCGGGGCCACTACTAAATATTAGGTTTTCCTTCTTCCCTTCGGGACTCAAACCTATAATTTATTAGTGGCCCCTTCATCATTGACGATGTGCCTGATATCTCAAGACTGGAGGGGGCCATTCATCATGAACATCAAAAACCACTAATAAATTACGAAGGTCCAAAGAAATAACGTACTAAAAAGATTAGTTTAATAATACAAAAAATATAAAGAATTTGCAGGTGGCGTTCCTTAAAGGTAGCCTGCGGTGTTAGCACCTTTACGTTTGACAGAACAGTTGGTGAAACACATAAACTATACATATAGTTTATAAATACATAAATAAAATGAATCTCTTATCAATACTGATAATATGGTGGCCTATATATTTATGGCCCACAGGTACTGTATTACAAAATATTTGTATTCTCTCCTTTAACCCTTAAAGAGCAGCGCCCGGCTATAGCCGGGCGCCAATTTGCAGCAAGTTAGGAGCATTATTAAGGCTTTTAAAGGGTTAAAATCGAGTGCAAATGGCCGGGAGCGCAGCGGGCCACACGTCCGACTCCCAGGGCCTACCGCCGCCCACTGACTCACCCTCCCTGTGTTCTCGAGAGGCCGGCAGTGTAGCCAGTAGTGAGCGTAGCTGGAAAAAATATGCCGCTATACGCTAAACTCCCATGTTGGTGGTACCACTGCCTGAGAACGACGAGTGCCACGTAGCTCGTTCTGGTCTCATTTTGAAGCTTTTAGCGCCTAATTTTTTTGCTGAATACATTTCTTTTCATGCAGATACTTGATTTATCATTCAGGAGGGCCTGAATATGCCCAAAATAGCCCAAAACCCCCCGCTAGACGAGGGTTAATCCTAATCCTTAAGATTAATGAGCATAATGTAAACTCTATTGCATCTATAAAGTAAACATAAACATTTTCCTGACTAAACTTATTTTACTCTAAGGAATGGAATATCACATGACCTTTCATTCTCGTCATATCTTGCATCACATAAGAGGCAGGTTAGAGTCCTTAGCTAGGATACTCCCTCCCCCCCCCCCCTTTTTCTTTACAAAATAGCTTAAAACTAGACTTTCTGCCTTAATGCTATACATGTACGAGAAGGTTTCATGAGATTCACGGACAGGTAACGTGTTAGAAATGTATGATTAGATGACCACAACTGGGTCTGTTGAATATCATCGAGAGAGTAATTGTGGAGGAATCCGAGTGATGCCGCCCACTTCCGGATGTCGTGCGCTCTAGCCAACACACCCGGATTACTCTCTCGAATTACTTCTACCAGTAACGCAGCTAGCCGGCGTTTTTGAAGACGTTTACCTGTTCGTGAAACCCAGAGGGAGCCCACCTGTGCCGGCCGGGAATCCCGCATAAATAACATAAGTGACTGCACTGGGCAAAGTAAATGGTGCCTATCACCCTGTTTCAGAGCTGGAACTTCAAACTCTGTAAATACATGATTACTATGTTCATTCTTGGCAATTAAATTAGGAGCAGGTGCAATATGGACACTCATGTTGCGCCTCGAAAATCTTAAACAAGTTGACTCCGAACTCATCGCCGCCAACTCAGACACCCTGTCACCCGTGGCCAATGCCATTAGAAAAATGGCTTTTTAAGTCTTAACTCGGAAGGAGGATTATGGCAATATTTACGGGATTGAAGCATTTCAAGGGCCAGATCAAGAGACCAGGTGGGTGTGAGTTGACGAGGAGGAGGGTGAAGCCGGAAGCAAGACCGCATGAACCCCTTTTCCTCCGCCTCCGGCACGGACAGACCAGTTAAATCGAAAAAAGGTGTCCGAATTGCTGTGAGGTGATTCCTTAATGTGACAACTGACAACTTTTGAATTTCAAATAGGTAATTTAAATAATTAAACACCAGAGCCACCGAGGACTGTTGTTGATCAGTTTCTACGATCCATGTAATAAACGACTTCCAATGAGATTGATACTGTCTTTGAGTTGATTTAGCATACTGATTAATCAATTTGTGAGTCACGGATTCCCCAAACTGGCCTAGCCACTTGGCCTTCTGAATGTCCATAAGGCAAAAGTCAGCGAGGTCTTGAGGTTTCCAATTGTGTCTAAATGGAAGTACGAGATCGGGAGCGACACCGGGTTCTCGCACCACATCTTCAGTTGATTGTACCAAACTTGAGCCGGCCACAAAGGCGCGATCATCGAGACCATGCCTCGATAACCCCGTAGTTTGTGAACTACTTTGCACATTAAGGATGCGTCTGGAGGTGGAAACAGATAAATGGAGCTCCATTTGTTCCACTCTACCAGAAATGCGTCCGGACCCCCCGCCGGAGTCTGACTCCGTCGTGTGAGGTACTGAGGCAGCTTGTGTGTTGCCTCTGACGCGAACAAGTCCACTTGTGGATGGTAGGGTTCGGCAATCATCTTTTGAAAGATGTTTTGCTTGAGAGCCCATTCTACTTGAGTGCTCTGTCTCCGAGACAGAGCATCTGCCCACACGTTCGACACGCCGGGCAGATATGTTGCATGAAGATAAATCTCTAGCCTTGCAGCTAGTCGAAAGATCTTTTCCGACAACCCTTGTAACACTCGAGATCTCGCTGACCCTTGCTTTTGAATGCATGTCACTGCAGTCAAGTTGTCCATTTTGAAGGCAAGTGACTTTCCTGCCTGGCTCATGCCGTGCTCCTGTAAAAAGAATAGTGGGACTAGCAACTCCTTGGCATTGATATGAAGGTGATTTGATATTGACCATAGACCCTGACCCTGATGACCTAGGTTTGACTGGTAACCCCATCCCAGGATACCTGACGCGTCTGTATATATCCAGACCGTCGAAGACAGAGCTGTCCATGTCAAGGAGGAGTGTATTACTTCTGGCTTTGCCCAAGCCACCAGTAGGTTGTGGATTAAAGTTGGAATTTTCCTCAGTGTTTCCGCTGGCAACAGCGGAAAGCACCTGTTTCCTTCCAAAATAATTTGTTTGACCTTCAGACGACCTAACGGGACCGTCAGCTGTAGCCAATTGAGTGAGCCTACCAGAGATTCCCAGCTCCTCCTCGTTGTTGTCCGAGCATGAAGAAACCGAAAGATTTTCCTCCGAAATCTCTGACGGTTGTCTTCGCTCTGACTCAGAGTGAGTAACTCGGTATCCTAGATAAGGCCCACCCACTGAAATTTCCTGGTGGGGATCAAGGAGGACTTTGCTAAGTTCACCTTGAACCCCAAGGCAGCGACATGATCTAACACCTGTTGAACATGTTGAAGGCATATTATTCTGGATTGTGCTACCACTAGCCAATCGTCGGTACCATAACACCATGATACCCAGTTCGAGCAATGGTAGCAAAGCCTGTCAGACTAATTTTGTGAAAACTCGGGGTGCTAGATTTAATCCAAAAGGCATTCTCTGAAAGACAAACGTTTGATCCCCGTTGCGCAAAGCTAGAACTTTTGAAAACGTTTGTTGATTGGAACCTGCCAGTAGACATCTGTCAGATCGATGGAGCACATCCAGCCCTGCGGTGGGAGTGTCAATCTTATCTGATTCACAGTGAGCATCCTGAACGACTGATTGTGAATGTGTGTGTTGAGATATGATAGGTCGATCACCGGCCTCATCTGAACACTGTCCCTCTTTGGCACCAAAAACAACCGGGATGTGAACACGGGCATTGACATAGGACTGGGGATAATGATCTGCTTTTGGGCCATCTCTTTGACGATTGATCCCACCTCCAATGAAACACGATTGAATTCTGTGGGGATACGTAAACGGGGTCGCCGGGACCACCGCCAGGAGAGGCCTTTGCGGACCACTGTCCTTGCCCATGTTCGCCGGGGCCATACCCGATGACAATCTCGGAAGTTGCCAGTCGCATGACTGGTATTGTCCGGCAGTATTACTCTCGTTTCCGTCTCGCCTTGTCTCGGCACTGGGAGTGAGAGAGCCTTGTGGTGACTCAGTTTTTTGAAGAGGAGGGTTGTGACTCTGATTTTGGCATGGGGGGATGAGAGGCTTTGCTACCATCGCTACCGGGTTTACCCCTAGACTGACCCCTGAATCAACTCCCTCGACCCCTGGATTGACCCCGCCCTCGAGGCGTTCCGTTATTCACAGGGGCTGTGTAAGTCTTTGATGACTGATATGACTGGGTTTGACCACGAAAGGAACTCTTAGCTTTAAAGTTAGATTTAGCTGACTGTTCACCCTTAGACTTAGAAGTGGTAGCAGGTTGGGAGTCTAGTAAGAAATTGACTGTGCGCCAGGCGTCGTCAGAGGCTAGGGTTTTGGTGAATACATTGGATAATATAAGTCTCCTACCAATCTCCTCCAGGAGCCTCCTCACCAAGTACACCCTCAGGTCTTGACGGACCCGTACTGCCTCAAAGAGAGCAGTCAGGACGTCGCCCAGAGACTGAATGGAGTTTTGGAGAAGAAGGCGCCTGGTCAGAGAAAGAGCCTTCTGGGTCCTGGCGTCCGTAGCCGACTCAGTCATCCTGGCCAGAGAGGCCCCAAGTTGGCGGCTGAGTAGGTATTGGGACGCCAGTCTCCAGGCTTTCTGCCTCATTTTAAAGTCTTTATCGATCTGTACCCGTGTGGGGGAACAAAAAGGTTCAGGTAACTGGCATAAAGATAATTTTGGGGCCCCTAAATTTTTTTTTTTTTTTTGAAGTATCCCGTCCGCCTTGCCTACTGGCATAGAAAACCAATGATTGTCTTCTGACGGAAGCTCATGACTGCTCTTGTTAGTTATGGTGCTGGCATACAGCTGGGCCTCTTGTCCCCATGCAACCCACGGCCCAGACTCCCCCTTTGAAGATGAACTAAAGAAGACCCATGAGAGTCCATGAAGGGTACTGCATTTAATTCTGGGGTCAAACCCTGTAACAGTTTTAAATCATTGAACCCATCTGATTTAGTCCAGTCGGAAAAAAGTTTTCTGGCGGAAGCGGGAGGCAAGGCAGGAGATTGCATGTACACAAAATAGTCAGGATTATAAAATGTAGGGATGGCCCTGACGACAACATCAAGCACCTCCCCAGACTGGTTCTTGGCCCTTAGTTTCTTAGCCTCACTTGCCTCGATAACCCAATGTTCTGGTACAGGAGACTCACCTGTAACCGTGGGTTGTGCGACCTCGGGGTGTAAAGGCTTAATAACTGACCAACACGTATCCGGCCCATATAAAAGTGGCATAGGGCCCTTCTTACTGGGAATAGATTTATCAAGTGGGGGAGGTAGCAAATCCGAAAACAATTTCAAATTGGACGGCAACAGAGCCGTGACACCCGAAGTGCGAGCCAGAGGAGTGACAGTAGGGGGAGGTAAAGTTACACTAACTTGAGGTGGCACTAGTACTTGCCCTAGAGGTCGCACTACCGGGGCTACTGGTACGGGAACTGTTACCTGTCGCTCACCTTTAACCTGTCTCATAAAGTCAAATATCTCCTGTAATTGGTCCTTAGCTACAAAAATAGCACTTTCTTGGTCAGACTGAGATGCAGACTGTGACATCTCTGATTCCTGCGTTCCAGATTGCCGAGAAGATGGACGTTGGCCAGATGCCAGCTCCACGGTGTGTACTCCTTGTTGGTGTAGATTAGATCCTGGTGACTGGGTCGGGGGGGCAGACACAGCCTCCAACCGAGACTCGCCGACCCGGGCAGCGGTATTCTGTTTTTCTGTTTGCGAGTCATCGAAAACGTAGGGCTCAGAAAGGTCTCTAATGTTCAAATCCGGAATGTCATACAAGAAAGGTACATGAACTGAGGTTTGCCGGTCAGAAGAGCTGTCATACTCCTGCCGGCTAGAACACACACTGTGCCACTGTCCATTCCCAATACCGGCACCTTCGGTGGTTCTGGCTGCGGGTTGTGGGGAATAGTAAACCGGTGAGATTGGCCTGAGACATGACTAGATGTGTCTCTTGGTGCCTCCCTGTGCGACGAAGATGGAACCGGCTTGGGGGGGGCGGCTGAGCCTCCTTCTTCAAAGATGTGGACTTCCTAGACCGGCTTTTTCTTGATTTGTCATCGCCGGCAGAAAGTGCGGCGTCAAAATCAGGCCTCTTAGCAGCTTGTTCTACAGAAGCCGAATTGGGTCTTGGTCTAGGAGAGCGGGACCTGTCACGCCGGCTGGACGATGATGGTACTTCCGGCGGGTCAGCGGCCCTGGGTCGCTTAGTCTGGCGGGAGGTAACTAAAGCCCCTTTAAACAAGTTATCTAAAATTTGGTCATCCAATTGCAAAGATTTATGGGCTACCGTCTTACAGTACGTTACATAATCAGATCGAATGTGAAGTAAAATAGTCTTGCATTGACTATCAGCATGGTTCAAATAGGCATTGCGGAGGGCTGAACACTTGGGACAAGATTGGGAAAGCCAACGACCACAAGAACGGTCTAAACAAGGTACACACTTCACACAGAGGGTGTGCCCGATAACCATTTTTGTGTATGGCACCCCTGGAGGTATTCTGAGTGACAGGGGAAAGGAATTTAATAATGAGTTCTGGCAACACTTGGGAGAAACCTTGGGGTACCAGATACAGCACACCTCCCCGTATTACCCTCAAGGAAATGCTGTCTGTGAAAGGAATCATAGGGTGTTAGCCAACTGCATCCAGGCTAGTCTGAGCTCACAAGGGGAGAAAATCGTCTGGGGTTGGCAGGAACTTTTGCCTGAAATTGTCTGGGGAATAAATACCACGGTCTGTAGGACTACGGGGTATTCTCCCTATGAGATTATCTTTGGCAACATACCGAAATAGCCTCAAGAGCGATTATTGCCCTACCCCCGTTCCTACATGCAGTATTCCCAACCCGGAAAATATTGGAAGGAACAAGGGGAGCGACGACAGCAAGTGCATGATCATATTGCTCAGCAACAGCCTAAGAAAGTTTCTCTAAATAATCTTTATTACCGAGGGGAGTATATTTTGGTCAAGAGACATGACCCCACCCGAGCTGGTAAACTGGAGGAGAAATACGAGGGTCCTTTCAGGGTTGTCGAGACAAACGGGCCCTATCAAGTGTTATACTTACATCATGGAGATATCGTGTCAGTTACTCATATTCGTCATACCAAACGATATGAGGGTAATGTTCCCCCAGAGATGAGCGAGTGGAGTAGCGAGGAAGGGAGCGAAGAGGAAACGGAATTCAGGGTCGACGACCCTGATACTTCCTCAGTTCGACCCAACGTTAGAGGTCCTACTCTGACTCAGGACTAACTAGAGGATTCTCCACTCTGGTGGTCGTTTAGTCGAAAAAACCGAGAGGGTCTTCCTGAGGTTGAGCCAGGAGGAGATATAGGAAGCGAAGAGATCGTATCTAGTGGGGAAGATGATTTCTATGAGCTTACCGAGGAGGAAAAGTCTACGGTCCCAGACAGCGAAGTTTCAGTTTCCACGAGAGATTTCAATAGGACTTTAAGTAGTGAGGAAGAGTGTCCTCAAGACGAGGTAGAACCGCGAGGCGTATCTTTTGATGGCAACCGTATGAATGGTTCTCCCACAGCTAAAGTAAAAGAATCCAAAAGAACTCCCTTGCTTAACGTTCCAGATAAGACTCTCGCTAGAGCGACTAAGTTCACGGGCCCCACCGAAACTCTCACTCGTAGTGGTAGAATTAGCCGCCCACCAATCAGGTACACGGACGAGGCTATAAATAGGACCCCCGGGGCACGTGCCTGTCAGTTGCAAGGCACCATGCCTCTCCCCTCTGACCCTCAGTACCAACTCCGTCGACTGGTAGCAATAGTCGACGGGCAAGGGCAAAGAATTAATACCACTCGAGCTCTTAAACAGTTTCTCAGCCAGCCCAGGGAGGTTTTAACCTCTGAAGTGCGCATGGGGGTAATTGGAAACGTCCCCCTGTGCTGACGTATTTGAGGTGTTTCCGTCACTAAAATATTCATTGTGCCATTAATAGCATTAATACTTATCCATATGCGCCTATTATGGGTTGATTATAAAGGTATTAACCTGAAACAACAATAAAACGAGTGAAAACAGCGTTTGGATGGTCAAAATCGGAGATATAGCCCGCGAGTTGTATAATGTATGGGTCAGGCAAACTGCTTTCCCGCCAATTTCCCCCAAGGCCACTGAGACACAGTCGATCGATACTCTCTCTCTCTCTCTTGCACTCGCTTGCCATCAGTGATGACAACACCCTGCTTGCAACTCGCTAATGTTAGCACGAAAATATACCTCAGAATAAGGGAATAACAGGGAAAATAGGTGATAACTGAAGGAGAGGAGGAAAGTGGGGAAGGAGGGGAGGTAGAGGACTGAGATTTTGCATGGCCCAGGGGCAAAAAAAAAAAAAAACAAAAACAAAAAAAAAAGTGTCAAAAGTTGATTTTTTTTTTCACTCACTCATACGAGTCTCCCCGCAGTCCGCCGGGGGAACTCTTAAGAGTCTCCCCGCAGTTCCCGGGTTAATAGCCAAAACTATCGTGGGAAATCAGAATCCTGCACTCCAGTTACATAAATGTTTCTGTGAGCATAGTGGACTGGTGGAGTGGCAGCCTGAGGGCCAAATTTTAGGGGAACGGTGTTGCGGCGATCAGGAGCTCGCCTAAAATCAGTAGGGGGTGATAAAGTGGATAAGCTCTCCGCCAATCACTGCGCTCCCTTTTACTTGCTTGCACAGCCAGCTGAGTTTGCTAGCTCACGGCTGCAACGTGCCACACCCTGCCCACCAGCCAATCAGTGGCCTCCATTATCGGAGCGTGAAGCTGGACTTCTTACTCCACCTCAAAAGTCACTCTCTTTCTCTTCCCGAGGAGTTCCTTCTGATTATCCACTAACAAATACCTCGGTGCCAGCCCTGTACTCCCGTAAGCCGCCAAAAGAGGTTTATAATCAGCTTCCTGGGACTTATTTTGAAGAGAAGAAAGAGGAGGTGAAGAAAGCAAGAATTCAGAGCGTGTCACGGCGCGTGCCAGTCAGCCAATCATAGCGCAGGAGAGCGGGAGGGTTGACTATATATAAAGGCTGCCGCGCGCGGGTTGCTGGGGTCATTCCCCCCTCGGAGCTCACCGGGTTACCACACTGCAACCTACTTGCTCTCTCTCGCCCGGGCATAAAGGAGAACCAGGAACCCACCTTTCCAGTTTCCCTGCCCTCACCTAAAGTCACAACACAGACTACCCTTGACCTCTCCTCACTTTCGCTCACTCGGAGGATGCACCATCAGTATCCTGCTGCCTGTCGTCACGTCGCTAGTCTGCACACATACAGTCAAGCACTTCAAGAGGGACGACAGAAGGTGGACGGAAGTGAGGACTTCCGGAAGAGCTACTGCATGGCCAGCTCTGAGGTGGTAAAGCACAGTTCCAGACACACACACACACCTGATCCAGCATACCAGAATATATTTGTTTAACCCGGAAAGTGCGGGAAGACTCTTAAGATCCTGGGCCTAAAAAAATCCATTTAAAACACCCCATTTTTTTTTTTCTTTTTGCCCCTGGGCCATGCCAAATATCACTCCTCCACATCCCCTCCTTCCCTCCCCTCCTTCAGTTATCACCTATTTTCCCTGTTATTCCCTTATTCTGTGGTCTATTTTCGTGCTAACATTAGCGAGTTGGTAGCAGGGCGTTGTCATCACTGTTACCAAGCGTGGGAAAGAGCGAGAGAGAGACTATTGCGTAAGTGTCTCTCCAGACAAGAGGAGGGGAGGGAGGTTGCCTCAGCCATACATTATGTAACTCCCGACCTGTATCACCGATTTTGACCATCCAAACGCTGTTTCCACTTGTTTTATTGCTGTAACAGGTTAATACCTTTATAATCAACCTAAAATAGGCGCATATGGATAAGTATTAATGCTATTTATGGTAAAATAACGATGTTAGTGATGGGAACAGCTCAAATACGTGCGCACAGGTGTGTAGTGTCTCATACCCCCCATGCGCACGTCTTAGGTTAAGGACCCATATTGGGCCCGCATACGATAAAGAAAGAAAGAGAGATGTGGTTGACTAACATGGTGGTTTCTATAAAAAGTGATGTGTCCTTCTAGGACAAGACTAAAGGAAAAAGAATTTAGACTCACCTGAATACATAAAGATGATGATGTGTTATTAATTAGTTATTTTTGTTAGCAACGGCTCCATGCCGAAAGAGTTATTATATAGGATCTGATAGGAGAGATTAAAGATTAAAAGAGTAAAAGTAAAGAGGGGAGGGAAAGAATGCTTTTGTTAAATGAGGCAACCAGTAAGTTAAAGAGGGAAACGTTTCCTAATAGATTAGCTATAGCTAGGGAAGGACACTAGTCCATATGAATCATTCATTAAGTTGTGAAAAAGGAAACTGTGAAGAAGGACACTAGTCCAATGTTCATTACGTTATTATTAAGTCTAAAAGAGTTATTCCGTGTATGCGTTTGAGGCACGGTTCATCTTTTGTTAGAACGATTATTGATTAAGGTGAAAGGTAACATAGCGTGTTTGTAATAGGGTTACTTGATGGTAAATTCGGAAGGTGTCATTGAGATAAAGATTGTAAACCTATATGGTGAAGTAACTGGGTGACGGAACCCAATAGTGTCATCGAGATAAATATTGTAAACCTATATTGTGAAGTAACTGGGTGACGGAACCCAATAGTGTTATTGAGGTAAAGATTGTAAACCTAGATTGTGAGGTAACTGGGTGGCGGAACCCATATTATATGTGAGAGAGGCCTAGTAATCTCATTCGGTAATTTGTACGATTAGATGTCATTGTGGAGGTACTTGTGTAGTAACGACGGTTGTGTCAAAGGAGTAAATAGATTCTATGTATTGAGGAGATAGATTATATGTGTTATAGCCTTGGTATTGAGAAAGGATACAGAGGGCTCAGTAAACGTTGGGAAACCTAAAGAGTAGAGGAAAGAATATCACTTTTGTTTTAGTTAGGCAAAGAGCAAATGGTTCATTAGGCCCTGGTCTCAATAAAAGACACAGCAGGGTTTCGATTTAATTATTTAGGATTAATCACTAATAACGGGTCGTAGGATCGAAGCCGACTTGAGTCAATACCTGAATAGCGGGGATTCAGTTAGGGAGTAACGGGAACTTTAGGGGGTCCAAAGTGCAACCTAGCATGAATCGACGTAATATTCAAACCGCGTCTTGAGCTCATCTCGGCCCGAGCCAAGAACCTATTATAAGAGTAGTTAGAAAGTCTGTTAAATAAAATATACGAACTTCTAAATGACCGTCGAATTATCCCCCGTAGTAGTAGTAGCATAACAGAATTAAAATTAAATACTACAGATATGACTACTGTAGGAATCGGTTTTTACACCATATCCGAAAGAGGATTTATGGAGCTCCGATCTTACTCTCAACCATCTGAACAATTTTACCAGCACACCTAAACTTCGTTAAATGCGGAAATAGCCTCACGAAAATATCAAGCCCTGGTGGGGGCATGAACTCTCGACCCTTGGGTGTGAGGCAGACACCTTACCAGTTAGACCAATAGAGATATCCCACTTGGCCTGGTCGGCTCAGGGTATTTCCGCATCCGATCTGTTTTAGGCTAGCCTACTTTCACTGACTTTACACTACTACATTAAAGAATCCCTGAGAAGAGGCAACCCTATAAGCATAGCTCCCTAGCCTCTTATCCATCACTAAAGGTAAGCAATCACTAAAGGTAAACATGGTCCTGTATTATATTTATCCTTTCCAGCCTTCTTTTACATTCCCTGTTCCATTTATTTCCCTCGCTCGCCCATCTGTAGGCTATACCTTGCTTGGCCACCTATTTTCCTCCATCCCCTCTAGCTTCACTTTGTACTTCCCTTTAGCTTTCCCTATCCTTTCTTCAAACGTACTCGTACCCTACAGTATTAAGTAGCAATACGCAATTGTTGTGAGATATAATGAGCATCAATATGCAATGACTCTAATGTTTGTCAGCTATAGAATGTACGACATATAGCTTATAATTAAGAATTATTGATGGAGAGGGAGGGATGATGAACTACGGGATATCGCTATTTAACCTCTGAAGTGCGCATGGGGGTAATTGGAAACGTCCCCCTGTGCTGACGTATTTGAGGTGTTTCCGCCACTAAAATATTCATTGTGCCATTAATAGCATTAATACTTATCCATATGCGCCTATTATGGGTTGATTATAAAGGTATTAACCTGAAACAACAATAAAACGAGTGAAAACAGCGTTTGGATGGTCAAAATCGGAGATATAGCCCGCGAGTTGTATAATGTATGGGTGAGGCAATCTGCTTTCCCGCCAATTTCCCCCAAGGCCACTGAGACACAGTCGATCGATACTCTCTCTCTCTCTCTTGCACTCGCTTGCTATCAGTGATGACCACACCCTCCAATCGGATTTCTAATGTTAGCACGAAAATATACCTCAGAATAAGGGAATAACAGGGAAAATAGGTGATAACTGAAGGAGAGGAGGAAAGTGGGGAAGGAGGGGAGGTAGAGGACTGAGATTTTGCATGGCCCAGGGGCCAAAAAAAAATAAAAAAATAAAAAAAAAAAAATATAAAAAAATATTTTTTTTTCGATGTCAAAAGTTGATTTTTATTTTCTCTGACTCTTAACCTCTCCGCGGCGCACAGGGGGTTTTCTACAGGGTAAGACTGTGCGCACCTATGATGATTTTGGGACCTATTGCCAATTTCGATAAAAAGTACATCATCGTGTAGGGAATGTTTGCGTGCATCGGCCCATATATATTTGACCCCCCAAAAAATGTCTGGGGGGGGTAGGGGAACGGTCCGTAGTTGAAAAATGTGGAGCGAATGGCACCGCGCGGCTAGATTGTCATCGAGCGGCGAGATTTCCCTGCCGAATATTTACGCGCGCAGGGGATAGAAGGAGAGGGAGGAGGGGGTGGGTTACCGCGTATTATCACGTATATCTCCTTTTTCGAGCCCTTTTAGGCTATTTAGAGTATGTATACGTGTGTAGGGCACCCATATAACAATGAATATGCCTCATAGTGACCAAAAATTGCAATATATAAGGGAATTATAAGAGAATATTTAGGCGGGAATGAAGATGTGTTGGAGGTTTGGCGGCAATTTATGAGCTGAGAGTGTGGTTTACGCCATACATATCACGTATATCTTGTACGTAGAGCACTGTCACGCTATAATACAGACTTGTACGTATGTATACGTGCCATATATCAAAATATATACCGCATATAAACCAATTCATGCGATATTTACGCACATTATCAATGAGTTTCTATGCGTGAACCAAGGTGTGTGAGTGAGTTGTGGTGGGAATGAAAGGGGGAGAGGGTGTGTTACGCCATAAATATCACGTCAATCTTGTATTTAGAGCACTCTCATGCTATAATAAAGACGTGTACATATGTAGGCGTCCCATATAACAAGGAATATACCGCATATAGCCCAATTGATGCGATATTTACGCAAATTGTGAATGTGTTTCTAGCAGACGGAAGCCTGAAAGGGGGGGTTGGGGGTGGGTGGGTGGGTGGGAGGGAGGCATGCAGGGGTGCAGTGAGTGAGTGAGTCGTGGAGAGATGGAAGTAAGGCAGATCTCTAGATAGATAACCAGCTTAGTGATAATTGTGGAGGCGCCCCAGGCGTATTGATGTTTGGTATTTTGACCCTTATGTCTACCAGATGGCTGGTGTTCGTTGCCATCAACAGGTCTACAATAACATGAGTCAGGAATGGAGAGAGAGAGAGAGAGAGAGAGAGAGAGAGAGAGAGAGAGAGAGAGAGAGAGAGAAACTGAGACATGCGTATGTCGTACATCTAAATGGACTTCAGAATTGCATTTTTATGCAAGCAGACATTGCATTTTAGACACATGTGAAGTACCACAGAAACATGTAGGCCATTGACTGTAAATAAAGTACTATATTTATAGACCACCAGCGACGGTGCTGAGTCAACACAGGCAGATTGCCTGTTGTGATAGAGGGCTAAATATAGACTGGTGTCTCCTTACACCTGCGAAAGGGTAGATTGCCACCAGAGAAACGTTTACTTATTTATTTCGAAGTAATATGCAATCTAAATGTATATTCGAGACCTACTGCAATTATTTGTATGACAGTCATGACTATGTATAATCCAATATACGCGCGTAGGCGAGACATAAGAAAGCTGGTTGAGCAATTTTCGACACCCACACAGTTATTATTCATTTTATTTACAATATTATACAATACAAATGTATTTGTGAAGAGTATTTTATCCATTATTGTATTTATACCAATTTTGTTCCCAGACAGAGCTGCTGTAGCTGGAGAATCAAGGAGCGGCAAGGGTCACCTCGTGACCGCCTGACCGTGTGAAAATGAGTGGAGTCACACTGAGAGGGGCAATTTTGCTGAGTGTTTGGGCAATTTTTGACAGAATAAAGTTATATAATTACTAATTCTTGACAGAGACAAACTATTATAAACCTTGGCATGATATAATTGATAATCCCATCAATTTACAAACGTAAATTGGTGGGATAATTCATTTTTTTTTGTATATTGTCATTTCGATTGTACACACGAAGTTTTGAGTGATATTTGGTATGAGCTCCTGTGGCATGGTTGGTAAGGTCGCGGACTGGAAAACTCAAAGTGTCGTAGGGTAGTGGGATCGAATCCAGGAGGGGGTTATGGGGAAGGTTTTATATTGTCTAGAAAAAATTTTATAAATTTTTTTTTTTACAAGATCATGCCATTGTATTCAAACAATATGAAATATTCATAGAATATATCATATTGTAAGAATACAATGACATGACCTTGTTTTTTTTTTTTTCTTTTTTTATTGTTTTATTTTATTATCATAGTAGGTTTGACATGATTTATTGAAACATATTTATTTTTGTACAATTCATTTGAGGTAAGAAAATAATTATATACACATTACTTAGGCTAATAACAAACATATATATTGATATACTAAAAAAATAAGGCATATTACATGTAAATCTTTGAAACTTATAAACTAAATAATGAAACATACAATTATATAATGTAAAAGCTATATCACAGGGACATCTTTGGAACTTATACATTATATAATATATATGTTACATTATGAGGTAGCGTGATCAATTAGGTCAGGTCAGGTAAGGTAGGGCGCGAGTCCAGGGCAGGGCAGGGCAGGAGGCGAGTCCAGGGCAGGGCACGGGGCGAGTCCAGGGCAGGGCAGGGCAGGGCAGGGGCCGACACTCAGTAGTTCTTGAAGGTGTGGTAGTCCCTGAAGCAGTCACCCAGGCAGAGTGCAACTTTGCACTCAGCGCACATTGAGGTGACTCTTTTGGTCACATGGGGTTTCCTCACACTGGAGCTGCAGACGGTGCACTGCACCTGCCTGTGACGAGTGCCAATCAGCTCGGTGTTGGTTGTGTAGTGTCTTTCGACACCCAGCTGGATGCGGTCAGGAACGTGATCCCCACGCCATGCCGTACGTCTGTGAGTGGTGGTGGCATACTTCTCCAGGAGTTGGTAGGAGACGTTGTACACGAACTCCCGGAATTTCAGCTTCTGGTTTGGGGCCATATCCTTCTTCACCAACCACAAGTTGTAGGCGTTCAGCATCGTTATGTCAACTAGGTGGAGGAAGAGCTTGTGATACCACTTCACAGTCTTCCTCAGACACTCAACACCTGACAGCTGACAGTCAGACTTGTCCACCAGGCGCATGTTTTTGGTGTAGTCCACTACCATGTCGGGCTTGTAGATTGTCTTCCTGGTTCGGTAGTGGATTTTGCCAGAATCCACCTGGGCACCTGTGTGGACGGTGGAAAGCAGGTGGACGTCTCGCTTATCCTTCCACTTCAGGGCTATCAGTTTCCCACACTTCTCGAGCTGCTTGTATTTCTGCCCCTTTCGTCGCCTTCTTCGCACATGCCTCTCGCGGTGTTCCTTGGCCAGGTCGTCTTCTGAAGGTGTGTCACTGGAGGAGGCATCTGTGAGAGGAATGACATCACCTGTGAACTTTGGCATAAACTTTCTTGTCTTTCTGACAGTCCCACATGACCCCGTTTGGTTGTCATAAAGAAACTGGCAGAGAGCAGGAGAAGTATACCAGTTGTCAGTGTAGATGATGTGGCCTTTGCCCAGGTAAGGTGCCAACATTTTCCTGACGATGGCACCTGACATGCCCATGGGGTCATTGGCAGCGGCTTTCGGTATGTCAATGTCAGTGCCTGTATACACGATCATGTCAAGCACTATTCCAGTTTCACAGTCGCACAACACGAAGAGCTTGATTCCGAACCTATGCCTCTTCAAGGGGATATACTGCTTGAAAACAAGACGTCCTTTGAAGAGCACGAGCGACTCATCAATCACCAAATTGAGGAAGGGGTAAAAGTATTTCCTATACCTCTCCAACAACATGGTGAACACATCCCGAACTTTCCATATCCTGTCAATCCTGTTAGGATTTTCGTTGTCTGCAAAGTGCATAAATCTTAGCAGCAACAAAAATCTGTCACGAGTCATGAACTTATTGAAAGTTGGGGTGGCGATGAGAGGGTCGTGCTTCCAGTAGTGTTGCAACACATGCTTCTTGATCAGAGGCATGAGGAACAACAAGGCAAAGAACGTCAGAAATTCTGCCACAGTCGTATCCACCCAGCCTCGTATTCTCGCTTTTGGAGAAAGGACGTCCAATCTGCCAAACACCCACCTGTAGTAGGCGTTTGTTTGGGCAACGATGTACGTCATTACCTCCATGTCGAAAAAAAGCGAGGAAGAAGTCGCTTTCATTCGCTTGATCATCACAGGGCCAGTTGTCAGTTGTTCCTGACGTCCCAGGATTGAACTGGGGCACGTCAGGTACAAAATTGACCCCGTCAGACCAATCGAACGAAGGCATGCCAGGGATCGGAATGTCGTCTGCGTCTTCTGCGTCTGAAATATCGCTTCCATGGTCGCGATACAGCACTTCATCATCATTACCCTCCTCTTCACTCGACAGACGATGCCCTTCCTCGTTTTCGTCACCGACGTCGGACTCACTCCCACTGTCCACTCCCAAATCCCCCCACCCTTGGTCCCGTGCTAGGGCTTCGTCGTCGAAACCCGGGCTGCCAATGTCCTGCGAATCACCATCAAACAGCAGGGCGGCATACTTAGATGGTGTAAGATTTTTCCGGGTCACTTTGGCACGTGCGGGAGTCTTATGGACAGGGACAGCAGAGGTGGTGGCAGGGGCGGCGGCAGGGGCGGCGGCGGCGGCAGGGGCGGCGGCGGCAGGGGCAGCAGTGGTGCGTGGCCTTGATGGCAAGATGATGGTGGTGCCTGTCGCCCTTCTCTCTGTTCCTTGGGCAGGGGCGGCAGGGGCGGCAGGGGCAGCAGGGGCGGCAGGGGCGGCAGGGGCAGCAGGGCCGGCAGGGACACCAGGGCCAGCAGTCGCTTTCCCAGTCGCTTTCCCTCTCCCTTTCCCCTTCCCCTTCCCTGTTCCTTGGGCAGGGGGGGCAGGGGCGGCAGGGGCGGCAGGGGCAGCAGGGGCGGCAGGGGCAGCAGGGCCGGCAGGGACACCAGGGCCAGCAGTCGCTTTCCCAGTCACTTTCCCTCTCCCTTTCCCCTTCCCCTTCCCTGTTCCTTGGGCAGGGGCGGCAGGGGCGGCAGGGGCAGCAGGGGCGGCAGGGGCGGCAGGGGCGGCAGGGGCAGGGGCAGCTGGGCCAGGGGCGGCTGGTGGTGGTGGTGGTGGTAGGGGCACTGTGGCTGGCGTACGGGTTCTCTTCCCTACGCCCGTGCCTTTAATTTTTCCTGCCCCCGCAGGTAATGCAGCCCTAGGGCGGCCTCCTGCGTCGCTGGTACCGGTGGCAGGGGTGGCAGGGGTGGCAGTGGTGGCAGTGGTGGTGGTAGTGGTTGTTGCAGTGGCCTGGGTCGTGGTGGCAGTGTCCCGAAAGACCAATGACCTCTGTGCCATTGCCCTGCTTGCACGTGTTTTACGTGCTTTTGGTGCTGGTGATTCGTCCTCTGAGCTGTAGGGCGTGTCGTACTGGTAGCTAGGGTCTTTGGCAGCCACCCTCTGCCTTCCACGGCGGCTAACACCACCAGAAGGAGGGCTGGTTGTGTCATCAGGGAGCGAGCGTGAGGGACGTGTAGGCTCCATGACTAGTGCGTGGTTACTGGCGCGGTGGTGCTTGCACGAGTGCGGGGCGAGCGTTTGGCGGGGTGGTATCGAGAGTTGACATGTAGTACAATACCCACACCAATTTTCAGCCGCCTGGCTATAAACGCGCGGTTTTGGTACGTGTTCAAAGTCTCTGCTCTTAAGAGTCTACCCGCAGTGCGCCGGGGGAACTCTTAAGAGTCTACCCGCAGCTCCCGGGTTAAGAGTCTCCCCGCAGTGCGCCGGGGGAACTCTTAAGAGTCTCCCCGCAGCTCCCGGGTTAAAGGGCCCAGGTCGCTTACTGCACAAAACAATGTGTCAGGTGCGGAAACTCTAAGAATTTCTGGTAGGGAGAATTCATAGGTAAGCATGGGTTGGGTGTGAGGGGGATCTGCCTAGCCAATTCTGCACTCTGCAGACCCCTGTAATCTTGTGTTGACCTCTGACCGTTTTGGTGGGGTCGGTCCTCATGGTGTTAGTGAGCTGGGCCTTGTAATTGGGGTTGGGTGTGAGCGGGATCTGCCTTGTGTGGGCCAATCGGCTTTCTGTAGATTCCCATGTTCTTATATTCTTATAAGCCTTGGTGTAACAGTGTTTATGGATCGAGTGAATTTCGTTCACAGAAAATGCTGTTGCCAATCCGATTGTTGAGCTGAAGTCAACATTGTTTCATCGTTTGACTTTTACAAGCAATGGAGAACATGCCTCAAAATACAGAGCAGCTGAGGTACTCCAGTAACTCCACTACCTACAGTTAAATGATAGAAATAGATTTAAAGGCGGAAACACAGGATGTGATATGTGTGGGGATGGAATAGAGGACCTAAAGCATTTCATTCTGTGGTGCCCTGCATACACAGAGGAAAGAAGATGGGAACCTCTATTCCAACAACCATTTATAGAAGATGAATCCCATATACTAGGTAGCCTAATGTTTAGTAGTCGAAGCATAGGTAGGGTAAAAAAGGCAATATATAGTTTTTGGAAAAAAAGAGAAACAAAAAAACAATAAACCGCAAATAAAATATAAAGGCGTAAGAAGAATTAAACAAGAACCAAGATCAACAACCAAGAAGAAAGGAAAACAAGCAACAAGAAAGAAGAATTAGCACATAATAAATTTTACTGTTAAATTAGAAAACTGAAAACACGACAAAAGGGAGGCGCAATTGCAAAGGCATAGCTTCCCGACCAGCAACCAGTGTTGCCACTGCTTGAATTTTTTTTCTCAAGATCTTGAAATATTGACCCTAATCTTGAAAGCTTGAAATAGATTTTATAGAAACTCAAATTTCTTGAAAAATTCTCAATATTTTGTGTTATTCTATATTTTGTGTGTTGATATTAAAGAATCCCAGATAAATTCAAAGTGACAATGTTCTCCTGCCATTTACTTTATTTACTAAGTAGGCTAATTTGGCAGGCAATACGTACTTGTGCAAAATAGACATTTGAACCCATGGTCTATGATGGTCGGTCACCCTTGAAATATCAGAAGTTTGGTACAAACATAAATCTTTTAATGATGGGAATGATCAGCCAAAGTTTGGATTATTGTCAAATCAATTGTATGAACTACTTGCACTGCTGCACTCCTCAGATTGTGCTGAAAGAGTGTTTTCTCAAGTATATTTAGTATAATAAAAACAGACTCAAAACAAAAACAGTGGCGAACAGACTACTATCCAAACAGGCTATTTTCTCGCTAAATGGCTAAGTGTTCTTTATGGGTTCCATCAAAGGATATAATAGAAGATGTAAAATAAAGAAAATATCATTGAGGTTACACTGAGTACCTCCAGATGCTTAACCTAACAAGTGCGCATGGGGGTAATTGGAAACGTCCCCCTGTGCTGACGTATTTGAGGTGTTTCCGTCATTAAAATATTCATTGTACCATTAATAGCATTAATACTTATCCATATGCGCCTATTATGGGTTGATTATAAAGGTATTAACCTGAAACAACAATAAAACGAGTGAAAACAGCGTTTGGATGGTCAAAATCGGAGATATAGCCCGCGAGTTGTATAATGTATGGGTGAGGCAAGCTGCTTTCCCGCCAATTTCCCCCAAGGCCACTGAGACACAGTCGATCGATACTCTCTCTCTCTCTCTTGCCATCAGTGATGACAACACCCTGCTTGCAACTCGCTAATGTTAGCACGAAAATATACCTCAGAATAAGGGAATAACAGGGAAAATAGGTGATAACTGAAGGAGAGGAGGAAAGTGGGGAAGGAGGGGAGGTAGAGGACTGAGATTTTGCATGGCCCAGGGGCCAATTTTTTTTTTTTTTTTTTTTTTTTTTTTTTCCCGATGTCAAAAGTTGATTTTTTTTTTCACTCACTCTTAAGAGTCTCCCCGCAGTCCGCCGGGGGAACTCTTAAGAGTCTCCACGCAGTTCCCGGGTTAAACTGGGAAAGCCGCTATCCCATCAAACAGATTCTGCTTGTGAAGAGGAGCATACAGTGATGCAGACATTCTTGCAGTGATTCTCTCATTCAACTTTTACACAACAGGTTTACTTGTTATATTTGATTTTTTAGCAAAAAGTTGGAACTGTAGTATAGGCTAGTCTCACCTCCAATTATCCTCTGTATATTTTTGTTATCTACAAGGAATATATCTAAGCAGTTGCCTATTCATGTATATTTATATGTTTGTATTTTTTTGCATGAAAATTCATTGATTGGAATTGAAATATATGCAGTTGGCTGTAATTTTAGCGTACCTTGAATTTTGTTTATCAATCTTGAAAGATTCAGACACAAACCTTGAGAGAATATATTTTTTGTGAGTGGCAACACTGCCAGCAACTGAGGAGAGCTGTGGTGGTCGAGTGGAGAGCACGCTCACGTGTGAATCTGCAAGACCCGGGATCGAATCCCTGCCACGACGGCAGAGGTGGGCGCGCTCCGGTGGGACCGGTAATGCGGCAGCGCTCCACGCTCATCAGACATAAGGTAATGCGGCAGCGCTCACGCGCTCCTTTTGTCAGCAGACCCGATGCGCTTCCCGCTCCGCGCTCCCAAAAATAGGTATATAAAAAAAACAAAAACAAAAAACAGCTTCTAGAAGTTATTTAATTATTTACCTTTGTCCTTCACTTTGTCCTTTGTCTTTCACTTCACTAAATTCCAAGAATTCAAAACATTAAAAAAAACTCAAGTCATGGTGTCTTTCTGAAGTTTAACTGTTTAAGTTTCTCACTTTCTCAGTTTCTGTTATTCTTTGTCATATCAATGAATCAAATGTCAATGATATGATATGATTGATATCATTGCAAATGTCAATGATATGATATGATTGATATAATTGTGAGTTTGTGACATTGTGACTGTCCATTGATATCTATGATATGACATAAAGAATTACAGAAACTGTCCAAACTGAGAAACTAGGTCCGAAACTGCCAGGTCCGACGGTATATAATTTATAATAATTATATATACGGCCGGGACTAGGGTCTTGTCAGATGTCAGTTGTCACGCCCAGTGCCAGGTCCGTATATAATTATATACTGACTCGCCGAAAAAAAATCGTAGCAGCGAAACGACTGCACCTATGGCTTTCATATTTTTAGTTTTTTACCACATGTACCTTACCCTTCTGCATACCCACCACGGCACCACCACTACCCCAAACCCCTCCTCCCACCCACTCGCTGACTATCGGTCGCCTCACAAGGAAAAAAAAAGAAAATCTGTAGCGGCGAAACGATTGCACCAATCGGTTCCATATTTGTGTGGCAAGTGCCTTACCCTTATGCCTTCCCTCCACCACACCCCCAACTGCCTCCCACAACCCACTTCCAGCGTATCTGTACGAAGAAAAGGAAAACAAATAAAATCTGTGGTGGCGAAACTACCTCACCAATCGGCTTCATATTTGTAACACGAGTCAATTACGCTTCTACCTTCCCCCCACCATCCCCCAAACCACCCTCCCACCCATACATTTAAGTAACATTCCGATAGTATCGATACCATAAAATGATAAAAGTCTCTGAAGTCTATAGTGTCTTTTGAAGTTTTGACTATCAGACAGTTAGACAGGCTCGGGCTATACCACTGCCAGACTTACCCTTAGGCCCCTTCGTAAGCCGTAACTTGCCCGTAAGGTTTACTTTGCGTTAGCAAAAGCCAAAAAAAAAAAATAACAAGTTAACAACTGTAACACTGTCAGTCTGTCACTATCATAGTATCACTGTATCACAGTTCACTAACACCGTGAGTAACACCGTACGAACGGTACGATGACTGTACACGATAATGACATTCTTGTACCTGTTGTTGACAGGAAAAATCGCCTCCGGAGCGCCAGAAAGGAGCGCAAATTTCTAGCTGCGCTCCCCGCCTGCACTCCGATTTCAGAATTTTGCCGCTCCTCGCTCCGCGCTCCTCTATATTGGTAATGCGCTCGGATCGCAGAGCGCACAGCGCCAAATCGGCGCGCCAATGCCCACCTCTGCATGGCGGATATTTAGTGGGTGTGTGGTAGTACGTCCTAGCATGTTTCACATGCTCGCACCCAGTCAGGGAACATCCTGACGACGTATACAGACTAAATTAACACATAACAAAGCCACTCCAACACCCCTTCTCCCCTCTCTACACGCTTCAGAAAAATAGGAAAAGTAGAATGTAAATACGAGGTGCCGTTGTAAAGGCTTATCCCTCAATACTTCATCTGATCTGATCTGACTGAACTGTACGGGGTCCACAACACTATTTAAATTAATAACTTATGAGATAATTAACCCTTCTTTGGCGGCGCCCGGCTATAGCCGGGCGAGAGAACCAAGGACTATGTGGCGGGGCCCGGCTATAGTCGCATGTAATTTTGAGCACGTAATGTGCTCTGAGAGAGAGCGGAGCGGTGGGAGGAGCGTAGGTTACCTCATGACCGCTCGCCACGGTGGCCGTGGAGCTACTGAGATGTACTCCGCCCTACTCCACCCTCCCTCACTCGTTTCACACGTAATAATGTAAGGAAATTACCGTATTTTACCGATTTTGCCCTTCGGTTGCACGATCGTTGCAAGACAACCAGTGATCTTAGAAGGATGGTTCTGGTGTCATTGGAAAGCTCATTTAACGCCCTTTCAGGGATACATACTTGTATTACGCTCTGGCTCTTGTTTATGCATGAAAACGAGCACGGAAACAAGCTCGTTTACGGTAAAACCCCCCGCTGGGCGGCACAGTCAAATATATACTCCACCACCCGCTCTTTGAGTGTTAAGCATTTAGAAAATAAAAGAGGGTTTGTAGATGAGTGTTTCAAGATAAATTCATTATTTTATGCCAATGACGGACTACTCTTAGCTCATACAATCCAGGAAGCAGAAAGAGTAATAGATAAATTAATAGAGATAGGGGGAGAGTGTGGCTTAACCCGGGAACTGCTGGGAGACTCTTAAGAGTTCCCCCGGCGGACTGCGGGGAGACTCTTAAGAGTCAGAGAACAAAAAAATCAACTTGACATCGAAAAAAAAAAAAAAAAATTTTTTTATTTTTTTATGGCCCCTGGGCCATGCAAAATCTCAGTCCTCTACCTCCCCTCCTTCCCCACTTCCTCCTCTCCTTCAGTTATCACCTATTTTCCCTGTTATTCCCTTATTCTGAGGTATATTTTCGTGCTAACATTAGAAATCCGGTTGCAGGGTGTGGTCATCACTGATAGCAAGCGAATGCAAGAGAGAGAGAGAGAGTATCGATCGACTGTGTCTCAGTGGCCTTGGGGGAAATTGGCGGGAAAGCAGCTTGCCTCACCCATACATTATACAACTCGCGGGCTATATCTCCGATTTTGACCATCCAAACGCTGTTTTCACTCGTTTTATTGTTGTTTCAGGTTAATACCTTTATAATCAACCCATAATAGGCGCATATGGATAAGTATTAATGCTATTAATGGTACAATGAATATTTTAGTGACGGAAACACCTCAAATACATGCGCACAGGGAGAGGTGTCTAATTACCCCCATGCGCACTTCAGAGGTTAAGTATAAATAAAGACAAAAGTAAAATCCTAATATTTAATATGAAAAACAAACCAAACAACATATGAGAAATAGAAGTGGTAAAACAAATTAAATACCTAAGAATAAAAATTAATGATAATAAAACAAAATTTAAAACCCAGAAAATAGAAGCTTTGGATAAAGCAAATAGAATGGCTAACCTTACATACCCGGTAATATCACAAAGTTGTAATAAGATACTTATTGGAAAAACATATTGGAAAAGTATTGTGATACCAGCAGTCCTGTATGGCTCGAATGTTATAGGTTTTTCAAAAACAGAAATAAATAAATTACAAAATATAGAGAATAGGGTTTTTAGACACATATTAGGGGCGCCCAGATATGCCCAAAGGGTAACCTTAAGGGGTGAAATAGGAGCCTCATCAATGGAGGCGAGAATTATGGAAGGTAATATAAAATATCTTAAATATTTAGTAGGAGAGGAAAGTAATGACTTGCTAAGAAGAATCACAGAGGAAAAACTTAGAAATAGTAAAGATCCCTAGACTGCAGAAATTCGAAAGTATGTAGGGAATTTGAAGTTAGGAGAAACAAATTTAGCAAATATTAAGAAGGACGACATTAGAAAAAGAGTTCTGATTGGGATTCGGGAAGATGGCGAGAGGAGTTGGCAGAGAAGAGTAGCCTAGAAGTGTATAGAAGTTATAAAAAGGAGATTAAGAGCGAGGAAGATATTTATGACAACACACAGGCATCTATAATATTTTACAGATGGCGAGAGGAGTTGGCAGAGAAGAGTAGCCTAGAAGTGTATAGAAGTTATAAAAAGGAGATTAAGAGCGAGGAAGATATTTATGACAACACACAGGCATCTATACTATTTTACAGATGTAGGACAAATAACTTAAATCTAAAAGATAGAAATAGGCATGTAGGAGGAGAGACACAATGCGATCTGTGTAAGGAAGGAACAGAAGACCTAAAACATTTTCTACGACACTGTTCATTTTATAAAGCATAGGCCTATACAGAATAAAAGATCCAGGGTTCCAACAGCCTTATATTGAAAATGAAAACCAAGTCATCGGACAGCTTTTGTTCAACAAAGAAATAAGCGATAGAGTGAAACAGACAATCTATCAAATTGAGTACGAGAGAAAAAAATGAAAGAACTGAAATAAGAAGAAAGAAGACTGAAGAGAGAAAAACAAGAATGAAGAAAGAAGAGAGAAGAAAGAAGACTTCAGAAGACGGGATGAAAAATTTAATATATTTATTTTTAGACAAGTAGGCTATACTGTAGAGCACGTCACAAAAAGAAAAATTACAAAACCTCTCAGGGAAGTGCCGACGTTAAGGCACTTCCCGGATTCCAACTGAACTGAACTTACCCAAGAAAATCAACCGTTATAAGCTGGCAACAATGTTTGTGCCATCAACAAATTGATTGTAGGCTAAGCTTCAAGATATTGTTTGTGCTGACCTTCAATTGTATTTTTATGATGCTGTATCACTGATTCTCCACCATTAATAATAAGGTACGGTTCAGTTATTTCCCTTAGGCTAAACTTTGTTAGATTTCTTGGTCAAGGACGGGCGGGCTCGCAGATAGGCCTAGCCTATATCGCCTCCAAATTTTCGTCGTGAACGCAATTTTGGTAATTAGCCTAGGCTAGTCCTAGGCCTATATTACAGAATCCAGATCCGGGTAAAAATTGAAGAGACCCCGGACAGCCTTTTTAGTATAACTAAATAAGTTGGTCACCAATTAGGCCCTATTTTGCAATATTTGAAAACAAATATGGATTTTATAGCCTGCTCTAAACATAATATGAAAATGTTTTTTAAGCCTCGGCAAAACCTAATAAAAATATATGGTACTAAAATGGAATTTTGTCGTAACATGGTTGTCAATATCTTCGGTTATAGCCTACTGATGTTTTGGACCGACAGTTAGCCCATCGATCTGTTTAGGCCTAATAGGTCCGGTAGAGCATATACATCATTGCTATATATGGCATTAAGAGCTGAAATGTATTATAAGGGAGAAAAAAACAAAAAGGCTAAAATACATGTAGGCCTATAGGCCTAGGCTACTGTAAAACAATAAGTTTTTCAGCCAGTACCCAACCAGCGGGGGTGTGGAGGCGGCAGCCCCCACCCATATACTAGGTTAGGTTAGGTTAGGTTGTTAAGTTAGGCTAATAGCAAAAACAAAGAGTAACCCAACCAGCGGGGGTGTGGGGGCAGCAGCCCCCACCCATATACTAGGTTAGGTTAGGTAAGGTTGTTAGGTTAGGCTAATAGCCTAGAATATTAAAAAAAAAAAAAAAAAAAAAAATAGTCTAACCCAACCAGCGGGGGTGTGGGGGTGGCAGCCCCCACCCATAATACTAGGATAGGTTAGGTAAGGTTGTTAGGTTAGGCTAATGTCTTCCCAAAGTTGACTATTTTTATAACATGAAATATTAGGCTACCCACTCCACCCCGTGAAATCCGAGCCAGCTTTCGTCAAAATTTGGCTCGGGTATTCACAAAATTGGGTTGTATGGGTTTGCAATTTGGGAAAACCCGAGCCAAGTTTTGATACAAAACGCTATATTATTGTATTTTTACGCTTTTAACCCCTCATTTTCCCTGAACTTCATAGCCCTCCCCACTAGTGGGGGGCGTGTTTTTAGATTGTTGGATAGCCTAATGGGTAAATACTAATTTCCGCTCCTCTTCAGTATAAAACAACACTATATCTGAAGGAAAAATTACAAAAAACAAAATAAAACTTACTGAAATCGCTGTCGGTCCAAAAAGTCAAGTTTACCATATCTTCCTATAGACGTCACCGATTCGTACACACGCAATTTTCACCTGTCTCCCGAGGTCTGTCCACCAGCTTTTTAGTCAACACTAACTCCACCTGCCCATAGGTTGGGTTAGGTTAGGTTAGGTTAGATTAGATTAGATTAGATTAGATTAGATTAGATTAGATTAGATTGTATTAGATTGTGCATCCGCTTGATCAGGAATTCGCTCGAAGTGACTCGCATTCGTATTTACAGTTACGGCCGACTAGGCCTACTAAATGGGCTACTAAATGGGTGCCGGCCCAACCGCCATGTTGTATCCCACGTAGGCCTACTAGGTACTACGGACACATTGTAGGCGTTAGGTGTGGATTAGGCTTGTATCCAATGTACTAGGTCTGTGTTACTGGATATTTATGATTTAAATAAGTGCTACGTTTTCGATAAATCTGGTTATATGGCTTTGCAAATTGCAATTAGGGAAATCATGAGCCGATTTCCGACATTTAGTTAGTCTTTTTCGATTCTCAAAATCCGAGCCAAGTTTTGCCAAAACTTGGCTCAGGTTTTCCAAAATTTGGGTTTTATGGCTGCAATTTCGGGAAACGAGCCAAATTTCTAAATGAGGTTACTGTAATTTTGTTGTCTACAAACTCTCAAAATCCGAGCCAGCTTTGGCCAAAACTTGGCTCGGGTTTTCGAAATATTGGGTTTTAGGCCTTTGAAATAAGGTACCTTAAAACCCGAGCCAAGTTTTGCTAAAATACGTTTTAATCGCCGTTTTACGCATTTAACCCCTCATTTTCCCTGTACTTCATAGCCCTCCCCACTATCGGGTGGCGTGTCTTAAGATCGTTGTATAATGGGGAAAACGGTTTCGCCGAGGGTTGTAATTATTTCCAAACACTATACAGTATATTGATGAAAACTAGGCCTAACAGGGAAAAATAAAAAAATCCATGGGAAAATTGGTGACCATCTTATTTAGTTTTTCCGCCTTTATACTAGGCTAGTTAGGCTAGGCACTAGGCAGGCTAGGCTATTTTTTTTTTTTTTTTTTTAGTTTTCTTGGTACGATTTTAGTTACTGGACACCTATTTGACAGGTACCACCGAGGATTTAGTACATATTTGTTTTCGGTTTCCACGCATCCAACACCAAGCTACACCTTTTTCTGGTCCGGTAATAGTATTGAAAACGATATAGGCCTAGCCTAATAACTTTTTAAATGTGGTTTTCGACGAGAATAAAACGGGGCGTTTGGGCCGAAAATCGGCGGCGGGGGGAGTCCGTCGTCGCTTCGGATCGTCGCGGTTTGTTTACCCAGGACGCTCGAGGTGACGGCCAGCTGTTTTACTTGCCCCCTGCTGGCCACATAGATGACGATTATTATAATTCACGGGGGCGGCAGAGCCCCCCCTCACCCCTGTCCTGTATCCCACGCCCTATAACGCAAGTTTTTATCAAAAAATTTACCCAACAAGCTTAGCCATTTTAAGTCGACCGGGAAGTCACTCCGAGCGTAAAGTAAACAAAGCGACGCTACTTCCACGAACGCAACCGAGTTGTCTTTATATTTCGTCTCATATTATCATTATTAAAGTGTCCCCATTGCTTTTTTAGTGTTTCGTACATCAGAAAAGGGTGTAGCTTGGTGTTGGATGCGTGGAAACTGAAAAAAAAATATATATGTATTAAATCGTTGGCGGTACCTGTCAAATAGGTGTCCAGTAACTAAAATCGGCTATGTATTATATATATATTCCTCGAAATCCGGGTGTTTTGGCCGAAAAATGTCTAGGCTAGGCTACCGTACATTCGTTAATCAGACTGCTTCCCGCATTCCCGCGCATCCCCAAGCGTAGCTGTGTTATTTACCTGTAGAATGGCATTAAGTAGAGCTCTCTAAGTCAACTGGTTGAGCTGTGATGATGATTTCATTGGAGATAACTTTATGGCCAAAACAACCACTTTACACCACTTTTCGATACTTAACAACAACATACAGGCACACACGAACAAGCGACGCTCTCCTTCTTGTGGCCGGAGATGCGGGGCGTCGGTCCAGCCGGCTGTTGTTTACATGCGTCGGACCGACGCCTCGCACACGAAGCTCACAGGCTTTCAACCACTGGGCGTTCAAGAGGCCTTCCGGGTACCTGTTATATGCTTTTTTATGGGCGTTCAAGAGCCCTTCCGTGGTGAGAGGGTTAATACCGAGGACCGTCGCATTTTAGTATTTTCAACATTATCCTAACCTTAAACCTAACCTAACCTAACCAAAAACTAACCGACGGTCTAAACCCAGCTCACGTTCCCTGTTTATGGGTGCGCGACGGTCTAAATCCAGCTCATGTTCCCTGTTTATGGGTACACGACGGTCTAAACCCAGCTCACGTTCCCTGTTTATGGGTACGCGATGGTCTAAACCCAGCTCACGTTCCCTGTTTATGGGTACACGACGGTATAAACCCAGCTCACGTTCCCTGTTTATCGGTGAACAATCCAACAGTTTCTCGTATTTCACTTATAGTGAATCTGCGACGGTAATTACATGTACACCAACATAGTATCGTCCATGAAACTTCTAGAACACTGATAATTATCGATGGGGCTCGCCGCTCTTATCTGGGTTGTCTTCAATTTTAACCCAGATCCGCATCACAGTAGGGTAATTAGCCTAGGCTATAGCCATTTTGGACAATATAAAGTTTATGGGGGTAAATTGATACGGTGTGACAGTCACGAGTTTTAGCATGTGTTTTTGTTTTTTTTGCATTTTTTCTTTGATATACAGTGTTGTTTTATACCAAGGACTGTCGCAAATGAGTATTTACCCATTATCCAACAATCTAAAAACACTGCCCCCACTAGTGGGGAGGGCTATGAAGATCAGGGAAATTGCGGGGTAAAAGGGGAAAAATAGGGGGCATTTTTCAAAGTAAAAATACCCAGTAATTCAATTTTGAAAGTTGGCTCGAGTTTTCATGTCCATTAAACCCCAAAATTTGAAAACCCGAGCCAACATTTGCCAAAACTTGGCTCGGGTTTAGCGATTTTTTTAAGTAAAAAAACACAGTAGGCCTAACCTAACCTAGAACATCGGATACAAGAATAACCCTTACCTACCAGCTAGTATGTGTCCCTAGTTTATCCCATACCTACCAGATGATCCCTTGTCATGAACCTAACTAAGAAACCTAACCTAACCTAAAAGTAATACGTGGATAGCGGGAAAAGTGTAATCCGGCAGAGAGAACATAAACAAAGTGACAGTGGCTTTGTGCAGACAAGACTCTGTGTATTACCCTATATATCCCTTATAATACATTTGCGAAGGGAAGGACATATATAGGACTGAAGACTATTATATAACGTACCTATAGGCTACACAAACATCGATGGGGCTTGTAACTGTCACACCGTAAAATCTTACCTTTATGGGTAATTATAGGGAATAGGCTCGCACCCTTATGTTTCATGTTTTTTCCTCCAGATTTTGAGAAATTAGTGTTTTCATGGTCTTGGTTTTGATTCCAATGTGGGATACGCGATGAGTTGAGGGGGGGGGGCTGTGCCCCCCTCTCACCCCCCCCCCCCCATGAATTATTGAAATTGTCATCTATGTTGATTGTTGCCAGCAGGGGTTAAATATCGATTATACTGCATAAAGAAGGCGTTTGTAAACACTGAGGATGTCCGAAAGAGCTCTGAGATTGATTAGAATGGGCGTTTTTTTATTAGCCTAATATCGGGTTTTATTAACCCTCCAGCCCCGGCTATGTATTCCATATATATTCCCCGAAACCCGGGGGTTTTGGCCGAAAAACGTCTACGCCTAGGCTACCGCATCTTTGTTATTTTGCTTGCTTCCACATTCCCGCGCATCCCCAAGCGTAGATGTGTTTCGTACCTGTAGAATGGCGTTAAGTAGAACTCTCTAAGTCAACTGGTTCAGTTGTGATGATGATTTCATTGGAGATAACTTTATGGCAAAAACAGCCACTTTACACTACTTTTCGCTACTTAACAATAACATACAGGCACACACGAACAAGCGACGCACTCCTTCTTGTGGTCGGAGATGCGGGGCGTCGGTCCAGCCGGCTGTTGTTTACATGCGTCGGTCCAGCCGGCTGTTGTTTACATGCGTCGGACGGATGCCTCGCACACCAAGCTTACAGGCTTTGAGCTCATGAGTGCCTCCGAGCCGGTAGCTCGGGGTGTGTTTTTTATGGGTGCCTCAGAGCTCTTCCGGGTGTGATGGGTTAATGTGATCAAAATTATTCTCCCTCAGTGGATTATACATGAGTACAGTATAAGGATTCCATAGACCTACATTGTCCCTAATAAATTATGTATAATAAGGCTGTGAGCCTATTCCCTATAGCCTAATTATCAGTTTATATTCATGCATTGATTTTATCGTGGCCTATAGGTTTCTTATAGCCTACCATGTATTTCATTCCTATTATCCTATATGTGTCTAAATGCCCATAAAAATGTATGATAAATCTACAGTTATACTACCCCTATTTTGCCGCTTTTCTGTTAGTACAGTAGTCCCTCGAATTTTGCGTCTTTCAAATTTGCGAAATTTCGATTTTGCGAACGGGACCCAAGATTTGACCTTTTTTGTGGGACTTGATATGTGCGATATTACTTGAGTTTTGCGGGTGGCGCCAAATGATACGGGGTTTCTGCACTAGTTTTCGGGGGGGAGGGGTAGCAGGGTCGTGACGTCTGGCCGCCCTGCGGCCCATTGTTTACTGTTTATAGATTCTCCCACGCTCCTTATATGTTCTCACGCTCTCGCATAATCGACTTCCTTGGGCAAAATTGAAGTGTTACCTGTGCCCTGGGTCCCCTGAATCTGTATTTCTGTGTTTTTCTTTATTGTAGGATGTATAATTAAGTGTATGTGTCATAATGTGTGTACAAACAAGGACGAAAATCACCAAAAAATAGGCCCTCGATGATGAGATGTCGACCATATTCAATTAATCCCATAAGGTTAGTTATTTGAAATTTGCGATTTTGAATTTTGCGGGCTGCTATGTCGACCATATTCTCGCAAAATTCGAGGGAGTACTGTACTAGGCCTAGTACGTTAATATTATTAGTACAGTAGTAGACTTAGTATGGTTTGATGATGCGCGGAAATGTAAATTTGACTTGAAAAAGATAAATTTAATTATTACAAACCTTCGGCAAATTGAGACTCGTCCGCCGCGGTTTCTTCATACACGGTTTGTTTACATGAGTGTTGGGCCGCGTGTCGGCCAGGCTCTCGAATGAGTAGTTCACCGACCTGCCACTAGTTGCCCAGTGTATCTTGAAGTTGAACTGCTGTAGCCTCGATCTTTGATTCATTAATACTTAATAATCTCATTATTTAATGGACGTATAACCTACGGTACGTTACATTAGATTATGTTAGGATATGTGATGTTATGTGAGGTTAGGTTATCTTAATTATTCGTATTTCGTTAGATTTATGATGTTCATCTTGTCGTCAAAATGCTTTTATCTTAGGTGGCGCCACCTTTCAATATCATCCGCAAGGGTGACTTCATTTGAAGTCTGATTTTCATACCGGAAAGTAGCCATGGCGTGTGCTGATTGTGATGTTGGGTGCATTGAATTTTATTGTCGGTTTAAGTCCTCACCAGAGCCTTTATTTAAAGTGTTGGCCAGTCATGGGATTGTTTTGGAGGCTAAGAAATGTCCAAAGTACAGGGCCAACATGGTATTAGATTTACCTAGAAATTTATGGCGTCGAAAAAAACAAGTGTCAGAAAGCAAAAAGCGAAGAAGTGCGAAACATCTGTGAGCGTTTGGAAACATATTTTTTGTTAACAAACTCTTGTCCCTAAGATAGACTTGCTATCATTCATTAATTTGTATCTTCGCAACAACTTCATGATTGAACCTGCCCGTGACGAATTCAAATTCTCATACTGTATGCAACAGTTAATGATTGGTGTAGTATTACACGGGATTTTGGTCCAAAAGACATAGAAGAGGCCATTTCCAACATGCCATCCCACTCGGCACCAGGCCCGGACTCTTGGAATTCGATCCTAATGAAAAAATGTAAGGAAAACCTCTCAAAACCCCTGGCTATAATGTGGAGAAGGAGTCTAGACACTGGTGACATACCAGATAGCTTGAAAAACGCAATAATTGCCCCACTGCATAAAGGAGGGAGTAAAGCACTACCAAAAAACTACCGCCCGGTAGCTCTAACCTCTCACATCATTAAAGTTTTCGAGCGAGTCCTGCGAAGCAAAATTTCAACATTCATGGAGACAAATGAACTACACAACACCGGTCAACATGGGTTCAGAGCGGGAAGATCATGTCTCTCACAACTTTTGGAACACTATGACAAAATTCTTAAAGCGCTAGAAGAAAAGAAAAACGTGGATGCCATTTACACCGATTTTGCTAAGGCATTTGATAAATGTGACCATGGTATAATAGCCCACAAACTGAAAGCAAAAGGTATAACTGGGAAAATCGGATGGTGGATATACAATTTCCTCGTAAACCGAAAACAATCGGTAGCAGTAAACCAAGTCACTTCTGAGCCTTCGGATGTCAAAAGCTCAGTGCCCCAAGGAACAGTGCTAGCGCCCCTTCTGTTCCTCATACTAATTTGCGACATAGATACCAACACCAGACACAGTACGGTGTCGTCTTTTGCTGATGACACAAAATTAAGCAAGATAGTAAACACACAAGAGGACACGGGCCGACTGCAGGAAGACATGAATGTAGTGTTCCAGTGGACCAGGGAAAACAACATGCAATTCAATGAGGAAAAATTCCAATAATACGGTACGGAGATAATAATGGTGTTAAAGAAATTACAAATTACTTAACAGAATCTAACCACATAATAGAACGGAAAGACAGTGTGAAAGACCTTGGGGTATTAATGTCTGAAAATATGGGTTTCAAAGTACATAACCAGGTCAAAGTGGCGGCTGCGAAACGTCTAACGGGTTGGATTCTGCGTACTTTTAAAACACGCGGTGAATTGCCTATGATAACGCTCTTCAAACAGTAAGGGTGTGAAAGATAAGAATGGGAGAATGCTAGCCGAGAAGCAAGAGAGAGTCGAAAGATGAAGGGAGTACTTCAGTGAGTTGCTAAATGAAAGGAATGAAGAGCCAGCAAACATAGCTGGATATGGTATGGGAGGGAGAAGAAGAGAAGTAGTGGAGGAGGAGGTGGGGATCAGGAGGTCAGAAGTGTGGGAAGCCATGAAAAGAGTGAAGTTGGGGAAAGCACCAGGAACAGATGGAGTGTGTGGGGAAATGTTGAGGTATGGTGGTGAGATAGTGATAGAATGGGTATGGAAAATGTGCAAACTAGCATGGGAGAAGGGGAGTGCACCCGATGACTGGAAGACTGGCATAATAGTCCCCCTATATAAGGGCAAAGGGGAAAGAGGAGTGTGTGGTAACCACCGAGGAATATGTCTTCTAAGCGTAGTAGGGAAGGTATACAGTAGGGTAGTGATTGAGAGAGTGAGAGTGAGAACGGAGAAATGGATAGGCGACGAGCAGGGAGGTTTTAGGAAGGGAAGAGGATGTGTAGATCAGATTTTTACCCTGAATTGTGTTGTGGAGAAGTATCTGGAGAAGAAACAAAAGGTGTATGTTGCCTTTATGGACTTGGAGAAGGCCTATGACAGAGTGGATAGAGAAGGTTTGTGGAAAGTACTTAGAATATACGGAGTAGAGGGCAAGTTGCTGAAAGCAGTGAAGAGCATGTATGAGGGTGCAAAGGCGGCAGTACGTGTGGAGAGTGAGCAGAGCGAGTTCTTTGACCTGAATGTTGGTTTGAAACAGGGGTACAAAGGAGTACAAAGGAAATCAAGCAACAACAGGTCTAGTGACCCTTCTAGGTTGCTTGTCCTCCAAAACACTGAGGATCAAGTGTCCAAACAGTGGTTTAGAGTGGGTAAGGGAACATTGGAAAGGGAACTACTGCCCTGCCACTAACGTGGCAGGACTAGGAAGTTAGTAGGGGACATATGGGTTAGTAACTGAGGGGAGGATAAAGTTATTCATTTACAAACGCAGTCAGTCGCGGGTTTGATGCGAGATATTTGTCTAGACGGAATTTAAATGAATCAACGGTGCTGCAGTCTATAACGTCTCGGGGAAGCCCATTCCACAAGTTGACAACTCGATTGAAGAAGAAATTCTTAGATTCGTGCGAGTTAAAAGATTTACCAATAATTTTGCAACCGTTTCCCCGCGTGTAATTAGATTGGTCGATAGTGAAGTACTTACTACAGTTCATATTGTCGATGCCTTTGATGATTTTGAACACTTGAATTAAGTCGCCTCTTAATCTGCGCTGGGTTAAAGGAAATAGATTTAATTCTCTAAGACGCTCTTCGTATGGTTTGTTCTTTAGGCTAGGTATCATTTTGGTAACTCTACGTTGAACTCGTTCTAGCTTGTTTATATCTTTTTGGTAATAAGGGCACCAGGATTGAACGCAGTATTCCAGAAGAGGGCGGACTAAGGAATTGTAAAGGGTTAGGATAACTTCTTTGGATTTATGCTCAAATGACCTGCCTATAAAGCCAATTATTTTGTTTGCCTTCTTAACAACTTCTGAACATTGTTGACTCGGTTTTAGGTTACTCGATATTGTTACTCCCAGATCAGTTTCTCTGTTTACATTCTTAAGCTGAGTGCCATTCATCGAATAGTTTGCTTTCTCATTTAGGTATCCGACATGTAGTACTTTACATTATCCGCATTGAAACTCATTTGCCAAATTTGGGCCCAACATGACAATTTATCTAGATTGTGTTGCATATCGTCAACTTGTTCTTTTGAGAGTACGCTATTTGCAATTTTTGTATCGTCAGCAAATTTGAGATTGTGCAGGTGAGACCCTCATCTATGTCGTTGATGTAAATTAGAAAGAGAATTGGTCCTAGTACCGATCCCTGGGGTACCCCGCTACTTACATTGGTCCATTTAGATGCCTTACCGTTTATGACTACCCTTTGCTTTCTGTTGCTGAGCCAATTTTCTATCCATTTCAACACACCGTCTTGTATTCCATGCGCTTTTAGTTTTAGCAGTAAACGTTTGTGGGGAACTTTGTCAAAGGCCTTTTGAAAATCAAGGTATATAATATCTACAGCTTTACTCTCATCGTAGAGGTTGAGGATATCGTGGAAGAAGTCTAAGAGTTTGTTAAACAGGAACTTTTTTTACGAAAGCCGTGTTGAGTATCTTTAAGTATGTTATTTTCCTCTAAGTGATTTACGAGTCTGTCTCGTATGACCGTTTCTAGCATTTTACATACAACTGAGGTTAAGCTAATTGGACGATAGTTACTGGGTAGGGATTTGCTGCCTTTTTTTAATATCGGTGTTACGTTGGCTAGCTTCCAAAGGGTGTGTGATGTCCCCGTGGTTGTTTACTGTATATATGGATGGAGTCATGAAAGAAATACTATCAAGAGCAGTGGATGTTGGTGTATCGCTGAAAAGGGAGGGAATTGAGTGGAAGCTACCTATACTGCTGTTTGCGGATGATACAGTTCTGATGAGTGATAATGAATGGGAGTTGCAGGGTCTGGTAAATGAGTTTGGAACAGTGTGCGAAAAACGGAATTTGAAGGTAAATACGGGGAAGAGCAAGGTTATGGTCTTCGAAAGGGGTGAAGTCACAGAGTGTGAGGTGAAGCTGAACGGTCAGGCTATGGAGATCGTCAACTCTTTTAAGTATCTGGGCAGTGTGTTGAGTAAAGATGGGATTATGGATGAAGAGGTGCGGGAGAGGGTACAACAGGGGAAGAGGGTTGTAGGAACGCTAAAAGCAGTAACAAGAAATAGGGTGGTCAGTATGGAAGTGAAGAAGTCCTTGCATGACAGTGTGGTAATCCCGACACTGACTTACGGAAGCGAAGCATGGACGTTGGTTGAGAGACTCAGACCAAGAGTGAGAGCAGTGGAAATGAATTACTTAAGGAGTGCGTGCGGAGTTACATGGAGGGATAGACAGACTAATGAGGAAGTAAGAAGGAGGTGTGGTGTGGAGGTAGATGTGCTGGAAAGTGTGAAAAGGAACAACTTGAGATGGTTCGGCCATATGGAACGTATGGAAAGCGAGAGAATGACTAAGAGGGTGTACGAGAGCGAGGTGGAGGGACAGAGGGGGAGAGGTAGACCGAATATGAGGTGGAAGGATGGAGTGAGGAACTACATGAACGAAGGCGGTGCTGGTTGGGGGGAGGGGCGTTGACTGACTGGGGACAGAGGTGCATGGGGGCGGTTCGTTCGTGGCCACCCCTTCGGGGATCACGGCGTCAGGCAATAGATAGATAGATAGATAGAACGCTCTTCAAATCTCTAGTGCTACCGCGGCTTGAATACTGTAGCGTATTAACATCCCCATACAAAGCAGGTGAAATAAATGACGTAGAGAGTGTACAAAGAAATTTCACTTCGCATATAAGTTCGATAAAACATCTACACTATTGGGAGCGTTTAAGAGCACTGAATCTGTACTCAATGGAACGTAGAAGAGAACGTTACCTAATAATATACACGTGGAAAATCGCAGAGGGTTTAGTACCAAACCTACATACTCCGATAGTCATGAAATTCAGTGATAGGAGAGGCTGGGAATGCGAAATCCCCGGATGAATAACAGGGGTGCTATGGGCTCTCTGCGAGAGGGCTGGTTATCACACAGAGGCCCACGTCTCTTCAACAAACTCCCACGGCGAGTAAGAGACATGAGGGACATCTCGTTAGACAACTTCAAGAGAGCCCTAGATGTCGAACTGCAAAAAGTGCCAGACGAGCCCATCCTCGCAAGGGAGCGAGCTGTCGCTTCAAACAGTCTACTGCACCAAATCACCACCCATAACGAGGGGCGTCGCGCTCCTTGGTGCCGCTAGAGGAGCGGCGAACACATCCAAAGGTATCCAAAGGTAAGGTCTTAATTGAATGGTATCTTGACAAATCACAGAAAATAGGGGGCGAGAATCTGATTGTAGAAATAGACGAAAGTAAATTCGGGAGAAGGAAATATCATGTTGGCCGGATGGTGGAGGGACAGTGGGTTTTTGGTGGAGTGTGTCGTGGAACCCGGGAAGTTTTCATGGTTCCCGTCGAGGATAGGTCCGAAGACACTCTCCTTGAAATTATAAAAACACGGCACCACCATAATTTCTGATTGTTGGCGAGCCTACCATTGCTTGGGAGATGAAGGGTACACCCATTTGACTGTCAACCATTCGGTCAACTTCGTAGACCCTATAACACACCAACAACATTGAACGTCTGTGGAGGGACGTCAAGGGCAGGGTTCCACTGTACGGCCGCAGGAAGAAGCACTTTGTGGGATATTTAGCGAGAAGCATGTTTTTGATGGCCATCAAAAACGCTAATCATCGACTGCACGAGTTCCTGCTGGCTGCTGCAAAATTGTACAACCCTGCCCGGCCACAAACTACATAGCGGCTATTCTTTGACTCATCACATTTGTTTTTACTTCAAAATCACGTGAGGATTTTTTATTTCGTCAATGTTCAATCGAAGGCCTCTTTTTCTAGTTAATACAAACATATTCTATGGTGTATTATATGATATATAATATAGAAGCAATACAACTGTTCAAATGACCCGGGAAGTGGATATTACCCTAAACCAAATACAAAACTAACAGCAGTGGGGGTCTGGGGGGCGACAGCGCCCAGGTTAGGTTAGGTTGTTAGGTTAGGTTAATGACCAGCTATGTCAATTTAGATGCATAGTGGTATTTTTGTTTAGTCTGTGCTCAAAAAAAAAAATCTTTAATACTCCCATTTTTGTTCACTCTCCAGTCAAAATAGACGAGATAAATGGGGTTTTAGGGGTATGCAATTTCGGGAAACACGATCCAAATTTCTAAATTACGTCCCTGTCTTTTTTTAATCTACAAACTCGCTAAATCCGAGCCAACTTTTGGCAAAACTTGGCTCGGGTTTTCCAAAAATGGGGTTTTAGGGGTTTGCAATTACGGGAAACCCGAGCCAAATTTCTAAATTACGTCACTGTCTTTTTTTCATCTACAAACTCGCAAAATCCAAGCCAACTTTTGGCCAAACTTGGCTCAGATTTTCGAAATGTTGGAATTTATGCAATTGAAATTCATTAAAACCCGAGCCAAGTTTTGATAACAAACGCTGTTATCGCCGTTTTACGCATTTAACCCCTCATTTTCCCTGTTCTTCATAGCCCTCTCCACTATCGGGCGGCGTGTCTTAAGATCGATGGATAACGGGGAAAACGGATTTCCAGAGGCTTCTAATTACAGTACTTCCAAACACTAAATATTGATCAAAATGAACACAGAAAACTAGGCTACTGTATAAATACTTTGAATTTTTGTTTCCATTAACACACAAAGAGCGGGTGGGTCGGTAACTTCTACTACCCGCCAAGCCGGTGGTTTTACCCTAAATGGGGTTGATTCTGTGCTCTTTTTCATGCATAAACAAGACCCAGAGCATAATACAAGTATCTATCCCTGAAAGGGCGTAAACAGAGCTTTCCAATGACACCCGAACCATCCTTCTACGACCACTGGTTCTCTTTCAACGATCGTGCAACTCGAGTGCAAAAACCCTAAAATAAGGTAATTTCCTTACATAATTCCCTGTGTAGCGAGTGAGAGAGGGTGGAGGAGGGTGTAATAAATTTCAGTCGACCCACGGCGGTGGTGGCGGCGGTCAGGAAGCAATCTATGCTCCTCGCACCGCTCAGCTCTCTCTCAGAGCACATTATGTGCTCAAAATTGCACTCGACATATGTCGAGGCCCACATATGGGCACGTTTTCTTTAACTCGACATATGTCGAGCGCCGATGGTTAACCCGCTGAGTGCCAGGGACGTATATATACGTCCTAGGGTGTTGTCACGCCCAGTGCCAGGGACGTATATATATGTCCTCGCCGAAAAAAAATCGTAGCAGCGAAACGACTGCACCTATGGCTTTCATATTTTTACCACATGTACCTTACCCTTTTGGCTACCCACCACAAAAATCCCAAATCCCTCCTCCCACCCACTCGCTGACTGTCGGTCCCGTCAGAAGGAAAAAAAAGGAAAATCTGTGGCGGCGAAACGACTGCACCAATCGGTTCCATATTTGTGTGACAAGTCCCTTACCCTTCTGCCTTCCCCCCAACCGCCTCCCACCACCCAGTTCCAGCGTATCCGTACGAAGAAAAGGAAAAAAAGGAAAATCCGTGGTGGCGAAACTACCTCACCAATCGGCTTCATATGTGTAACACAAGTCAATTACCCTTCTACCTTCCCCCCCACCAACCCCAAAACCACCCTCCCACCCATACATTCCGATACCCGGTACCATAAAAGTCTCTGTAGTCTATAGTGTCTTTTCAGCTACTTTCGGGACCATCGGGGACCTGATTTCTGGCGAGGGGAGTGTTTTTTTTACCATTATCCTTCCTTTCTCTTCCAACTTGATAGATTTAGCCAAAAAAAAAAAAAAAAAAAAAACTCTGGCACTGGCAGAAGCACACCGTCAAAATTGGCTGGCACTCAGCGGGTTAACCCGGGAACTGCGGGAAGACTCTTAAGAGTTCCCCCGGCAGACTGCGGGAAGACTCTTAACCCGTACAGCCCCAGCGACGCGTCTGACGCGTCGGCGATGTATGTAACGCACAGCCCCAGAGCCCCTGGCGCGTCACCCTAATTGCGCCGACCGTAACCTCAGGTGTAGCCACTCAAGAGGGCTCAGATTTGTATGGGAACTGTGTACGTATCCCACGCAACCTCGCCGATCCATCCACTCACTCACAGACAACACGCAGCTGCATGCACGACCTCCCGAAATCCATCCTTCCGAATCCTCCCTCCCTCGCGAGGACAGAGTCCACCTGGCCAGGCTGAGATGCGGACACCATCCAGCTCTCCTGAGCTATCAGAAGAGACTGGATGACTCCGTTGTCGACGCCTGCCCGGGATGTAACACAGCACCCCATACCATTGAACACATCATAGAAGACTGCATTTCACACAACCACTTACGCCAACAACACAACCTACACTCAATGAGAGCTCTGTGGGAAAGCCCGATCGTGGCCATGGCCTTCCTCAGGGACTCGGGGCTGTTCGGCCAGGCAGCTTAGGGAACAACAACAACAACCGTGCCGATGGTTGAAAACTCTCAAAGTCCACGTGCGTGCGCGTGAGCGCGCAATAACCTGTTTTTTGGGGGTAATTGCCTTCAATTTTTTACTCTTGTAAAATACATTTTCGGGGGCTCTGTAGGACCATTCGTTAAGCTTTTTGAGCGGTTTTTCGTGGTTTTTCCTTCATTCCTAACCCATTCGCTATTGTTTCTGGAATAAAACAATTTTTTGAAAACCGGCCGGGTTCTGGTGAACAAACATTACAAAACTAGCCGGGGCTCCACGGGTTAAGAGTCAGGGAAAAAAAAAATTTTTAAAACACTGAAAAAAAAAACTTTGTTTTTATTTTTTTATTTTTTTATTTTTTTTTTGCCCCTGAGCCATGCCAAATATCACTCCTCCACCTCCCCTCCTTCCCCAGTTTCCTCCCCTCCTTCAGTTATCACCTATTTTCCCTGTTATTCCCTTTTCCTGTGGTCTATTTTCGTGCTAACATTAGCGAGTTGGTAGCAGGGCGTTGTTCCCGGCCTGTATCGCCGATTTTGACCATCCAAACGCTGTTTCCACTTGTTTTATTGTTGTAACAGGTTAATACCTTTATAATCAACCTATAATATGTGCATATGGATAAGTATTAATGCTATTTATGGTAAAATAAATATTTTAGTGATGGGAACAGCTCAAATACGTCAGCACAGGAGTGTGGTGTCTCATACCCCCCATGCGCACTTCAGAGGTTCACCCTTCGTTCCCGGAAGGGCTCTTGAACGCCCATAAAAAAGCATACCAGAGCTGCCCGGAAGGGCTCTTTAACGCCCAGTGGTTGAAAGCCTGTGAGCTTGGTGTGCGAGGCGTCGTTCCGACGCATGTAAACAACAGCCGGCTGGACCGACGCCCCGCATCTCCGGCCACAAGAAGGAGTGCGTCGCTTGTTCGTGTGTGCCTGTATGTTGTTGTTAAGTATCGAAAAGTAGTGTAAAGTGGCTGTTTTTGCCATAAAGTTATCTCCACTGAAATCATCATCACAACTCAACCACTTGAATTAGAGAGCTCTACTTAACGCCATTCTACAGGTAATAAACACATCTACGCTTGGGGATGCGCGGGAATGCGGAAGCAGTCAGAATAACAAAGATACAATATAGACGTTTTTCGGCCAAAACCCCCGGGTTTCGGGGAATGTATATATATTACATAGCCGGGGCTGGAGGGTTAAGGGTTAATAAAAAAAAAAAAAAATCCGTTTCCACGTATACTGAACCATCCAAAAACACGCTAAAAGGGGTGTTTTGAAGGGGGGAGGGGTAGTATAACTGTAGATTTACCAAATTTATTACTGATCCTGAAAAATACAAAATATCCTCTATATCGCCTACCTCGCAAGAGGCGGGTGGGTTTGTTTACATCTGCCGCGAGTGTAGCCTTGGCGACTCGCGTTGGGGAAAATTAGGTTTTTGCCCCCTACTGTTTAAATGTATGAGGATTTCAATAATTCCTGTGGGGAGAGGGGGCTTGCCCCCCCTCAATATATTTTGTATCCCATGGCAAAAGGTTATGGCTAAATAGTTATTTTTCGCGAGTGGAGGGGCGTGTTTTTAGATTGGGTAGGCTAGATATTTACGAGACACAACAATATAGATAACAAATTTCTAATGGTAGTTTTGGGTTCCTATCATCATATGCTTCATTGTTATATAATTTTTATCCCCGGGGGAAAAAAAATCTTGGGATTTTTTTTTTTTTCATTAACCTAACCTAAAAGTGTTTGGGGCCTATTAGGTTTGGTTAGGTTAACCCAGTGAGACCCAGCGTCGCACGTGATGCGTCGGCAGTGTTTGATCACCAACTCCCAGCAACGCATCACGTGCGTCCGACATATTAAAATCAGTTACGTGGCTCGTAAGGTAGGAAATGGCGGGAGAATAGGAGGGGGAGGTACCGTAGTGTGTGTGGGAGCCGGGCCGGTAGGTGTGAGCGGGCCAAGACAGCCGCGCGGCTGGTGGTGGTGGGCTTAGTGGGGATACTTTACACCCTTAGTTCACCGCCACTTTGAACCTTCATTACTCCGGTCGTATGGGAGCTAGAGGCTTGAGATTTATGTGAGACACTCCTTAGTATGTATGCCGTACAATGCCATACTCAGTTTTCACCCTAGTGCTCCCGGGCGGGTGGTCATGCGGGGGAGACGAACTTTCGACCCCCCCGCCCCCCAAATGACCAAGGTGAGTTTTTTTTTAGTTTTTCTTCATTTCTCACCATTCTCTTCCATTTTGGCTTAACACATTTTTTTGAGGCCCCCCCCCAAAAAAAAAATATCCGAGGTGATTTTTTTTTTTTTTTTCATTTCTCACCCTTATCTTCCATTTTAGCAAACAAAAATAAGAAGTGAAAATGGCTTGGGACTGGGGTGAACAAAATATTATAACTAGCCGGGGCTTAACGGGTTAATGACAAAAAAAAAATCCCAAGGAAAAAATGAAAAATCTCAAGAATTTTGTTTTTTCCTGAGGATAAAAATTATATAGCAATGATGCATATGATGATAGGAACCCAACACTGATAGTAGAAATTTGTCACCTATATTGTTCTATCTATCTATCTATTGCTTGACGCTGTGATCCCCGAAGGGGTGGCCACGAACGAACCGCCCCCATGCACCTCTGTCCCCAGTCAGTCGACGCCCCTCCCCCCAACCAGCACCGCCTTCGTTCATGTACTTCCTCACTCCATCCTTCCACCTCTCATTCGGTCTACCTCTCCCTCTCTGTTCCTCCACCTCGCTCTCGTACACCCTCTTAGTCATTCTCTCGCTTTCCATACGTTCCATATGGCCGAACTATCTCAAGTTGTTCCTTTTCACACTTTCCAGCACATCTACCCCCACACCACACCTCCTTCTTACTTCCTCATTAGTCTGTCTATCCCTCCATGTAACTCCGCACGCACTTCTTAGGTAATTAATTTCCTCTGCTCTCACTCTTGGTCTGAGTCTCTCAACCAACGTCCATGCTTCGCTTCCGTAAGTCAGTGTCGGGATTACCACACTGTCATGCAAGGACTTCTTCACTTCCATACTGACCACCCTATTTCTTGTTACTGCTTTCAACGTTCCTACAACCCTCTTCCCCTGTTGTACCCTCTCCCGCACTTCTTCATCCATAGTCCCATCTTTACTCAACACACTGCCCAGATACTTAAAAGAGTTGACGGTCTCCATAGCCTGACCGTTCAGCTTCACCTCACACTCTGACTTCACCCCTTTCGAAGACCATAACCTTGCTCTTCCCCGCATTTACCTTCAAATTCCGTTTTTCGCACACTGTTCCAAACTTATTTACCAGACCCTGCAACTCCCATTCATTATCACTCATCAGAACTGTATCATCCACAAACAGCAGTATAGGTAGCTTCCACTCAATTCCCTCCCTTTTTAGCGATACACCAACATCCACTGCTCTTGATAGTATTTCTTTCATGACTCCATCCATATATACAGTAAACAACCACGGGGACATCACACACCCCTGTTTCAAACCAACATTCAGGTCAAAGAACTCGCTCTGCTCACTCTCCACACGTACTGCCGCCTTTGCACCCTCATACATGCTCTTCACTGCTTTCAGCAACTTGCCATCTACTCCGTATATTCTAAGTACTTTCCACAAACCTTCTCTATCCACTCTGTCATAGGCCTTCTCCAAGTCCATAAAGGCAACATACACCTTTTGTTTTGTTGGGTCCTGATGTGGCGGCGTCTACGCCGTGGGGCCACCTCCCGAGGCTGCCAACCGCGGATGGCTGCCGACCCTCCATGGCCGAAGACAAAATCAACGGCCAGTGGAGGAAAACCGGATGCCGGCCGCGGGGAGCAGTTTCGGGAGCCAAACCGTCACAACCATCCCCTGCCCCCTCCCTGGGGGCACGGGTCCTTGGAGCGGCTTCGGTCGCGCCGGTTTCGGGGCTGTTCGGCCAGGCAGCTTAGGGAACAACAACAACAGCAACACCTTTTGTTGCTTCTCCAGATATTTCTCCACAACACAATTCAGGGTAAAAATCTGATCTACAAATCCTCATCCCTTCCTAAAACCTCCCTGCTCGTCGCCTATACATTTCTCCGTTCTCACTCTCACTCTCTCAAGTACTACCCTACTGTATACCTTCCCTACTACGCTTAGAAGACATATTCCTCGGTGGTTACCACACACTCCTCTTTCCCCTTTGCCCTTATATAGGGGGACTATTATGCCAGTCTTCCAGTCATCGGGTGCACTCCCCTTCTCCCATGCTAGTTTGCACATTTTCCATACCCATTCGATCACTATCTCACCACCATACCTCAATATTTCCCCACACACTCCATCTGTTCCTGGTGCTTTCCCCAACTTCACTCTTTTCATGGCTTCCCACACTTCTGACCTCCTGATCCCCACCTCCTCCTCCACTACTTCTCCCTCCCATACCATATCCAGCTATGTTTGCTGGCTCTTCATTCCATATATTTAGCAACTCACTGAAGTACTCCCTCCATCTTTCGACTCTCTCTTGCTTCTCGGCTAGCATTCTCCCATTCTTATCTTTCACACCCTTACTGTTTCCCTTGTTACCTTCCCTAACTTTCTTGACTTCTTTCCAGAACAGTTTCTTACTCTCCCTCCATTTTACACTCAGATTCCTTCCAAATTCCTCATCTACTCTTCTCTTACTTTCCTTCACTACTCTCTTCACCACCCTCTTACTCTCCACGTACCTCGCTCGTTTCTGTCTCTCGAAATCTTCATTCCCTCTACTACCCAACCACTCTCTATATGCTTTCTTCTTTTCTTCCACAGCTATTCTTACCTCTTCTGTCCACCATGCTGTACCTTTCACTCCCCTCCCTCTTCTCCTCACTCCACACACCTCCTCACATGCTGCACAGATCTCATCCTTAAACACCTTGCTCATCTCCTCCACTTCCTCCATAACTTCCAGGTCGAACCCACCTAGTCGTCTTTCCACTGCTCTCCTGTACTCCTCCCTGGAGGACCTTAGATTGTCGTTTAATGGGTATACCCTGTATATGCATTTCCTACCGGTACTATTAGCCTATCACTCATCAAATCACCCTTACACATCTCTTAACTAGATAAAAACAAATCCGTATTTTTTTTAGCAATTTAATTTCTATCTATCTATCTATTGCCCGACGCCGTGATCCCCGAAGGGATGACCACGAACGAACCGCCCCCATGCACCTCTGTCCCCGGTCAGTCGACGCCCCTCCCCCCAACCAGCACCGCCTTCGTTCATATACTTCCTCACTCCATCCTTCCACCTCTCATTCGGTCTACCTCTCCTTCTCTGTCCCTCCACCTCGCTCTCGTACACCCTCTTAGTCATTCTCTCGCTTTCCATACGTTCCATATGGCACTCAAGTTGTTCCTTTTCACACTTTCCAGCACATCTACCCCCACACCACACCTCCTTACTTCCTCATTAGTCTGTGTATCCCTCCATGTAACTCCGCACGCACTTCTTAGGTAATTCATTTCCTCTGCTCTCACTCTTGGTCTGAGTCTCTCAACCAACGTCCATGCTTCGCTTCCGTAAGTCAGTGTCGGGATTACCACACTGTCATGCAAGGACTTATTCACTTCCATACTGACCACCCTATTTCTTGTTACTGCTTTCAGCATTCCTACAACCCTCTTCCCCTGTTGTACCCTCTCCCGCACTTCGTCATCCATAGTCCCATCTTTACTCAACACACTGCCCAGATACTTAAAAGAGTTGACGGTCTCCATAGCCTGACCGTTCAGCTTCACCTCACACTCTGTGACTTCACCCCTTTCGAAGACCATAACCTTGCTCTTCCCCGCATTACCTTCAAATTCCGTTTTTCGCACACTGTTCCAAACTCATTTACCAGACCCTGCAACTCCCATTCATTATCACTCATCAGAACTGTATCATCCGCAAACAGCAGTATAGGTAGCTTCCACTCAATTCCCTCCCTTTTCAGCGATACACCAACATCCACTGCTCTTGATAGTATTTCTTTCATGACTCCATCCATATATACAGTAAACAACCACGGGGACATCACACATCCCTGTTTCAAACCAACATTCAGGTCAAAGAACTTGCTCTGCTTACTCTCCACACGTACTGCCGCCTTTGCACCCTCATACATGCTCTTCACTGCTTTCAGCAACTTGCCATCCACTCCGTATATTCTAAGTACTTTCCACAAACCTTCTTTATCCACTCTGTCATAGGCCTTCTCCAAGTCCATAAAGGCAACATACACCTTTTGTTGCTTCTCCAGATATTTCTCCACAACACAATTTAGGGTAAAAATCTGATCTACACATCCTCTTCCCTTCCTAAAACCTCCCTGCTCGTCGCCTATACATTTCTCCGTTCTCACTCTCACTCTCTCAATCACTACGGTACCCTACTGTATACCTTCCCCACTACGCTTAGAAGACATATTCCTCGGTGGTTACCACACACTCCTCTTTCCCCTTTGCCCTTATATAGGGGGACTATTATGCCAGTCTTCCAGTCATCGGGTGCACTCCCCTTCTCCCATGCTAGTTTGCACATTTTCCATACCCATTCGATCACTATCTCACCACCATACCTCAACAATTACATAAACTTTATATTGACTGCCATTTTTCATGTTTTTTCCTCCTTATTTTGAGAAATTATAGTGTTTTCATGGGTTTAGTTTTAATTCCAATGTGGGATACAAGGTGTACTTACACTAGTTGTACTTACACTAGTTGTATTTGCGGGAGTGAGCATGCTCGTTAATTCCCGCCTCCTAAGATGTGTTTGTCATACCGTGCTTTGAAACTATGCACTGATGGTGCAGACACTACTTCGGCTGGCAATTTGTTCCACCCACTAATCGAGTTGGTAGGAAATCTTTTACTTTTCAGATCAGATTTACTATTAAGCACTTTTAGTTTGTAGCTGTGACCTCTTGTTCTCTCACCTCCATCCCTCTCTATGAAGTTTTCTTGGTCGATTTTGTCAATACCTCTAACACATTTGTATATCTGAATTTGCTGTCCTCGTTTCCTTCTCTGTTCCAGTGTAGGTAGATTCAATCTCTCGAGCCTCTCTTGGTACTCCAAATTTTCCAAAACTGGGATCATCCTCGTAGCTGCTCTCTGTACCCTCTCAATTTTGTGGATATGTTTCTTCATGTGAGGGGACCACACTACAGATGCATATTCCATCCTGGGTCTTATTATTGCCGTTATTATTTGTTTCATGGTGTTTTCATTAAGATATTGAAAGACATCCTGATATTTGCCAATAGTGCTAGTGATTCTCTCACTATCTTATTTACGTGGCTTTCTGGAGACATGTTATCCTTAAATTCTATCCCCAAGTCTTTTTCTTTTTCTGCTTTGGGAATCACTTCGTTTCCTAGTTTATAATCTTTTCTAGGTCTGTATTTGCTTTTACCCATTTCTAGAGTCTTACATTTCCCTGCATTGAACTCCATATTCCAATTGATGCTCCATTCATGGATCTTTTGCAAATCTGCTTGGAGCTCAAGGCAATCCTCCTGGGTTCTGATCGTTTTAAGCAGCTTAGCATCGTCCGCAAACATGCTCATGTAGCTTGTTAGTCCCTCAGGTAAGTCATTTACAAATATTAGAAACATGATTGGGGCTAGGACAGATCCTTGTGGTACCCCACTCGTAATTTGAGTCCAGTTTGACGATTTCCCCCTTACTGTTGTTCTCATCTGTCTTCCGCTAAGGTAACTCTCCATCCATTTCAGCAGTTTGTCTCCTACTTTTCCCTCATGTTTTAATTTCCACAGCAATCTCTTGTGTGGAACTTTGTCAAATGCCTTTTTAAAGTCTAGGTAGGCACAGTCTACCCATCCTGCCCTCTGGTCCACTGTGTCTATTACTCTAGAGTAAAAACTCAACAAGTTGCTTACACATGATCTGCCTCCTCTGAATCCAAATTGTCGGTCAGTAATTAATCTTTTGGATTCCAGGTAGTTCACCCATTTGTCCCTTATTAATCCTTCCAGAATCTTCATGAGGATGCTCAATAGTGATACAGGTCTATAGTTCAGTGGTTTATCTCTGCTTCCTCCCTTAAATATAGGAATAATGTTTGCTCTTTTCCATTCTGTAGGTACTATCCCTGTGTCCAATGATTTGGTCATTATGTCATATAACGGTATACTCAGTTCCTTAGCATTTTCTTTAATAATCCAGCCTGATACTCCGTCCGGTCCAGCGGCTTTGTTTGGATCCACCTTACTCATTTTGTCTATGAGCTCTGGTCTGTTAAATGTGACTTCCGGCATTTCCTCTGTACCTATCTCATTGGTTTCTGGTGCAATGAATTCTCCTTCTTTTGTAAATACTGATGCAAAATTTCTATTTAGTTCTTCCGCAATTTCTGTATCCTCTTCTATGATTCTGTTTCCACTTTTAATCTTTACGATCGTGGCTTAGACTTAGACTATTGAAATCATCATTTACAGTATGTACTCCAATTTTGCGAGAAATTGGGGCAAGAATGTAGGTACCGGGTGTACCGCCCGTCTTGTTTACACTACACGGACGCTCACCATCATGTTCCCGTCTATTTTGACTGCCATTGGATACAAAAATACAGTGGTGGGCGCGCTCCGGTGGGACCGGTAATGCGGCAGCGCTCCGCGCTCCTCAGACATAAGGTAATGCGGCAGCGCTCACGCGCTCCTTTGGTCAGCCGACCCGATGCGCTTCCCGCTCTGCGCTCCGCGCTCCCAAAAATAGGTATATAATAAAAACAAGTAAAAAACAGCTTCTAGAAGTTATTTAATTATTTACCTAAATTAATACAATCTTTTGTCTTTCACTTCATTAAATTCAAAAAATTAAGAAAATTAAAAAAACTTAAGTCTTGGTGTCTTTCTGAAGTTTAAGTTTCTCACTTTCTCAGTTTCTGTAATTCTTTATGTCATATCAATGATATGATTGATATCATATCATGGATGACCCGCTGACCAGTCTTCGATGGTATATATACGGCCGGGACTAGGGTCTTGTCAGTTGTCACGCCCAGTGCCAGGTCCGTATATAATTATATACTGACTCGCCAACAAAAAATTGTAGCAGCGAAACGACTGCACCTACGGCTTTCATATTTTTAGTTTTTTACCACATGTACCTTACCCTTCTGCATACCCACCACCACTACCCCAAACCCCTCCTCCCACCCACTCGCTGACTATCGGTCGCCTCACAAGGAAAACAAAGGAAAATCTGTGGCGGCAAAACAATTTCACCAATCGGTTCCATATTTGTGTGACAAGTGCCTTACCCTTCTGCCTTCCCTCCACCACACCCCCAACTGCCTCCCACAACCCACTTCCAGCGTATCCGTACGAAGAAAAGGAAAAAAAGAAAAAATCTGTGGTGGCGAAACTACCTCACCAATCGGCTTCATATTTGTAACACGAGTCAATTACGCTTCTCTATTTCCCAATTCGGTCGAATTGGGAAAAGGAAATTTCCTTATTCCGAATTTGTTTTCCCACTTTGGATGAATTGGGAAAAGGGAATTTTCCTTATTCCCAATTTGTTTTCTCAGTTCGGATAAATTGGGAAAAAGGAAATGTCCTTATTTCCAATTTGTTTTTTTCCCAGTTCGGGCAAATTGGGAAGAAGAAAATCTTAATTCCAATTCGTTTTTCTAGTTCAAACGAAAATTGGGTAAAGGAAATTTCCTTATTTCCAATTTGTTTTTTCTCAGTTCAGCGAATTGGGAAAAAGGAAATATCCTTATTCCCAATTCGTGTTTTTAGTTTACACAACTTGGGAAAGTATTTGTTTGCTTATTCCCAATTAGTTTTTCCAAGTTCGTATGAATTGGGAATAAATAAATTCCCTTATTCCCAATTAGTTTTCCCAGTTCGGACAAATTGGGAACAAAGAAAGGTAAGGATGGTGTTAGCGGGTATACCGTCCACTTTGTTTACATAGTCGCACGCTCGCAGTTACGTTAGTGTCTAATTTGACTTTTTTAACGAAAATATCCCACGGCCAGTTGTTATTTGCCCCTTCTGGTAATATGATGAAAATAAGTCATGGGGGGTGAGGGGGGGGGACCTTTTATTGTATCCCACGGCCGGTAACAAAACAATTTACCCAACACCTGGCTGTGGGATACAATAATGGGTTGAGTGGGGCTTTGCCTCCCTCACCCCCATGACTTATTGTTATCATCATATATATTACCAGCAGGGGGCAAAAAGCAGCCGCGGCGGTCGAGTGGCGAGCACACTCACGTGTGAATCTGCTTGACCTGGGTTCAATCCCAGCCCAGGCGGACACTTAGTGGGTGTTGTAGTACGTCCTAGCATGTTTCACATGCTTGCACCCAGTCTGGGAACACCTCGACGACGTATACAGACTAATAACACACTTAACAATGCCACTCCAACATCTTCCTCTCTCTCCAATATCTCTTCTCCCCTCTCTACACTCTTCAGAAAAATAGGAAAAGGTAGAATGTAGATACGAGGTGCCGTTGTAACGCTTATCCCTCAATAACTTCACCTTCACCAGGATAATTTTGCAAAAAATAAAGCAGTCAAATTAGACTTGAAATAACTGCGAGCGTGCGACTACGTAAACAAAGCGGACGGTATGCCCGCTAACCCTATCCTTACCAAAGGACATTTCCTTATTCCCAATTCATTTTTCCCAGTTCGGGCGAATTGGGAATAAGGAAATTTCTTGGTAAGAGTTGTGGAAAATTATATACAGTATATTAGACCACAATTTTTCCCAGTGTTGTTGTATTTTGATTTTGTTCATTTGCATCAATATATAGTTTTGTAAATACAGTAAAAGTCCTTTAATCCGAATGACAGCGGACCGACAGTGCTTCGGATTAGTGGATTATTCGGACTGTTGGGAAGGACCCCTGAAAACACTATATATAATAATTTATATGCACATGATTAATAAATAAAGACATGATATGGTATACTGTATACCATATATACCGGCGTATAAGACACATTTCCAAGCCTTAACCCTCCAGCCCCGGGGGCTATAGCTTGCGACTGTGCTCCGGTACCGGGTGTTTTGACGATCTTTGGCCTATGTTAACTACTCTGTAAGTCAATGAATATGTCATGTAATGTTGTAAATAAAAAAGAATAATGTTCCACAAACCTTCCTCTGTCGAATGGCGTTGAGTAGAGGTCTCTAGCCCCTCTGGTTGCATAATGGTGAGCGCGGGAAGACGAGTGCTTTTCGGCGGCAAATTCTTCCCGCGTTCGGACGCGTCGCCTCGGCCATGGCTACGACGCACCTAGCCGCTCGCCGCGCCAAAGTATTTATCTCCCTTAGACGATTTTAGTGTTTGATATTGAGAATGTGATGTTTATTTGATATTTTCTAGTTATTTTGAGGCCAATTATATAAAATATGTTTATTAGGGTATCACTGTCACTGATATTGCTAATTTTCACTCGATACCGTACATTTTATTAGTAATTGAGGTAGCTTATTGTTGTATTAGGCACTGATTATTCGTTATCACAGGTGTTTATTATACTTTGGCCATCAAATATTAGGTCTTGTGTCACTTTCACTTTGACAAATATGCTTTAGAGTGTCACTGTCACTGATAATGCTCATTTTCACTCGATACCGTACATTTTATTAGTAATTGAGGTAGGTTATTGTTGTATTAGGCACTGATTATTCGTTATCACAGGTGTTTATTATACTTTGGCCATCAAATATTAGGTCTTGTGTCACTTTCACTTTGACAAATATGCTTTAGAGAGTGTCACTGTCACTGATAATGCTCATTTTCACTCGATACCGTACATTTTATTAGTAATTGAGGTAGGTTATTGTTGTATTAGGCACTGATTATTCGTTATCACAGGTGTTTATTATAGTTTGGCCATCAAATATTAGGTCTTGTGTCACTTTCACTTTGACAAATATGCTTTAGAGAGTGTCACTGTCACTGATAATGCTCATTTTCACTCGATACCGTACATTTTATTAGTAATTGAGGTAGGTTATTGTTGTATTAGGCACTGATTATTCGTTATCACAGGTGTTTATTATACTTTGGCCATCAAATATTAGGTCTTGTGTCACTTTCACTTAGTTATATGATTTATAAACGATTTATATACAATTTATTGTGTCTTTTTTCACTGATTTCTATATTTCTATAGGTTCTAATCATATGAATGTCACTTGGTATATACATATGTGTCACTTTCACATATTATTATGGTGTAATTGTATTTGTATCAATGTTCTCATAATACATGACTTTTGTATTACAATACATTGGTTTTCTTCCACTTTTTGCCTATATAATTATAGTGTACATATTGTCATTTTATTTGGCAATTTCAGTATGATTATTAGAACTCCAGCTTGGAGTGGTAATCAAAGAAGCAATCTACAGCACAGAGTGCCACCTTGCACTCCACACACTCCAGGGTTGACTTTTTACCTGACCTCGGCTTCACCCTGCTGTTGTAGCAGACATGGCACCGCTTCTGCTGTGTTCTTCCGGATTCATTCTGAGGCAGGGAACCAAGCCTGTGCCTAGTCAAGTATTGAGCAGACTGCAAGCGGTCAATAACGGCGGGCCCAGGATGTGCCACTGCCCTCTGTGGCATAGCATACTTCTCCAGGAGCTCCGTCAACACCTGCTTTTGGAACCTCCGCAGGCTATTGAACTTCATGGGTGTGTTCACATTCCGAAGCTTGTATATGTTGTAGGCATTCAGAACTGACATGTCCACCATATGCAGAAAGAACTTTTTGTACCATCTGCACGAGGTACGCAGGCAGTCAATGAAGCCTATCTGCATGTCGGACTTGTCCACCAGCCTCATGTTGATGTTGTAGTCCAGGACAGCATCGGGCTTGGTCACCCTGGCCTGGGTGCGGCGATCCACCTTGCCAGTCTCCACCATTTCCCCCTTGTGGATGGTGGTCAGGAGGTTGACCTTCCGCTGGTCGTGCCAGTGGATAGCCAGAATGGGCCCCGACTTCTTCTTGAACACATCACCTTTTTTGGTCTTTGGAGGGAAAGGTGGCATGCCCTTCCTTTTCCCTCGTACTGTGCCTACAGTCCCCGTCTTGCGCTCATGCAGGTACTGTGAGAGAGTGGGGGACGTGTAATAATTGTCCGTGTAGAGGACGTGATTCTTATGAAAGTAGCGGTCCATCATGGCTTGCACCACTGCTCCGCCAAAGCCAATGAGGGGGTCCACAAGCAAGTCCCCTTCCTTCCCGCTGTAGACCAGGAAGTCCAGGACATAGCCAGTTTGGCAGTCGCACAGCACAAAGAATTTTATGCCAAAGCGATGTCTTTTTGAGGGGATGTACTGCCGGAAGCTGAGTTTTCCCCGGAACAGCACAAGAGACTCGTCAATGACGACCTTGCGGAAGGGCTTGAAGTAGGAGGTGAAGCGTTCTCGCATCATCTCATACAACGTCCTAATCTTCCACAGCTTGTCTGGGAGGTGGACGTCAAGGTTGGTGACAAGATGGAGCGCTGCGAGGATATCAAGGTACCGGTCGCGAGACATATATTTCCCGAAGGCAGGGGTGGATATCAGATCATTGGTGATCCAATAGTCAGGCAACCTATGCTTCTTGACATGAGGCATTAGCATGGTGAGTGCCAGGAACACCATGAACTCATTATGAGTCACTGGGGTCCACTGCCTCATGTGGCCCTTGGTCACCTTTCCCAAAAAGTGGACCTGGAATTGGTGCTGCTTATTTGTCTCTTTGACAACATAGCCTACCACCTCCTCATCAAAGAAGGCCTCAAACAGTTCGTGTGGTGGAGCATTGGGGCCTGCAGGAAAATTGGGGGTAACGCCTGAACCCTCCAGTACCTCATCAAAAGCTGGCACATCAGGGTTGTATGCATCCTCATCAACTACGTCTTGCCACTGAAAAACGTAGAATGGGTCTTGTCTACGCTGACGAGGAGCTCCAGCTGGTGGCCCAGCACGCCCACGGCCAACTCGGGAGGCGCGCGCCCTAGGGCGGCGAGGGCGGCGGCCAGGGCGGTGGGCAGCACGACGGGCAGCACGACGCCGGGCCAAGCGGATGGGTCGAGGGTCGTCGATGTCCATATAGTCATCGTCAGAGTGGTCATCTTGCCCTGACGGTGGACCTATGTAATCATGGCCAGAGTCTTCAGAGAGGTGCCCTTCATCATCAGTGGCCCCCACATAATCTGGCGGGGAACCAGTGATGCGTGGGCGGCGTGCGGGTGGGCGAGGTGGGGAAGGAGTGGCAGGTGAGGCTGTGTCCCCCCGAGGTCCCGGGCTCCTTGGCCTGCGACGAGTGACAGAAAGCAATGTTTCACTGTCACTAGGGCCAGGTATTGGTGATGCGAGCTCAAAGACTTCTTCAGGAAGACATGTTGAAGGCGGGAGAGGTGGGGAGGACCGTGGGGAAAGTTGCGGGGACGTATGGCTGGGGCCGGCCGGGGTGGACGCCGCGGGAGCCTCGAACAAAACTCTCTTACTTTTCTTAATTTTCTTGGTATATTTCCTACCTTTCCCCTTTTCGGCAGCAGTATGTCTCCTGTCGGGGGACCTAGGAGACAAATAGGCCGAAAGTGTGGGGTCCTCAACCCTTGGCAATGGTGGGGGTGGTGGGGAAGAATGCGGGGCATCCGGGTCATCTTGGGTGGCGTGGGTAGATAAGGGAGACAATGGCGGACGAGAAGGGTCACCACGCTGACCCTCACTCACAGCCTCATCCTCACCAAGTAGTTTTGCTTGTTCCCTAGCTGCCGCGGCCGCCTTCTCAAGTATTTTCTGCTTATACAAATGTAGCTTGAAAGGCGATTTACCAGGGGAAGGGCTTGGCGTCGTGTCACTTAAGCGAAATTTGGTGAGTGACCTTGAACTCTCCCACTCGCTCACTCTCTCAAGTTCACTGTCTTTAGGTAAACCAGCTTCCTCAACAACTGGTACATCACCTTCATCACTCTCATCACTGTCATGTTCTCTCGCAAATCCCAGGAATTGCTCTTCTTTATCACTCTCATGGCCATAATCACTCGACTTATAATTACTGGAGTCGTCACTGACTTCATCATCAACATTATGCTTGGCATCAGCTCGCTCATAAAGTCTCAATGTCGTCTCAATACCTCCGGGAGATAACACATTTAGGCGATGGCGTCGGGGTAAGGCGCGACGAACAAGCAAGGGCGTCGTAGGAAGCACGGTATCGGACACAGCGGAATCACTATTTGGCGTACTGTCCATGATGGCGTCGGGGTAGATACTGTTGCTGTGGCGGAGTTTACGCCTGGTGGCGCCACCTACCGTCCCACGATACCGAAAATGTACGCGCGGCATTCGAAAGCACGCATGCAAGCAATGGGCGTTCAAGAGCCCTTCCGGGTTGCGCGGGCCGAGGTTGTTATGGGCGTTCAAGAGCCCATCCGGGTTGGAGGGGTTAAATATACCCTCCAAAACCATGGGTGGTCTTATACGACGAATATACTTTCAATGCAAGTGAATTTGGAGAGCCGAGATTCATCAGCTGATATTCCGAATGACCGAAATCGTCGAAACCCGATAATTTAATCATTAGTACTATATATCTCTTATATACTTACCTTAATTCTTAATAATACAGTACAGGTATTTCATAATAAACTTATATCAAACGAGTTATAAGTTCAAATTAATGAAAAATCAGTGTACCGGTATCCTTACCGAAACACGTGTGTGTTATTGTTGAGTGAGTGTACTCACCTAATTGTAGTATACAGGATTTGAGCCTAAGCTCGTGTTGTCCTGTCTCTCTCTCTACATTTATCCAATTTTGCTTTAAAATTTGGATATTTCTTGCTCCCACCACCTCCCCATTCAACTTATTCCAACAATCAATGCTTCTATACGGGAAGCTGAACTTTCTTTCATCAGACTTACATACAACTTTCCTCAACTTACATTAACTCCCCCAGACATATTATGTTCCAGTAAGTCCAAGGAGGCGGGAGCCCCAGGATCATTGCCACTGCCTCGCACTACACTCACAACAACACTGCGGCCGTTAGAATTATCGCAGGAGGCTGAGGTTGCCACCAACGGTTTTATCGTACGGTAACTTATCGGACTTACTGAGCTCATATGACGCAAAATTGCGTCATAAACTTATTGGAGAGGTATAGAGATAAGTCCATATGACGCGATCGCGTCATATGAGTTTTTGGTGGACTTATTCATATGACGCGATCGCGTCATATATGTCGCAAGGAGTTAATGACCCCTGGTTCTTCCCTCGTCCCTCACCACAAAATCTCCCTTATCGATCTTCTCAAAACCCTTCACACACTTAAACATCATGATCATGTCACCTCTCTCTCTCCTCTCCCTCAGCGTTGGCAGCTTTAGCCTCTCCAATCTCTCCTCATATGGCAGGTCTCTAAGGCTAGCTATCATCTTAGTGGCAACTCTCTGAACTCTTTCCAGTTTTTTATTATGTTTTATAAGGTGTGGAGACCACACCACTGCTGCATACTCCAGTCTTGGTCGTATTATTGTCCCTATTATTTTTGCTAACATCTCTTCATCTAAATAATTCAGAGCTATTCTCATGTTAGTCAACACTGCATAGGTTTCACCAGTTATTTTATTTATATGCTGTTCAGGTGACAAGCTGTCTGCCACAACTACCCCTAGGTCTTTTTCTTTCCCAGCTTTACTAATTATTTCATCTCCTATTTTATATTCCCAAGAAGGTCTATATTTACTTTTTCCCATCTCAAGAACATGACACTCGTGTTGAATTCCATTTTCCAAGTTTGACTCCACTCATATAATTTATCTAGGTCTCTCTGTAATTCTTCACAACTACTCCTACTTGTAATATGCTTCATTAATTTTGCATCATCAGCAAACATAGACATATATGAGCCTATTCCCATTTGAAAGTCGTTGATGAAAACCAAAAACATGATTGGGGCCAACACCGATCCTTGAGGCACTCCGCTTTTTACCCTTTTCCACGAGGAGAACTTTCCTTTTATTACTGTTCGCATTTCCCTCCCAATTAAATAGTTTTCCATCCACTTTAACCCTTGTCTAGCGGGGGGCGGTTTTGGGCTTATTTGGGCATATTCAGGCCCTCCTGAATGATAAATCAAGTATCTGCATGAAAAGAAATGTATTCAGCAAAAACCTGCAGTTCTGATGAGTGATAATGAATGGGAGTTGCAGGGCCTGGTAAATGAGTTAGGAACAGTGCGAAAAACGGAATTTGAATGTAAATGCGGGGAAGAGCAAGGTTATGGTCTTCGAAAGGGGTGAAGTCACAGAGTGTGAGGTGAAGTTGAACGGTCAGGCTATGGGGATCGTCAGCTCTTTTAAGTATCTAGGCAGTGTGTTGAGTAAAGATGGGACTATGGATGAAGAAGTGCGGGAGAGGGTGCAACAGGGGAAGAGGGTTGTACGAGCGTTGAAAGCAGTAACACGAAATAGGGTGTATGGAAGTGAAGAAGTCCTTGCATGACAGTGTGGTAATCCTGACACTAACTTACGGAAGCGAAGCATGGACGTTCGGGAAGAGACTCAGACCAAGAGTGAGAGCAGGGGAAATGAGTTACTTGAGAAGTGTGTGCAGAGTTACATGGAGGGATAGACAGATGAATGAGGAAGTAAGAAGGTGTGGTGTGGAGGTAGATGTGCTGGAAAGTGTGAAAAGGAACAACTTGAGATGGTTCGGCCATATGGAACGTATGGAAAGCGAGAGAATGACTAAGAGGGTGTACGAGAGCGAGGTGGAAGGACGGAGAGGGAGAGGTGCACCGAAGGAGAGGTGGAAGGATAGAGTGAGGAAGTATATGGATGAAGGCAGTGCTGGTTGGGAGGAGGGGCGTCGACTGACTGGGGACAGAGGTGCATGGGGGTGGTTCGTTCGTGGCCACCCCTTCGGGGATCACGGTGTCAGGCAATAGATAGATAGTTTGAACTGGCAAATGGAATTGGTAATAAGGAAATTTTATTTTTCCCAATGCATTTGAACTGGGAAATTGAATTGGGAATAAGTATACAGTACTGTATTTCCCTTTTCCGGGAAAAAATGAATTGGAAATATGGAATAAATACATACAGTACGGTACTGGTACTTACAAGTTTAAAGATGGTTTTGTCCACAGAGAATGTGGCAACAACTTACAGTCACACATCCTAAATGGTGGCTATCCAAGCGACCCTGTCAAAAGCTGCCTCTTTTGTCAAGTTCTTTATTTTGATATCGGACCGGAGTACAGTACCTGATCCCACGTCATTCTAGATCTACCCCTACACGCAGTTCCCCCCAAGTTCACCGTCTGGCATTTCTTCACCCAGCACTGATCATCCATTTTCTCCACATCTCCAAACAAACCAATTCAACGACTTCTTAATTCCTTACTCGATACCCCATCCCTGAGGTTTATCCCACACATCCTCCACTCGTCACCACCACTGCACCTGCAACACCACCAGAGCTCCCGCCAACTACCATGGCAGCTCACCACCACCTGTAGGTGCAGGGGAGGAGGAGGTTGGGGGATGGTGATCTTCTGAGGAGGGTGGAAGAAACTACAGTTGGGACTCCATCTGGGGGCCCATGTGCCTATTGGTCCCCCAATCCATCGCGCCCTTCTGTCAGTGTACACCACCATCTTCGGGAGTCACTACCTTCACCTCCTGGCAACAACATCGCCTGACTCACCATCATCTCCTCACCACCAGGGAGATTTGTCCGACCATCGACGAGGGGATCAAGAACAACATCATCTCCTTCTTCACCACCATCATCGCCCACCTTCACCAACAACAGAGGCCTCTCCATACCAACACCACGTGGCAGTGCTGCTCAAGATGGAAAACAAACTAAAACAATAGCTGGGTGGACAGCCCACCATCTTTCATCTCTCCAACTCTTCATACTCACCACTTTACCTTCAACTTCAACCTCTACTTTCTACACTTGTGAGCCTCATCTCACATTCTGATTCCTGATTCCATCTCGCCATTCTCTTCTCATTCCGTTCCATTCTATTGATATTCTTACAGTTTCTTACAGTAGATCCTCTGGAAAAAGGCAAACTAGGCCTGTGTATCCAGCTCAGTACCAGTACTTCCACTGCTGCGGTCGTTCACGGTGTTGGCGGCGGCGGTAGCAGACGCAACATTTTTACTATTCTGTATTTTTATTTTATAATCAAACTTCAAATCTTGTCTTCCCCATGCTTTATCAAGATTACTTTCAAACTCCCTTATTGATTCGGAATCGACTACATACTGGGGCAGTGCGTTCCACTCATTTACCACTCTATCACAAAAAGAGTTCTTTGCCTTCTCAAGCCTATTTCTTTCTTTGTAAATTTTCTTAGAGTGTCCTCTCGTTCTTGTTCCCTCTCGCATCAAGAAGATACCTTCACACACATCCTCATCGTACTTTCCTGACACTATCCTAAAAGTCTCTATCATATCCCCTCTCTTTCTCCTATATGCCAGTGTCGGAAGCCCCAGTGTCCTCAACCTCTGCTCATAGCCCGCGTTCTTCAACGTTGGTACCAGCTTGCTAGCTCTCCTCTGCACTTTCTCCACTGCTTCTATATCCTTTACCATATATGGAGCCCACACCTGGTTCGCATATTCCAGGTGCGGCCTAACCAGCGCTGTATAGAGATTCCTGAAGATTTCTTCATCAAGTGACACAAATGTCCTCCTTATCAGCCCTACAATTCTATTGGCTTTGTTTATCTTTTCCGCTAAATGTTCTGAGAAATTTAACTTTATTGTCTATCACTACTCCTATATCCTTTTCTGCATTCACTTCCTCCATCGCTTCATACATACTGTATCCTAGCTTGTCTATCTTGCTTGTCCCAATCCGCATGTACTTGCATTTTTTTGGATGAAAAGGCATTAACCAATGCTCAGAACATCCCTTCATGCCCTCCACATCTCCTTGAAGCAAACCCACATCTTCCTTACTCCTCACTCTTCTATACAGCTTAGTGTCATCCGCATACAGGTATACCTCACTTCCATTAGTTATAACTTCAGGTAAGTCGTTGATAAATATAACGAACAGCAGTGGTCCCAACACAGATCCCTGAGGTACCCCACTTGTAATTTCCCTCCACCCCGAGCCTATTCCATTCACCAGTACCCTCTGTCTCCGATCTTTCAGGAAGGCTTCTATCCATTTCACACATTTCTCCCCTATATTATAGCTTCTAACTTTCTCTATTAACCTTTTATGAGGGACCTTATCGAAGGCCTTCATAAAATCGCAATATACCACGTCTATTACATCACCATCTTCTAGAATTTGCATCCAATCATCTACCACCTTAATTAGCTGTAGTACCGTCGACCTCCCCGGAAAGAATCCGAACTGTCTCCCACTGAAAAGTTGGTTTGACTTCATATGATCCATTATTCCTTCTCTAATTACTGTTTCCATTAGTTTACACACAACACTTGTCAAACTGACTGGTCTATAATTCCCTGGGTCATTTCTCTTTCCCTTCTTAAATATAGCTGTTATGTTCGCCTCTCTCCAGTCCATCGGGATTTGTCCTGTATTAAACGATACCTCAAATAACATTTTCAATGGCTCTACTAACATCTCACCTCCTTCCTTTATGATTCTTGGGTGTATCCCATCCAGTCCCGGTGACTTACTTCTGTTCATTTTTTCTATAGCCCTTCTTATTCTAGCATGGGAAAACTCTATTAGTTCTAGTGCCGGTGCCTGTTTGATGGAAATAGTAGGCACTGCATCATCCGACTCCACTGTTAGTACCTCCCCAAAGTATTTCCCCAGCACCTCTGCTTTCTCCTTATCAGTCTCCGCTCTACTCCCATCATCCAACCCCCCTACCAGCTCTGGGATCCCTACTCTTCTTGTTAACTTTTTCTGAATGTACTTCCAGAATATTTTTGGATTATCCTTCACATTTCTAGCAATCTCTCTCTCCCTCTCCTTGTCTCCCACCTTATTTTATTGTTTATTTGTCTGCGTTCCAGATCCACTTCTTTAGCTTCTATACTAGACCCCCTGTTCTTTTTTAACAATTTTAATCTTTCCCACAATCGTTTCTTTCTTCTAATCAATGTCCAAAGCTTTCTTTTCATTGGCAATTATGGTTTCGTTCTTTTCCTCAATTTTGTTTTATCGATATCCTCCGCTTTAACCGGCCACGTCTCCGAGGCATAGTCCATGGCACTCCTAATATAAAAGTTATACACCCCTCTAAGGTGAAGTGGGAGTCCTATCATAGTCAGAAGTGGCAACAGCTCTCTAAACTTCCCCCAGCCACTTCTGACTCTAGCAATGGAGTAAGCTTCAGCACCACCTCCGGCGGAAACTGAATCGCCCAGATAGAATTTATTCACGCACTCCAGCGCTACTCTGTCGAAATCAACACTAATAGGCGGGTCATTTAACACAAGTTCTCCCTTGCACACTGCACATTCAAAGTCTATGATTCTCATCAAAGGTCCTCTAGCCCCACTGCATCTCTTGTGTACCCTGTCACTACAGATGCTACATTGAATTGAATTAATTCCTACCCCCTTCCCACATACTGCGCATGGATAGTCGCCGCTTCTTTCCATAGTTCCACGCCCTACTCCACTAATCATGATGGCAAGGATGTAGTATTTGGGCGTACTGCCCGCTACGCGGGCAGTACGCTACGCGGACGCTCGCGATCATGTTCCCGTCTATTTCGACTGCCGTGGGAAACAATAATGACCCCTCATGGCTTATTGTCATCATCGTATATACAGTATTGCCAGCAGGGGCCAAATAACAGAACAAATAGCCGTCAAAATAGACGGGAACTTATTTGCGAGCGATCGACTTATGTAAACATGACGACCGTATGCCCGAATACTACATCCTGCCCATCATGACCTTTGTTTTATCTACGGTATGTTAACTTTTAGACCTTTGTTTGCCATACCCTCCCTCCATCTTTTGAACTTTGCCTGCTGCTTCCAGCACACTACCGGTATCTGAGATAAGAACTAGGTTTTCTGCATATAACAATTCCCATGGGAGTCTGTTTCTAAAGTCCCTTAACCCGGGAACTGCCGGGAGACTCTTAAGAGTTCCCCCGGCGGACTGCGGGAAGACTCTTAACCCTTCCTCCCCGGGCTGTCTTAGCTAATGACGGTCGCCCCTACCCGGGCGATATGGCCGAAAAACTTCTAGGCCTAGGCTACCGTATTTATGTTTATTTTCACTGCTAGAACTTTCCCACTCATCTATAATCGTAGTGCGGTTTTCAATCTGTATTTTGGCATTGAGTAGAGCTCTGTAAGTCAACTGGTTCAGTTGTGATGACGATTTCAGTGGAGCCAATATTGCAGAGATGTTGCCAATATGGGGGTTTTTAGACACTAATTTCGTCATGACGTCAGAACAATAACATTGAGGAGTCTTCTCCTTCTTGTTTTCGGAGGAGCGGTGACGAACGCTTGGGTTTGTTGACATACGTCGTACGCACGGCGTTCGGACCAAGCTTAATTAGGCTATTAAGCTCATGCCTTAGATAAGGCATACCGGGTAGCGGCCCTTCTTTCGTGCTGTCCTTACCTAAGGCAGCCCGGGTAGGAAGGGTTAAGAGTAAGGGAAAAAAAAAAATCCATTTAACCCGTACAGCCCCAGCGACGCGCCTGACGCGTCGGCGATGTATGTAACGCACAGCCCCAGAGACGCGCCTGGCGCGTCACCCTAATTGCGCCGACCGTAAACTCAGGTGTAGCCACTCAAGAGGGCTCAGATTTGTATGGGAACTGTGTACGTATCCCACGCAACCGTGCCGATGGTTAAAAACTCTCAAAGTCCACGTGCGTGCGCGTGAGCGTGCAATAACCTGTTTTTTTGGGGTAATTGCCTTCAATTTTTTACTATTGTCAAATACGTTTTCGGGGGCTCTGTAGGACCATTCTTTAAGCTTTTTGAGCGGTTTTTCGTGATTTTTCCTTCATTCCTAACCCATTCGCTATTGTTTCTGGAATAAAACCATTTTTTGAAAACCGGCCGGGTTCTGGTGAACAAACATTACAAAACTAGCCGGGGCTGGACGGGTTAAAACACCCAATTTTTTTTTTTTTTTTTTTTTTGCCGTTGGGCCATGCCAAATATCGCTCCTCCACCTCCCCTCCTTCCCCACTTTCCTCCCCTCCTTCAGTTATCACCTATTTTCCCTGTTATTCCCTTATTCTGTAGTCTATTTTCGTGCTAAAATTAGCGAGTTGGTAGCAGGGCGTTGTCATCAGTGTTACCAAGCGTAAGGAAAGAGCGAGAGAGAGACTATTGCGTAACAGTGTCTCTCCAGACAAGGGGAGGGGAGGAGGGCAGGGAGGTTGCCTCAGCCATACATTATGTAACTCCCGGCCTGTATCACCGATTTTGACCATCCAAACACTGTTTCCACTTGTTTTATTGTTGTAACAGGTTAATACCTTTATAATCAACCTATAATAGGCACATATGGATAAGTATTAATGCTATTTACGGTAAAATAACGATGTTAGTGATGGGAACAGCTCAAATACGTCAGCACAGGAGTGTGGTGTCTCATACCCCCCATGCACACTTCGTAGGTTAATATTTATTTTTATTAATTTCACCACAACACCAGACACCCCCAATGAAATTAATTAAAGTACAGTATATATGATCCACCGGGATTCGAACCTGGGTTATCACACACAGATTTTTGCCACCTTAACCATTACACCACCAGGACCAAGAGAGCCTCCAGGAACAAACAGTAATGGGCTCAGCACTGAACCTGGGTGAACTCCATTTTTCACTGGGAACTCTTCGCTGAGAACCCCATTCACTCTAACTTACCTTACCTTATGTTACCTTATGTTGTGTTCGCCACTCTTCTAGCGGCACCAAGGAGTGCGACGCCCCTCGTTTTGGGTGGTGATTTGGTGCAGTAGACTGTGACCCCTCATACATTTTCATTATCACACGCCCCAACCACTCTTCTACTCTGAGTTTTCTCATAGCCCACTGCATTACTTCCCTTGGCACCCAGTCAAAGGCCTTCTCCAGATCTATAAAAACTATGTATAACTCCCTGTTTTTTTCTAAGTACAGTCCATCCTCCTATATCACGACTATATGGGCGGCAGAGCCCCTCGCGCTGTAGGAATTTGCGCTGTAGGAATAACACTTTATATGGAGATAATTCTATATGGGTCTGAGCTCCACAATTTTGCCCTTTTTTTTCCAGATTTCTTGCTAAACTATAGGTTTGACTCCTGTAAGGAGATAAAGAAAACCTAATATTTAGTAGTGGCCCCGTAATCTTTGACGAACATGCCTATTACATAAGGCATCCTCTTCAAACACTAATCCGCCGTAGTTTGAATCTACCGCGCAGAGCATTTAAAATCTGAGGAGCCTTCATCATGAGTGCACGCGACCTCACTCATGGCTTCAGTCATTATGAATTGGGTTCTCACTACGAAAAAACTTCGTAAAAAATAAAAAATAAAAAGAAAATAAGAATAACTATCCAATAAGCTTTCCATCATATCGTGGATGTACTTGTGTGGATCTTTGACCAGACGCTGATTCAGGCGTCATTCTTCCTTCACTGACATATCAAGTAAACCAAAATCCTTAATACATCAACGAATGGGAAGGGGATGGTCGGGAGGGCCCCATTCGTCAATGATTACGGGGCCACTACTAAATATTAGGTTTTCTTTATCTCCTTACAGGAGTCAAACCTATAATTTATTAGTGGCCCCTCCATCATTGAAGAACATGCCTGATTTCTAAGACTGGAGGGGGACATTCGTAATCATATCATAACTCTAGAAAAGCAGATAATCAAACAACCACATAGTATTCTTACTTTTGTAAAAAAGAGATATTCGGGTGCATAAACTTTATACAGCCTAAATCTTCAAAAAGGGGTACAAGCAGGAGCGTGCTTCAAAGAAGCCTGCTTGAAAAAGGGTTAACTCTGAGACTCTGTGCACAGATCTGCTAGTTAAGAAGGCACCCCACTTAACCCTCCAGCCCCGGCTATGTATTATATATATATATTCCTCGAAACCCGGGTGTTTTGGCCGAAAAACGTCTAGGCTAGGCTACCGTATATTTGTTAATCAGACTGCTTCCCGCATTCCCGCGCATCCCCAAGCGTAGCTGTGTTATTTACCTGTAGAATGGCATTAAGTAGAGCTCTCTAAGTCAACTGGTTGAGTTGTGATGATGATTTCATTGGAGATAACTTTATGGCCAAAACAGCCACTTTACACTACTTTTCGATACTTAACAACAACATACAGGCACACACGAACAAGCGACGCTCTCCTTCTTGTGGCCGGAGATGCGGGGCGTCGGTCCAGCCGGCTGTTGTTTACATGCGTCGGACCGACGCCTCGCACACGAAGCTCACAGGCTTTCAACCACTGGGCGTTCAAGAGGCCTTCCGGGTACCTGTTATATGCTTTTTTATGGGCGTTCAAGAGCCCTTCCGTGGTGAGAGGGTTAAAGTAAGTGGTGAAAACTAAAAACTTATAAGTTTACATGTGCACATATAAACCCCATTAACTAGTGGATATATTCCTAAAAATATAACCAAACATAAATGAATTCTTGTACATTCGTAGAAGTACTGAACTCGTGTACTTATGCAGAAGTAATTACTTCAAAAGTAAAAGTCGTAGTTGCAACTACCGAGATTTCTCAAAAATCTATTGCTTCACAGCCAAAGCTACTTACAACAAGAATTGTTGTAACACTACTATTGGCCTTTAGCACAATTTCCTGCAATGAATACTACAGAGAAATGTTATAATACAATGCCTACAACCAGTATCACAGCTCGTATGTTCCGAACACATACTCCGGAGGGGTCTAGGGTGTCCTATGTCACACTGACTGCACCCCCCCCCCCCCTTTTTCTTGAAATTAAACAAAACGTGACTAAAAGGGCCACCTAGACCCTCTGCCGTAAAGCTATACATGGCAAGGAAGGTTTGTCCAGAGCTACTGAAATGTATCGAGGCAAGAACTCCTGATTAGAGGCCCACAACCGTGTGGACGTAATAACTTCCACCGAAAGATTATTAAGGAAACGTAAAGAGGCTGTCCCCTTGCGTAAATCGTGGGTCTTACCCACAACGCCGGGATTCTTCTCTTTAAAGTCCTCGACCAAGAGAGAAGCCAGTGGACGCTCCATCAAGCGTTCACCCGGACTTGCGACCCTTAAAGCACCCTGGGGATTTAGAAGTGCCACTCTTAAATATTTGATTAGAGGTTGCACTGGGCAAAAAAGATGGTGCACCTTTCCCCTGTTTAACGCCGGCACCGTGAACTCTGAAAACACGTGTTCACTGTGCTCAATCTCGGCTATGTATCCTGGGGAAGGTGCAAAGTGAATACACTCATGAAGCCTATCAAACCTGAGGCAATTAGGTGCGTTGCTCATCGCCGCCAGCTCAGATACTCTGTTCCCGGTAGCCAAAGCCATAAGGAATACTGCCCTTTTGTAAAATCTGCAGTCTTTGGTACATACGGGAACGAGAATAACGACGATACTTTGTCCAGAGACCATGTAGGCCTGAGCTGACGGGGAGGTGGGCGGAGTTTAAAACCTGCCCACATAAATCACTTTCAGATAAATGTTTCTGCATGAACAGATAAATTAAATAATAAACAACCAACGCCACCGAGGGCACAGTTTGTTTTGTTCTAAGAATCCGAGACGTAAAAGCTTGCCAATGCGATTGAAACTGTCGCTTTGTAGACTGGGTATATTGATTCGTGAATATCTTGGTCACGTCGCTACCATATGGTGCTAGCCACTTGGCCTCCTGAATGTCCAAAATGAACAAGTCCGCGAGGTTTCTAGGTTGCCAATTGTGTTCTAAGTGGAACAACCCGACCAGGAGTGACACTGGGTGCGGGCACCACGTGTTCAAATGCTGGTACCACACTGCGCCGGCCACAGGGGCGCGATTAGCGAGACTACGCCTCGCTAATCCTGTAGTTTGTTGACTACGTGGCACATTAGAGATGCGTCTGGCGGCGGAAAATAGATAAATGGAACTCAACCTGTTCCCGTCCGTCATCAGAGCGTCAGGTCCGCCCGCCGGCGTTATCGTCCGGCGGGTGAGGTACGACTGTGAGTATCGCCATACACCTTGGCTGTGGCTGTCCCTCGCTCGCGAGCTCGGTATACTCCCTGAATGGGAGCCCTCGTCCGAGTCCCGTAAAGGTTTATGATAATTAAAAGCTCCCATAGCTCATTAACACATTGAAAGCAGAGCTGGTGAGCAAAATCATAAAGTATACTAATTAATTTAATTTATATTTAATTGTATTAAAATAAATTACTATAAATAAACACAATATTATCATAATATAATCATAGAAAATATATATGTTTATTATGATTCAGCTATTAAATTATTTCATTAACAAATAAAAATAAGATAGGGCTACCTGAGCTTAACGGCGTTGAACATACAACAATGAGAGGTTCAAGTGCCGACACGACAGAGACTGGGGGAAAACTACCCCGCCCCCGGGAACTACCTGGTCACCTGGTGCAACACCGGTACTCCGCCCTGGAAAGAGAAAGTTCCGGGGATTAATGCTCATAGGGTTACACCCAAAAAATGGTACAAAATATGTGCCTCAAAACCGCCGGTCAACGAACCGTAGCACTCCACCACGTACTTTTCGCGGGTTTTCTCGGTTACACCATGAAAACCCGGCTGGTTGCCGAGTTTTAATCACGCGTGGTTAAAAAAGGCTTGTTTTCCACGGCGATTAGTGGCCTGAGGCTCTCCAGGACTGCGTCTCTGTGGTGGTGCCTGTGTTCAGGCGTACTGTGTTTCCCGGCGGGATGGCTTTACCCATTTAACTAAGTGTTCATACGGACACTTGTTGAGTTGAGTTTTTCCCGGTTTTTGCAAAGCCAGTAAAACTAGGCTGTTTGTTGATCTTTCCTCCCCGGCGATCTTTTGCAAAGAAGTGGGGATAGGAATTTTGGGGTTAACGTTGAAATTCACACCCGGCGGTTGCACCTTGGGAGGGTAGGATTAACGAATTTGTTTAATTCAGTGGAGTTAACCAGACAATCGAGGGGTACGATACGTATCGCCGCCATTCAACATACGGCGATCTAGAACGCTTAGGGAGAAGCCAGATCTAGCATTTAAGACAGGCTTCCCAGTTTTTGATCTGCGAGATAATACGGGGGCCGGTGTCTTTGAGGTTTTTTTTCCAGTAAGAAGTTAACAAACACCACTGGGAAGACTGCGTCATTTATAAAAAAGCCATGCTGGTCTTTATATTATGTCAGAGGATATTCATAAATCTTTTGGACAAGTTAAGATATTCTGAAATCTTTATTTACGAACCTTCCGCGTAGCGAGCCGTGATAGTTGTGTATTACGTCTCGTTACCCGGCGGGTTGTCTAACACTTGTGTTCGAACATGTTGGTGTAGCCTTATGAGCATTAATTCCTGGAAATTTTCTTTTTTTCCAGGGCTGAGTTCCGGCGGGACTTTTGAGAACCTGGAGTAAACCGGGGGTGGGTTCGTGTTTTCCACCAGTCTGTCATGGCTACCATAGACCCTGTTTTTGCCTTGTGTATTGCTCCCTCCTGTTCAGGTATCCCTATCTTTGCACACACTCATTGCATTAGGTGTGTTAAATGTCTAGATCGCTCAAGGGGTTTGTGGGTAACGGGGAACTGTACCTTCTGTACTCAATTGAGTGCCAAAGTGTTGCGGGACAATAGTAGATCCGCGGCGGTCGCTTTGAGGGAGGTCAGGCAGCAGTTGTCAAGTTATGCTACCACAGTGGCTCATAAAGCGCTGCAATGTGATAATGTAATTCTTTGGGATAAATTATTGATTGAGCACCCCCCTATTAAACGTACCTCTAGAGTAACTGTACGAAAGTCGGCAGAGACTGGGCAGGGTACAGCACTTTCTCTGGTCCCTACAACTTCTAAGAGACCTCGTGAACCCACGCCCCCAGTGACAGCCTCCACGTCACGGGCGCGGTCCAGGTCGCCCCTCAGACAACAGCCGCCTAGTCACTCTTCTTCACCAGCAAGAAAGAGGAGCAAAGAGGAAAAGTCCAAGGACAGCTCTAGTGAAAGATCAGAAAAGTCTAAGAGCAGTGAAAGATCTAAGTCACACCGCAGCCACAAATCTTCCAGGAAAGATTCTAAGGAACGAAAGGCCTCCCGGCGTTCGCCGGAGCCTCGTGCCTCACTTTTTGCCTCTACTCCCGACTTATCTAGTGTCCAATCTGATGGGCGGGAGTGGAGTCAGAGACTGTGGTGGGGGTGTTGCCGGCGGACAGGTTACCAATGGATATTACACACTTAGAGTTAGAGAGTTCTGTAGGCAGTGATCGCCCTTTAGAAGAGTCTAGTGGGGGCTCAGTGGTTGATGGTGTTTCTGACTCCCAAGGGAGTTCGGGCCAAGGCCTGGGTGTATGGCGGTATTCCCAACCAGGGCATGAAGGCCCACGTTTGGTTCAGGAGCCACAGGTACGGACGGACGTCCACCGGGACGCTGTGATCCCATCATCCATTCCTGATTTAACTTGGCACCAAGACAAGGTTACGGCTTCGGCAGAACCCTCTCATGATGGGCCAGATGACAAGGATGAGGTGTCTATAATCTCTGACATGGAAGTGCAAGAGTCGGGTTCAGTTCTAGACGACTCGCAAGATAGGAATGATTCACCTTTGAGTTCTTCATCCACTAAATTTGTCACGGCGGAGGAAATAGAGGGGTTATTAGTAACTGCTCTAACAACAAATTTTGGCCAACAGCCGGAGACTCCTACAGTGGACCTGGGAGCTCCCATGACATGTTCAAGTGTTCGGCCTCTGATCGCTTCTATTGCTTTGACCAAGATTCCGCACCCTCCCCCTATATCACCTAATATAGTCGCTAGGCCTGCTTCGGCGGTACTGACAACTAATGTAAGGGTGGTAACGGATGTGAATCCTCCCCCGTTGGATAAAGCACCGTTAAGAAAGGTAGCTATGCCCCTGTTATACGGTCCAGATGACTCATGGGTTCAAATGATCCCAACTAAGCCAGAGACAGCACAGCCCACTTTGTCAGGGGAACTTCCAGTGCCACGTGAGTGGGTAATCCAAGGAAATAAATCTAGAAAGTTACGAGCCTTGGATATTGCGGGTAATGTACTTGATGTTAATATTAAGGCCATTCCGAACCATTATCACCATGACTTTTTTGTGTATACAGCTATGCCTGCACTGCCCCCTGCCTCAGCTTCAAAACTGTTTTTTGACTGGACCAAGCATGACGGTTTTAATGATATAAAAGCACTGTCAGCTCTCACTCCAGAATTAGATTTACAAACGGTCACAGACACAGCCGCTAACCCAGTGTTGAAGGTGGGGCAGTTGGGTCCAGGACCTTGGGTGGAATGGGAAGTAGAGGCTCAGAACTTTGCGACCACCTTCACCTCAAAATCTTCCCACCAGATTCCTCAGGACAGCCATTCTTGGTTCTCTATGCCAGTCTTTTCAGCCGGCAGAGTCCCATCGGCTTTGTTTGCTTTTTTAGCTGCCCCCAAAATCAATCTCTGTGAACTTAAAGATCCTTTCACTACGCCTTCACCAGCTCACCTAGACCGGGAGTTTAGGCTACGGGGGAAGGCGTATAGACTTTTTTCCCAGTACATCGTTACGCACCAGGTGGCAAAATCTATGTTACGATCCACTCAGGCAATCGCGGACGCGGAAGCCAGACGATCGGTTGAACTATCTCGGCGACGGCGGGTACCCAACCCCGAAAAGGGTTGAAATAGGGGAGCTATCCCCCCGCCAAAGGCGGCTTTCTAGGGCCTTTCCTAGCTGATGCTGAGAGGATTGGGTTCTAGTCATGTGGTGATGGGCTGGTCTATCAGAGTGAGAACTGAGCAATCTCTGCCATACCCATAGCTTACTCTGACTGTTCGTTTTACTTATATATTTTCTAGATCTCAAGTGACGGCGTCTCTAACGTGGATTGACCTCCCAATCTACCAAGATTGGAAGCCAAAGCGTCACATTTTTCCCTTGCCCCTCAACTTTCTCTTCATAATTGCTGAGGGACACAGGGCCCTGGGTGGGGCTTTGGTTTCCCGGGCATTTCCGCACCCTCCTCAGCTCCCCGCCATGGAGTGGCTTCGGTCACCCAGGCTTTATTGTGGTCGGCGGGAAGGGTTCTGTGGGGGCGCTCGGTTATGGCCTTGGCTTTGCTCGGGGCCTTGGGGCTGTTCGGCCAGGCAGCTTGGGGAACAACAACAACAACAACAACAACTATCTCGGCGATTACTCCTTCAGACTTCGATTCAGTCGTTGGGAGATATACGCACAGCCTTGCTCGAGGCGGTGCGGGCGAGACAGGATCTTAGGATGTCCCTGGTGAAGAAACTTCCTGACAGAATTGCGAACCAGGTGGTCATGTCGCCGGTGCTAACTCCCTCGTTAATGTCCCCCTGATGTGTGGAGAACTGTTTTCAATATGGCTCAGGCCTTTAACCCCCACACCCCGGAAGGGCTCTTTAACGCCCATAACAAACTCGGCCCGCGCAACCCGGAAGGGCTCTTGAACGCCCATTGCTTGCGTGAGTGCTTTCGAATGCCGCGCGTAAATTTTTGGTATCGTTGGAGGGTAGGTGGCGCCACCAGACGTAAACTACGCCACAGCATCAGTATCTACCCCGACGCCATCATGGATAGTACGCCAAATAGTGATTCCGCTGTGTCCGATACCGTGCTTCCTACGACGCCCGTGCTAGTTCGTCGCGCCTTACCCCGACGCCACCGCCTAAATGTGTTATCTCCCGGAGGTATTGAGACGACATTGAGACTTTATGAGCGTGCTGATGCCAAGCATATTGTTGATGATGAAGGCAGTGACGACTCCAGTAATTATGAGTCGAGTGATTATGGCCATGAAAGTGACAAAGAAGAGCAATTCCTGGGATTTGCGAGAGAACATGAGAGTGATGAGAGTGATGAAGGTGATGTACCAGTTTTTGAGGAAGCTGGTTTACCTACAGACGGTGAACTTGAGAGAGTGAGTGAGTGGGAGAGTTCAAGGTCACTCACCAAATTTCGCATGAGTGACACGACCCCAAGCCCTTCGCCAGCTAAATCGCCTTTCAAGCAACACTTATATAAGAAGAAAATACTTGAAAAGGCGGCCGCGGCAGCTAGGGAACAAGCCAAAATACTTGGTGAGGATGAGGCTGTGAGTGAGGGTGAGCGTGGTGACTCTTCTCGCCCGCCATTGTCTCCCTTATCTACCCACGCCACCCAAGATGACCCGGATGACCCGGGTGCCCCGGGTGCCCCGCATTCTTCCCCACCACCCCCACCACTGCCAAGGGTTGAGGACCCCCCACTTTCGGCCTATTTGCCTCCTAGGTCTCCCGACAGGAGACATACTGCTGCCGAAAAGGGGAAAGGCAGCAAATATGCCAAAAAAAGCAAGACAAGTAAGCGAGTTTTGTTCGAGGCTCCCGCGGCGTCCACCCCTGCCCGCCCCAGCCATACGCCCCCGCAACTTTCCCCACGGTCCTCCCCACCTCTCCAGCCGTCAACATATGTTCCTGATGAAGTCTTTGAGCTCGCATCACCAATACCTGGGCCTAGTGACAGTGAAGCATTGCTTTCTGTCACTCGTCGCAGGCCAAGGTAAGGGAGCGTTTAAGAGCACTGAATCTGTACTCACTGGAACGTAGAAGAGAACGTTACCTAATAATATACACGTGGAAAATCGCAGAGGGTTTAGTACCAAACCTACATACTCCGATAGTCATGAAATTCAGTGATAGGAGAGGCTGGGAATGCGAAATCCCCCTGATGAATAACAGGGGTGCTATGGGCTCTCTGCGAGAGGGCTGGTTATCACACAGAGGCCCACGGCGAGTAAGAGAAATGAGGGACATCTCGTTAGACAACTTCAAGAGCCCTAGATGTCGAACTGCAAAAAGTGCCAGACGAGCCCATCCTCGCAAGGGAGCGAGCTGTCGCTTCAAACAGTCTACTGCCAAATCACCACCCGTAACGAGGGGCGTCCCGCTCCTTGGTGCCGCTAGAAGAGCGGCGAACACATCTAAAGGTATCTAAAGGTAAAGGTAAGGTAAGGAGCCCAGGACCTTGGGGGGACACAGCCTCACCTGCCACTCCTTCCCCACCTCGCCCCACGCACGCCGCCCACCATCACTCGTTCCCGCCAGATTATGTGGCCACTGATGATGAAGGGCACCTCTCTGAAGACTCTGGCCATGATTACATAGGTCCACCGTCAGGGCAAGATGACCACTCTGACGATGACTATATGGACATCGACGACCCTCGACCCATCCGCTTGGCCCGGCGTCGTGCTGCCCGTCGTGCTGGCCGCCGCCCTGGCCTACGCCCTCGCCGCCCTAGGGCGCACGCCTCCCGAGTTGGCCGTGGGCGTGCTGGGCCACCAGCTGGAGCTCCTCGTCAGAGTAGACAAGACCCATTCTACGTTTTTCAGTGGCAAGACGTAGTTGATGGGGATGGATACAACCCTGATGTGCCAGCTTTTGATGAGGTACTGGAGGGTTCAGGCATTACCTCCAATTTTCCTGCAGGCCCCAATGCTCCACCACACGAACTATTTGAGGCCTTCTTTGATGAGGAGGTGGTAGGCTATGTTGTCAAAGAGACAAATAAGCAGCACCAATTCCAGGTGCACTTTTTGGGCAAGGTGAGCAAGGGCCACATGAGGCAGTGGACCCCAGTGACTCATAAAGAGTTCATGGTGTTCCTGGCACTCACCATGCTAATGCCTCATGTCAAGAAGCATAGGTTGCCTGACTATTGGATCACCAATGATCTCATATCCACCCCTGCCTTCGGGAAATATATGTCTCGCGACCGGTACCTTGATATCCTCGCAGCGCTCCATCTTGTCACCAACCTTGACGTCCACCTCCCAGACAAGCTGTGGAAGATTAGGACGTTGTACGAGATGATGAGAGAACGCTTCACCTCCTTCTTCAAGCCCTTCCGCAAGGTCGTCATTGATGAGTCTCTTGTGCTGTTCCGGGGAAAACTCAGCTTCAGGCAGTACATCCCCTCAAAAAGACATCGCTTTGGCATAAAATTCTTTGTGCTGTGCGACTGCCAAACTGGCTATGTCCTGGACTTCCTGGTCTACAGCGGGAAGGAAGGGGACGTGCTTGTGGACCCCCTCATTGGCTTTGGCGGAGCAGTGGTGCAAGCTATGATGGACCGCTACTTTCACAAGAATCACGTCCTCTACACGGACAATTATTACACGTCCCCCACTCTCTCACAGTACCTGCATGAGCGCAAGACGGGGACTGTAGGCACAGTACGAGGGAAAAGGAAGGGCATGCCACCTTTCCCTCCAAAGACCAAAAAAGGTGATATGTTCAAGAAGAAGTCGGGGCCCATTCTGGCTATCCACTGGCACGACCAGCGGAAGGTCAACCTCCTGACCACCATCCACAAGGGGGAAATGGTGGAGACTGGCAAGGTGGATCGCCGCACCCAGGCCAGGGTGACCAAGCCCGATGCTGTCCTGGACTACAACATCAACATGAGGCTGGTAGACAAGTCCGACATGCAGATAGGCTTCATTGACTGCCTGCGTACCTCGTGCAGATGGTACAAAAAGTTCTTTCTTCATATGGTGGACATGTCAGTTCTGAATGCCTACAATATATACAAGCTTCGGAATGTGAACACATCCATGAAGTTCAATAGCCTGCGGAGGTTCCAAAAGCAGGTGTTGACGGAGCTCCTGGAGAAGTATGGTATGCCACAGAGGGCAGTGGCACATCCTGGGCCTGCCGTTACTGACCGCTTGCAGTGTGCTCATTACCTGAATAGGCACAGGCTTGGTTCCCTGCCTCAGAATAAATCGGGAAGAACGCAGCAGAAGCGGTGCCATGTCTGCTACAACAGCAGGCTGAGGGCGAGGTCAGGTAAAAAGTCCACCATGGAGTGTGTGGAGTGCAAGGTGGCACTCTGTGCTATAGGGTGCTTCTTTGATTACCACTCCAAGCAGGAGTTCTAATAATCATACTGAAAGTGCCAAATAAAATGACAATATGTACAGTATATATATATAGGCAAAAAGTGGAAGTAAACTAATTTATTGTTATACAAAAGTCATGTATTATGAGAAAATTGATACAAATACAATTACACCATAATAATATGTGAAAGTGACACATATGTATATACCAAGTGACATTCATATGATTAGAACCTATAGAAATATATAAATCAGTGAAAAAAGACACAATAAATTGTATATAAAACGTTTACAAATCATATAACTAAGTGAAAGTGACACAAGACCTAATATTTGATGGCCAAAGTATAATAAACACCTGTGATAACGAATAATCAGTGCCTAATACAACAATAACCTACCTCAATTACTAATAAAATGTACGGTATCGAGTGAAAATGAGCATTATCAGTGACAGTGACACTCTCTAAAGCATATTTATCAACGTGAAAGTGACACAAGACACAATATTTGATGGCCAAAGTATAATAAACACCTGTGATAACGAATAATCAGTGCCTAATATAACAATAACCTACCTCAATTACTAATAAAATGTACGGTATCGAGTGAAAATGAGCATTATCAGTGACAGTGACACTGTAAAGCATATTTATCAAAGTGAAAGTGACACAAGACACAATACTTGATGGCCAAAGTATAATAAACACCTGTAATAACTAATAATCAGTGCCTAATATAACAATAACCTACCTCAATTACTAATAAAATGTACGGTATCGAGTGAAAATGAGCAATATTAGTGACAGTGATACCCTAATAAACATACTTTATATAATTGGCCTCAAAATAACTATAAAAATATCAATAAACATCACATTCTCAATATCAAACACTAAATCGTCTAAGGGAGATAAACACTTTGGCGAGACGAGCGGCTAGGTGCGTCGTAGCCGTGGCCGGGCGACACATCCGAGCGCGGGAAGAATTTGCCGCCGAAAAGCACTCGTCTTCCCGCGCTCACCATTATGCAACCAGAGGGGCTAAAGACCTCTACTCAACGCCATTCTACAGGGGAAGGTTTGTGGAACATTTTTCTTTTTTATTCATAACATTACATGCCATATTCATTGAATTACAGAGCAGTTAACATAGCCCAAAGATCGTAACAACACCCGGTAACCGCAGCACAGTCGCGAGCTATAGTCCCCGGGGCTGGAGGGTTAAGCACAGTCCCACCCCTTCTAAGAAACCTGCTTTTAACTTTCCCAAACCCAAGCCAGTCGCAAAAGCTCAGCCAGGTTACTCAGTTACTTGTTCGTCAAGGGGAATCCACGCAATGCGAGCTAAGCTCATTATTATCGCGCCTCCTTAACTGGGAATGTATTGCGTGAAATGCATGTTAAGTGTTTTATGTACTGTTGGAATGGCTGTGGATGTGTGTGTAGTCTGTATTTTAGCCAATTGGCGACATCGGAAACGAAGGCTTAGGGTGGATCTGTATGGTACCGTGCTCACTATAGACGGTACCGTCTCGCCCGAAGGCTTAGGTAGCCATCAGCTTAGGTGAACCATATGATACCCATCTCGCCTTGTACCATTTTTGCCAACCCCAGATGGGACGTCACAACGTCGTCCAGGTACCTATTTACAGCTAGGTGAACTGAGGCTAACACATGAAAGGAGACAAACCCAATTTGTCTCCGCCCGGTCTGGGATTGAACCCCCGACCCCTCGTGTGTGAGACGAGAGCTCTACCTACTAGGCTACGGGCTGTGTGGGTCAAAGCCCTTTCAGATATCTAAGTCCGCTTCCCCCCAAGGTCAGTACAGGTATAAACAAGGTAAGTTTGCAGGTCATAAAGGACGAAGCTATAGCAGACCGGGCCAGGGCCCGTCTTCTGCCAACGCCGGCCAGTCGGCTAAGCATCCACCACCACCACCACCGCCACCACCAAAAAACTAAAGTCTCTCACTCCCAGGGCCGGTCTCACGGCGGGTGGATCAGAGGGTAGTACAGCCGGCGAACCCTTGTCTGCTAACTGGGTCGTTCCGGACGTGTCACCGCGCATGGCCAGTAAATACTTGGGCGAGGATGGTGGCACGCAAGGGCATTACCTGGCAGTGGCTCCGACGACCTCGTTTACGTCAGCCGACAAAGGCAACTTTAGTTTCATTAGAGGTGGAGTCACTAGTCCAGGAAATGATCGCCAAGAATGTCATCATCCCGGTTCCTCAAAATTACCCAGTTTTCACATCCAAACTATTTCTAGTGCCAAAAAGGGACAGTGTTCAGATGAGACCAGTCATAGACCTGTCTTATCTGAACCTCCATATTCACAACATGTCATTCAGGATGCTTACAGTAAACCAGATCAGGCTAACACTTCTGCCGGGAGGATGGATGTGTTCTTTAGACCTGACGGACGCGTATTTATTAGTGGCCCCTCCATCATTGACGAACATGCCTATTACACAAGGCATCCTCTTCAAACACTAATCCGCCGTAGTTTGAATCTACCGCGCAGAGCATTTAAAAACTGAGGAGCCTTCATCATGAGCGCACGCGACCTCACTCATGGCTTCAGTCATTATGAATTGGGTTCTCACTACGAAAAAACTTCGTAAAAAATAAAAACAAAAAGAAAATAAGAATAACTATCCAATAAGCTTTCCATCATATCGTGGATGTACTTGTGTGGATTTCTGACCAGACGCTGAATCAGGCGTCATTCCTCCTTCTTTGCTCTGCGCTCAGCCTGCCCGGACGTACCTTTCAGGCTCCGCTGGTTCCGCATTCGTGGCGTCCCTAGTGAGTTTTTTCTCATTTGTTTACTCTGGGATGTATCGAGTAAGGTTAGGATAGGCGTAGCAGGAGTGTCCTGGGCTGGTTGCCCGCAGTGCAATGTATTTTGGGTCGTATGTATGGGGCATCTATTTCGGATGTACCCTCGTGGTCCTGTTGTGGACACGTGAACTTTTCACAGTTGGTTAGTTGGTGATGCAGGCGGCTTTCATTACGCGTTAATTATTGCTGCCTTTTATCCTTCTGATGAGGTAAGCTGTGTGTTTGCTGACGTTCCCAGCGTTTTTTTCTTCACTTAGTGAAGTTTTTTCTGGGTCCGTGTCAGGCTTCCCGGGGTGGGAAGTTATCGCTTCGGTGGTGTGTTGGCGGTGGTTCCTGTTGTGATATTCCAGTGTGTGGTTATATTTCAACTATTTTCATGCCGTCTACCTAGGCCTAGCCAGCCGCTCGTAGCTTTGCCACATGTCTAGTGTTATTATTTATTTTATAAATATGCCCTACTGTGTCATGTGTATCCGGGTTTTAGTTGTGTATTGGCTAATTCCTCGGACTATATTTGTTTCCTGGTTTAGTTGTGTATTGGCTAATTCCACGGATTATGTTGTGACCTTGGTTAGTCGTGCGTGTCTCTCCTCGTGTCGTATTGTTCAGATGGTGTCTGTTCAGGGTGGGGTTTGCCTTCCGGCGGGTTTTTTCTCGGTTTCACCGTGAAAAATCCTGACCGATGAGCAGTGTTAGGCCACACGTGGTTTTTAACACTGGCTGGTTCCCCGGCGAGGGGAGGTGTCTGTGGCTCTCCAGGACTGCGTCTCTGTGGGTGCCTGGTTTCAGGCCTCCTTTAAAATTCCCGGCGGGATGGCTGTACCCATCCTTACATATATATTTAGTTATATATAAAGAAACGACGTTCTTGAGAACACTCGTTTTTATAGGTTTTTCTACCTGGTTTACGACAACCACGGGGAAAACCTAGCTGTTGTTTAGGCGTTCCTCCCCGGCGATCTTTTACAAAGAAGTGGGGTCAGGAACTTGTGGGGTTAACTTTTAGACTTCTCACCCGGCGGGTGCACCTGAGCAGGGTGGGATAAAACGACTTAGGTCTCTTATAGTTAACCAATCCATGTGAGTGATACTCTGTGTATCGCTGCCTTTACTCTTACGGCATTTGAAGGATCAGTGAGGTTTAACCAAATCGATTTCCACACCCGGCGGGTGCCCCTAAGTAAAGGAACTAAGGAATTTATAAACAAATTCAATTTCGATTAACCTTAATTGGGTGATACTTTCAGTATCGCCGCCTTCTATTTTTACGACGATCGTTTGGGACAATTCGTTAAAAATCAGATCTCGTATATTCCTGCCCTGGGCTATTCTACTAAAATATTTCAAGGGCCGGCGTCTTTATGAGGGGGGGCTTTGTTACAAAATTGAATCTTGAGACAGTCACCACCTCCTACAGACTATAAGTGCCATACTGGACCATTATATCAGAGGGTATTCTTCATGTTCTTTAGCTAAGAAGATTTGTTTAGCCTCTTTACACCCAGCCGCGTGGCGAGATGTGTTAGCTGTGTCTTTGCATCCCGTTACCCGGCGGGTTATTAACACTTGTATGCGAACACTTGGGTTAACCTTATGAGCATTAATTCCTGGAAATTTTTCTTTATTTTTCCAGAGCTGAGCTCCGGCGGACCAATACAGACCCGGCGGTAGTTCCTCACACCAGTCTCTGTCATGGCTAATGTGACCCCAGTTTTTGCCCTGTGCATTACCCCTACTTGTGCGGGTATCCCAATTTTTGCACATACCCTTTGCATAAGGTGTGTTAGATGTCTAGACCGTTCAAGGGGTCTCTGGGTTACACGTAATTGTTCATTTTGCTCCCAATTAGCCAATAAAGTCCTGTGTGACAATGACAAGACCGCGGCGGTAGCGTTGAGAGAGGTCAGACAACAAATGTCGGCCTACACTACCATTGTCGCACATAAGTCACTTCAATGTGACAACGTCCCACTTTGGGATAAGTTGCTGTCAGAGCACCCTCCCCCTAAACGTACCTCTAGAGTAAGGGGTTTTAAGCCGACAGAGACTAGCCAGGGTTCTGTATCGTCTGTGGATACGTTTAAACGCCCGAGAGAGCCTACTCCCCCGGCAGCCACCTCCTCGTCGCAGGCGAGATCGAGGTCAAGGTCACCCCTCAGACAACGGTCTTCAAGTCGGGCCTCTTCCCCGGCTAGTAAGAAGTGCAAGACTGAAGCTTCCCCCAGGGGCCATGGTGGTGATTCTTCCAAACCTAGGTCTAGTTCGCGGTCACACCGTAGCCACAAATCCTCCAAAAAGGATTCCCATAAGAAGTCCTCTCGACATTCTACTAAGTCTAGTGCATCTCATCGTACCTCTACACCTGACAATGTTTCTGTTACAGCCTCAGAGTATAGTGAAGCGCCTGTCCCTAAACAAGATTTACCTATTGATATTTTAACCCTAGAAATGGAAAGTTCAGGATATTCAATAATTGAGAATGTTTCAGACTCTCAAGAGAGCGTAGGCCAGAGCCTCGGTGTTTGGCGGTTTGCTCAGCCAGGGTCTGACCATCCACGTCCGACTCATACGAGTCACACAGTAGCCGATGTCCACAGGGACGCGGCGACCCCATCCTCTATCCCTGATTTATCTTGGAAACAAGGTGCCCCTGCCTCGGCGGGGTCTTCTCAGGAGGATCGGGAGGAACAAGATGAAGTGTCATTAATTTCAGATAGGGAAGGACAAGGGTCAGGCTCAGGCCTGGACGCCGCCCATGATAATACTAATTCACCTGAAAGTTCTGCACCTAACCAGTTTGTTACAGCACAAGAAATTGATGGGTTACTTACTCATGCTCTATCAAAATTCTTAATCAACAACGAGAAAACCCCACAATGGACTTGGGGGCTCCCTTGACAGGTTCTGCGGTACGGCCTCTGATAACGTCAATCGATTTATCTAAGATTCCTAACCCTCCTACTCTGTCACCGGCAGGGAGCTCTAAGCCAGCTACGGCGGCATTCACTACGTCAAATGTCAGGGTCATTACGGATGTTAATCCACCCCCTCTAGACAAAGCGCCTCTATAAAAGGTTACTATGCCCCTGCTTTATGGGCCAGACGAGTCATGGGTCCCTTTGAACCCCTCTAAGCCAGAGCTTGCCCAGCCTACCTTGTCAGGGGAACTCCCGGTACCACGTGAGTGGTTTATCCAGGGAAATAAGTCTAAGAAATTAAGGGCATTGGATGCCTTGGGTAATGTTTTGGACGTAAATATCAAGGCTATACCTAGTTATTATCATCAGGATTATTTTGTTTATGCATCTAAGCCTGCTTTACCCCCTGCCTCAGCTTCAAAACTTTTTTCAGACTGGTCTAAGCTGGATGGGTTTAATGATATTAAGGCTCTGTCGGCTATTACTCCTGAACTAGATTTACAGACCGTCACAGACGAGACAGCTAATCCAGTGTTGAAGGTGGGACAGTTGGGACCAGGACCTTGGGTGGATTGGGAGGTAGAGGCTCAAAACTTTGCAACCACTTTCACTTCTAAATCTTCCCACCAGATCCCTCAGGATACACATTCATGGTTCTCAATGCCGGTAGGTTCTGCCGGCGGAGTTCCGTCAGCTTTATTTTCTTTTTAGCTGCCCCTAAGATTAATCTTTGTGAACTAAAGGAACCATTCATTACCCCTACCCCTTCTCACCTAGACAGAGAATTTAGGCTAAGGGGAAAAGCTTTCCGCCTGTTTTCACAGTACATAGTTTCTCAACAGGTGGCTAAGTCTTTACTCAGGTCTACTCAGGCAATCGCAGACGCGGATGCTCGAAGATCAGTTGAATTATCCCGGCGTCTGATTCTTCAGTCGTCAATTCAATCCTTAGGTGACATACGCACAGCCTTACTTGAGGCGGTGCGAGCACGACAGGATCTTAGGATGTCATTAGTTCGCAAGCTGCCTGATCGCATTGCTAACCAGGTGGTAATGTCCCCAGTACTTACACCTTCTTTAATGTCCCCTGATGTATGGCGAACAGTGTTTAACATGGCACAGGCCGTGAAGCACAGTCCCGCACAGGCTAAGAAACCCGCATTTAACTTCCCCAAACCTAAGCCTCCTACTAAAGCTCAGCCAGGGGTTCTAAGCCGTTTCTTCCGCCTAAGTCCTCCCAATCCCCCCTGGGTCAGTTCAGGCATAGACAGAGAGGGTTTTCAGGACAGAGGGGACGCGGCCAGTATAAGCCGGGGCAGGGCCAGTCTTCGGCCCACACCAGCCAGCCGGCGAAGCGTCCAACACCACCAAACCCACCATCAAAAAACTAAAGTCTTTCTCACTCCCAGTGCCTACCTTAGAGCCGGAGGAACCGAGGGAAGTACAGCCGCGGAACCCTTGTCTGCTAACTGGGTCGTTCCGAACGTGTCACCAAGCATGGCCGTTAAAAACCTGGGCACGGATGGTGGCACGCAAAGGCATCACTTGGCAGTGGCTCCGGCGACCTCGCTTACGTCAGCCGACAACGGCAAATTGTGTTTCATTAGAGGTGGAGTTGCTGGTCCAGGAGATGATTGCCAAGAATGTCATCATCCCGGTACCCCATGATTACCCTGTATTCACGTCAAAACTGTTTTTGGTTCCCAAACGGGACAGTGTTCAGATGAGGCCGGTCGTAGACCTGTCGTATCTGAATCTTCACATTTACAACGAGTCTTTCAGAATGTTAACAGTTCATCAAATCAGGCTAACACTTCCGCCGGGTGGCTGGATGTGTTCCCTAGACCTGACAGACGCCTATTGGCACGTGTCGGTCAACAAAAGATTTCAAAGGTTTCTGGCCTTGAGGATCAGGCACCAAAATTTTGTTTTTCAGAGGATGCCGTTCGGTTTGAACCTAGCACCTCGATTATTCACGAAACTAGTCCGGCAAGCCCTGATGCCATTGTTAAAACAGGGAATCAGAGTGTTGTGGTATCTAGACGACTGGCTGGTGGTGGCAGAGACACAACAATTATGCATAAAACATGTCAATATCATTTTAAATCATGTCAAAACTCTAGGCTTCAAGGTAAATCTGGTAAAGTCAAACCTTGTTCCCTCAAGAGTAATTCAGTGGATAGGGCTGGTCTGGGACACCGCCGCTCTCACTCTGAGTCAGAGTGTGGACAATCGCAACAGGTTTCGCAGGAAACTGTTCAGGTTTCTTCACAGTCTGACTACGACACGAAGAGTCTGGGAGTCTCTGGTCGGCTCTCTCAACTGGATTCAGCTAACTGTCAAGTTGGGCCGGTTGAAAGTAAAACGATTAATATTGGAAGGCAACAAATATTTCCCACTCTTACCGGCGGGAAAATTATGGCCCATACCAAAATTAATCCACACCTTACTAGCGGTCTGGGCGAAGAGGGAAACATTGCACTCAATCATGTCATGGACCTCTCCTCCTCCAACGGTATGGGTAGACACGGATGCGTCAGGCACCATAGGGTGGGGATTTCAGTCAAATCAGGGGCACCAGGGTCAGGGACTTTGGTCCCACTTAGAAATCTCTCACATAAATGTCAAAGAGTTACTAGTCCCCTTGTATTTCCTTCAGGCTCACGGCCCGGCGTTACGGGGCAAGTCAGTGGCCTTCAGAATGGACAATCTGAATGCAGTTCACTGTATTCAGAAACAAGGGTCAACGAGGTCAAGGAAGTTGCTACTCGTGTCGGAAGAGATTTTTGTTCTAGCCACCAGTCTAGATATTTATCTTCACGCATCTTATCTCCCAGGCGTAGCGAACGTCTGGGCAGACGCTCTGTCCCGGAGACAGAGCACGACAGTAGAATGGGAGCTCAAGCAACCCATTTTCGACCTAATGATTGCGGAGCTCTCCCATCCACAAGTGGATCTTTTGCGTCCGAGGAGACTCACAAGCTCCCTCTATACCTCACCCGCCGGACGATAACGCCGGCAGGGGGGCCAGACGCCCTAGTGACAGACTGGAACAGATGGAGCTCCATCTATCTGTTTCCGCTGCCAGATGCGTCACTAATGTGCCACGTAGTGAACAAACTACGAGTTTATCGAGGCTTAGTCTCGCTAATCGCGCCCCTGTGGCCAGCGCAGGTGTGGTGCCAGCAGTTAATAATGTGGTGCCCGGACCCGGTATCGCTCCCGGTCGGGTACTTCCACTTAGACACGATTGGCAACCTAGAGACCTCGCTGACTTTTGCATTATGGACATTCAGGAGGCCAAGTGGCTAGCCACCATACGGTAGGGATGTGACCAATAAATTGCTCAATCAATATACTCAGTCTACTAAGCGACAATATCAATCTCATTGGAAAGCTTTTACTTCTTGGATTGTTAGAACGGAACAAACTGTACCCTCAGTGGCATTGGTTTTTAATTACTTGAACTATCTGTTTGAGCAGAAACGTTTATCTGTGGTTACTTTGAAGAATCACTTAACTGCGATTAGAGTGCCCTTTTTCGACCTTACAGGTCTATCCATACCGGTGGCGGAGGAAACAGGATTTATGAGAGCGTGTTTTAAACTCCGCCCACCTCCCCGTCAGCTCATGCCTACTTGGTCTCTGGACAAAGCTTTGTCTTTACTTCATTCTCGTCTGTATCAAAATACTGCAGACTTTGCTTTAATCTTAAAGAAGGCAGTTTTCCTTTTGGCTTTGGCCACCGGAAACAGAGTGTCTGAGCTGGCGGCGATGAGCAACACACCTAATTGTCTTAGGTTTGGTAGACTTAATGATTCAATTTCCATTGCACCCTCCCCGGCGTTTGTAGCCAAGAATGAGCATAGTGCACACGTGTTTTCTGAATTCACGGTGTCGGCGTTTAAAAAGGGGAAAGGTGCATCATAATTTATGTCCAGTGCAAGCTCTAACCAAATATTTAAGAATAGCTCCTCATAACCCCCAAGGTGCTTTATGGGTAGCGAGTACGGGTAAACGCTTACTTAAACGGCGATTAGCCTCTCTTCTGGTAGAAGTCATTAAAGAGAGTAATCCCGGCGTTGTGGGTAGGGCCCACGATTTACGCAAGTGGGCGGCCTCTTTACGTTTCCTGAAAAACTTTTCAGTTGAAGATATTGCGTCCACACAGTTGTGGGCGTCTAATCATACGTTTCTCTCTAGATACTTGTCAGTTGCTCTAGACAAACCTTCCTTACCATGTATAGCTTTAAGGCAGAGGGTCTAGGTGGCCCTGCAGTCACTTATGTTTATTTTCAAGGAAGGGGGGGGGGGGGTGCAGTCAGTTGACATAGGACACCCTAGACCCCGCCGGAGTATGAGAGCTGTGATACAATTTAAGGTTGAAATGTGATATGAAAATTTCTCTGAGAGAATTTGTGCTAGTACAAAGTTTAGTACAAAACAACGGTGTTGTTTATAGTAGTTTTAGCTGCGAAAGCAATGTAACATTAGTTCAATGGAGTTCATTAGCAATTGATCTCCACATGTATTTTGGGGTTTATGATGTGCACATATAAACTTATAACTTATTATTTTTGTCACCACTCGTTGAGTGGGGTGCCTTTTGTAACTACAGATCTGTGTTCAGAATCTTCAGGGTTACCTATTTTGTCAGGCAGGCTTCTTTGAAGCACGCACCTGCCTGAACCCCCTTTTTCTTGTATATTTCCGGCCTACGCCGTATTAAATACATTTTTCAAAAGTAAGAATACTATGTGGTTGTTTTTATTATCTGCTTTTCTAGAGTTATGATATGATTACGAATGTCCCCCTCCAGTCTTAGATATCAGGCATGTTCGTCAATGATGGAGGGGCCACTAATAAATTATAGGTTTGACTCCTGTAAGGAGATAAAGAAAACCTAATATTTAGTAGTGGCCCCGTAATCATTGACGACTGGGGCCCTCCCGACCGTCCCCTTCCCATTCGTTGATGTATTAAGGATTTTGGTTTACTTGATATGTCAGTGAAGGAGGAATGACGCCTGTTTCAGCGTCTGGTCAGAAATCCACACAAGTACATCCACGATATGATGGAAAGCTTATTGGATAGTTATTCTTATTTTCTTTTTGTTTTTATTTTTTACGAAGTTTTTTCGTAGTGAGAACCCAATTCATAATGACTGAAGCCATGAGTGAGGTCGCGTGCGCTCATGATGAAGGCTCCTCAGTTTTTTTAAATGCTCTGCGCGGTAGATTCAAACTACGGCGGATTAGTGTTTGAAGAGGATGCCTTATGTAATAGGCATGTTCGTCAATGATTACGGGGCCACTACTAAATATTAGGTTTTCTTTATCTCCTTACAGGAGTCAAACCTATAATATGGGCTGCGCCGTATTTAAATATATTTTCAAAGTAAGAATACTATGTGGTTGTTTGATTATCTGCTTTTCTAGAGTTATGATATGATTACGAATGTCCCCCTCCAGTCTTAGAAATCAGGCATGTTCGTCAATGATGGAGGGGCCACTAATAAATTATAAGTTTGACTCCTGTAAGGAGATAAAGAAAACCTAATATTTAGTAGTGGCCCCGTAATCAATGACGACTGGGGCCCTCCCGACCATCCCCTTCCCATTCGTTGATGTATTAAGGATTTTGGTTTACTTGATATGTCAGTGAAGGAGAATGACGCCTGAATCAGCGTCTGGTCAAAGATCCACACAAGTCCATCCACGATATGATGGAAAGCTTATTGGATAGTTATTCTTATTTCTTTTTCTTTTTATTTTTTACGAAGTTTTTTCGTAGTTTGATCCAATTTCATAATGACTGAAGCCATCAGTGTGGTCGCGTGAGCTCATGATGAAGGCTCCTCAGATTTTAAATGGCTCTGCGCGGTAGATTCAATCGGCGGATTAGTGTTTGAGAGGAGCCTTATGTAATAGGCATGATCGTCAATGATTACGGGGCCACTACTAAATATTAGGTTTTCTTTTATCTCCTTTACAGAGTCAAACCTATATTAGTGACGCGTCTGGCGGCGGAAACAGATAGATGGAGCTCCATGTGTTCCAGTCTGTCACTAGGGCGTCTGGCCCCCCTGCCGGCGTTTCCGTCCGGCGGGTGAGGTATAGAGGGAGTTTGTGAGTCTCCTCGGACGCAAACAGATCCACTTGTGGATGGTAGAGCTCTGCAATCATTAGGTTGAAAATGGGTTGCTTGAGCTCCCATTCTAACTGTCGTGCTCTGTCCTCCGGGACAGAGCGTCTGCCCAGACGTTTTGCTACGCCTGGGAGATAAGATGCCGTGAAGATAAATGTCTAGCCTGTTGGCTAGAGTAAAAATCTCTTCCGACACGTTTAGCAACTTCCTTTGATCTCGTTGACCCTGTTTCTGAATACAGTGAACTGCATTCAGATGTCCATTCTGAAGGCCACCGACTTGCCCCGTAAAGTAGAGCCGTGAGCCTGAAGGAAATACAAGGGGACTAGTAATTCTTTGACATTGATGTGGGAGATTTCTAAGTGGGACCCAGCCCCTGACCCTGGTGCCCCTGGTTTTGACTGAAATCCCCAACCTATCGTGCCTGACGCATCCGTGTCTACCCATACCGTTGGCGGAGGAGAGGTCCATGACATTACTGAGTGCAACATTTCCCTCTTCACCCAGACCGCTAGTAAGGTGTGGATTAATTTTGGGATGGGCCATAATTTTCCCGCCGGTAAGAGTGGGAAATATTTGTTGCCTTCCAATATTAAACGTTTTACTTTCAACCGGCCCAACATTACAGTTAGTTGAATCCAGTTGAGAGAGCCGACCAGAGACTCCCAGATCCTCCGTGTCGTAGTCAGACTGTGAAGAAACATGAACAGTTTTCCTGCGAAACCTGTTGCGATTGTCCACACTCTGACTCAGAGTGAGAGCAGCTGTGTCCCAAACCAGCCCTATCCACTGAATTACTCGTGAGGGAACAAGGTTTGACTTCACCAGATTTACCTTGAAAACCCTAGAGTTTTGACATGATTTAAAATTATGTTGACATGTTTGAATGCATAATTGCTGTCTCTGCCACCACCAGCCAGTCGTCTAGGTACCACAAAACTCTGATTCCTTGCTTTAACAACGGCATCAGGGCTTGCCGGACTAATTTTGTGAATAATCGAGGTGCCAGGTTCAAACCGAATGGCATCCTCTGAAAAACAAAATTTTGGTGCCTGATCCGTAAGGCCAGAAACCTTTGAAATCTTTTGTTGACCGATACGTGCCAATAAGCGTCTGTCAGGTCTAGGGAACACATGCAACCTCCCGGCGGAAGTGTTAGCCTGATTTGGTGTACTGTTAACATTCGGAATGACTCGTTGTGAATGTGAAGGTTCAGATAAGACAGGTCTACGACCGGTCTCATCTGAACACTGTCCCTTTTGGGAAACAAAAATAGCTTGGACGTGAATACAGGGTAATTTGGAGGGACCGGGATGATGACATTCTTGGCAATCATTTCCTGGACCAGTGACTCCACCTCTAAAGAAACAAAATTCGCCGTTGTCGGCTGACGTAAGCGAGGTCGCCGGAACCACTGCCAAGTGATGCCTTTGCGTGCCACCATCCGTGCCCAAGTGTTTAACGGCCATGCTTGGTGACACGTTCGGAACGACCCAGTTAGCAGACAAGGGTTCGCCGGCTGTACTACCCTCGGATCCACCGGCCTTAAGACTGGCACCGGGAGTGAGAGAGACTTTAGTTTTTTTATGGTGGTGGAGTTGGCGGTGGTGGACGCTTCGCCGGCTGGCTGGCGTTGGCCGAAGACGGGCCCTGACCTGGCCTATTATAGCCGCGTCCTCTCTGACCTGAAAACCTACCCTGTCTATGCCTGTACTGACCTTGAGGGGAGGAGGACTTAGGTGGAAGAAAGGGCTTAGATCCCCCCGGCTGAGCCTTAGCGACTGGCCTGGGTTTGGGGAAGTTAAAGGCAGGTTTCTTAGAATGGGTGGGACTGTATATAACGGCCTGAGCCATATGAAAAACCGTTCGCCACACTTCAGGAGACATTAAAGAGGGAGTGAGCTCTGGTGACATGACCACCTGATTCGCAATGCGATCAGGCAGTTTTCGGACTAAGGACATTCTGAGATCTTGTCTCGCTCGTAACGCCTCAAGCAAGGCGGTGCGTATGTCACCTAATGATTGGATTGACGACTGAAGAAGCAGTCGCCGGGACAATTCAACCGATCGTCTGGCATCCGCGTCTGCGATTGCCTGAGTGGACTGGAGCAATGACTTTGCTACCTGTTGAGACACTATGTATTGAGAGAACAGGCGAAAAGCTTTCCCCCTTAGCCTAAATTCACGGTCTAGGTGAGTTGGGGTAGGGGTAGTGAAAGGGTCTTTTAGCTCACAAAGATTAATTCTAGGGGCAGCTAAGAAAGCAAACAAAGCTGAAGGGACTCCGCCGGCAGAACACACTGGCATGGAGAACCAAGAATGAGTATCTTGAGGGATCTGGTGGAAGTTTTGGAAGTAAATGTGGTCGCAAGTTTTGAGCCTCTGTCTCCCAATCCAACCAAGGTCCTGGACCCAACTGCCCCCACCTTCAAGACTGGATTAGCTGCTGCGTCTGTGACGGTTTGCCAAATCGAGTTCTGGAGTGAGAGCTGACAGTGTCTTAATGTCATTAAAACCCATCATGCTTAAACCAGTCGAAAACAATCTTGAAGCTGAGGCAGAGGGTAAAGGCAGGCTTAGCAGTATAAACAAAATAGTCCTGGTGATAATAACTAGGTATAGCCTTGATGTTGACATCTAGTACATTCCCCAAAGTATCCAAGGCCCTTAATTTCTTAGATTTATTGCCCTGGATGACCCACTCACGGGGCACTGGGAGTTCCCCTGACAAGGTAGGTTGGGTGAGCTCTGGTTTAGTGGGGGTCAAAAGGACCCATGACTCGTCTGGTCCGTAAAGCAAGGGCATAGCTACCTTTCTGAGAGGCGTTCTGTCTAGAGGGGGCGGATTGACATCCGTTATAACCCTTACATTCGAAGTGGTCAATGCCGCCGTAGCAGGCCTAGTAACCACCGATGGTGACATAGAGGGGGGGGGGGGGGGGGTGAGGGATCTGAGTCAAAGCAATAGAAGTCATCAGAGGCCGTACCGTAGAGCTTGTCGTGGGATCTCCCAAGTCCACTGTGGGAGTTTCCTGCTGTTGGCCAAAAAATTTAGATAAAGCATTAACTAAGAGCCCATCAATTTCCTGTGCAGTGACAAATTGATTTGATGATGTACTCACTGGTGAATCATTAAGATCTTGTGCGGTGTCTAAGCCTGAACCTGACTCTTGCCCTTCCATATCCAATATAATCGAAACCTCGTCTTTATCATCCTTTTCCTCCTGAGAAGATCCCGCCGAAGCTGGGGTACCATCTTGTTGCCAAGATAAATCAGGAATAGAGGATGGGATCGCCGCGTCCCGGTGGACGTCAGCCACTGTGTGAATAGTTTGAGCCGGAAGTGGGTGGTCAGGCCCCGGACGAGAATATCGCCAGACACCTAGGACTTGGCCTACACTCCCTTGCGAGTCTGAAACACTCTCAACCACTGAGCTCCCTGAACTCTCCAAATCCAGGGTTAAAATGTTAATGGGTAAATCACCTTTAGGTACAGGCACTACACTGGACCCTTGAGACCGAACACAAACTCTGTCTGGGGTAGAGGTATGACGAGAAGTACTAGAAACTGGCGAGTGTCGGGAGGCCTTTCTATCATGGGAATCCTTTTTCCAAGATTTATGGCTGCGGTGTGACCGTGAACTACTCTTCGATTTGGAGGATTTATCGCCGTGACCACTGGTGGAACTTTCTGTCTTGCTCCTCTTACTCGATGGTGAAGGGGCAAGACTGGGTGGCTTGTGTCTAAGGGGTGACCTAGACCTAGATCTCGCCCGAGACGAGGAGGCTGCCGCCGGGGGTGTAGGCTCACGTTGACGTTTCGAAGTAGCAGGGGCAGGAGATGACACAGAACCCTGTCCAGTCTCCGCCGGCTTATGACTAGTTACTCGAGAGGAACGTTTATTAGGGGGAGGGTGCTCAAGAAGAAGCCTATCCCAAAGAGGGACGTTGTCACATTGAAGTGACTTATGAGGCACAATCGTAGTATATCGCTGACATTTGTTGCCGAACTTCTCGTAAGGCGACCGCTGCGGTCTTATCATTATCTTGGAGGACTTTGACACTTAGTTGGGAGCAACAGTTGCGCATCACCCACAGACCCCTTGAACGGTCTAGACATTTAACACACTTGATACAATGAGTGTGCGCAAAAAGAGGGATACGGCACAGGTTGGATTAATGCATAAAGCAAAAACTGGGGCAAAGGTAGCCATGACAGAGACTGGTGGGAAACTACTGCAGGTTCTGTATTGGTCCGCCGGAGCCCAGCCCTGGAAAAAAAGAAAATTTCCAGGAATTAATGCTCATAAGGTTAACCCAAATGATCGCATACAAGTGTTCATAACCCGCCGGATAACGAGACGTAATCTCACAATGATTACAGCTCGTTACGCGGCGGGGTTCTATAAAGATTTCCGAATATCTAGACATGTCTTAAGAAAGTTAAGAATACCCTCTGACATAATATAAAAGACCAGTTTGGCGTTTATAAACAGTCTTTCTGGTGGTGACTGTTTCAAGATTCAATTTTGAAAAACAACCCCCCACAAAGACGCCGGCCCCTGAATTATCTAGCAGATTAACACAGGGCAGGCTGATACGAGATCTGACTTCTAACGAATTGTCACATAGATCGCCGTATGTTGAAGGCGGCGATACATAACCGTATCTCTCAATTAATTGGTTAACTAACTTGAATTGTAAATTCCGTATTTCCTCCTCCCAGGAGCACCCGCCGGGTGTGACAAACTTATGAAAAAAGATGTTAACCCTAATTGAGCCTTCGATCGCCGTATGTGTGAGGGCGGCAATACATATAGTATCACTAAAATGGACCGGTTAACTAAACTGAATTACCAATTCGTTCATCCCACCCTACGAAGGTGCACCCGCCGGGTGAGATCTGATGTCTTAACCCGGGAACTGCAGGAAGACTCTTAAGAGTTCCCCCGGCGGACTGCGGGGAGACTCTTAAGAGTGAGTGAAAAAAAAAATCAACTTTTGACATCGAAAAAAAAAAAAAAAAAAAAAAAAAAAAAAAAAAAAAAAAAAAAAAAAATTTGGCCCCTGGGCCATGCAAAATCTCAGTCCTCTACCTTCCCCTCCTTCCCCACTTTCCTCCTCTCCTTCAGTTATCACCTATTTTCCCTGTTATTCCCTTATTCTGAGGTATATTTTCGTGCTAACATTAGCAAGTTGCAAGCAGGGTGTTGTCATCACTGATGGCAAGCGAGTGCAAGAGAGAGAGAGAGGGTATCGATCGACTGTGACTCAGTGGCCTTGGGGGCAATTGGGCGGGAAGCAGCTTGCCTCACCCATACATTATACAACTCGCGGGCTATATCTCCGATTTTGACCATCCAAACGCTGTTTTCACTCGTTTTATTGTTGTTTCAGGTTAATACCTTTATAATCAACCCATAATAGGCGCATATGGATAAGTATTAATGCTATTAATGGCACAATGAATATTTTAGTGACGGAAACACCTCAAATACGTCAGCACAGGGGGACGTTTCCAATTACCCCATGCGCACTTCAGAGGTTAAACGTTAACCCCATAAGTTCCTATCCCCACTTCTTTGTAAAAGATCGCCGGGGAGGAAAGCCCACAACAACAGCTAGGGTTTTTCCTTTGGTTTGTAAAACCGGGTAGAAAAACTACATAACATATGTCCGCATGAACAATATTAGATGGGTACAGCCATTCCGCCGGGAATCATAGGGAGCCTGAAACAGGCACCATCACAGAGACGCAGTCCTGGAGAGCCACAGACACCAACTCGCTGGGGACATAAGCCTGTTTTGAAACCACACGTGGCCAAACACGGCTCACGGCCGGGGTTTTCATGGTGTAACCGAGAAAAACCCGCCGGAAAGTAACCCACCCCGTTCAGAAACCATCTGAACGCACATAGGACCCGAGAGATAGCCAAAGCACAACTAACCTAGGGTCCACAAATATAATCCGTGGAATTAGCCAATACACAACTAATCCAGGAAACATACATAGTCCGTGGAATTAGCCAATACACAACTAAACCCGGATACACATGACACAGTAGGACATATTTATAAAATAAATCAATAACACTTGTACATGTGGCAAAGCTACGAGCGGCTGGCTAGGCCTAAGCAGACGGCACAAGAAATGTTGAAATATAAACAAAAACACTGGAAATAAACAACAGGAACCACCGCCAACACACCACTGTAGCAAATACTTCCGACAAAGGGAAGACTGACTCGGGACCCAGAAAAACTTCACTAAGTGAAGACAAATACCCTGGGAACGTCTGCAAAGCAACGATACCTCATGAGAAAGATAAAAGGCAGCAAAAATAACGCGTAATGAAAGCCGCCTGCATCACAAGCTAACTCAACTGTGAAAAAGTTCACATGTCCACAACAGGACCACGAGGGTACATCCGAAATAGATGCCCCAAACACACGACCCAAAATACACTGCACTGCGGGCAACCAGCCCAGGACACTCCAGCTACGCATATCCTAACCTTACTCGATACATCCCAGAGTAAACAAATGAGAAAAAACTCACTAGGGACGCAGCAAATGCGGAACCAGCGGAGCGTGGCGAGACACGTCCGGGCAGGCTGAGCGCAGAGCAGAGAAGGAAGAATGACATCATTTATTATAGTTATTATGTTATTTTCACTCAATAAAGTTATTTATATGAACTTATTTGTGTCTCTGTCACTTATTACTTCATTTTATTATTATTATTATGATTATTAGTGTCACTTTCACTGGACTTCGATAATTGGTACCTTTACCTTTTGATACCTTTTGATGTGTTCGCCGCTCTTCTAGCGGCACCAAGGAGCGCGACGCCCCTCGTTATGGGTGGTGATTTGGTGCAGTAGACTGTTTGAAGCGACAGCTCGCTCCCTTGCGAGGATGGGCTCGTCTGGCACTTTTTGCAGTTCGACATCTAGGGCTCTCTTGAAGTTGTCTAACGAGATGTCCCTCATGTCTCTTACTCTCCGTGGGAGTTTGTTGAAGAGACGTGGGCCTCTGTGTGATAACCAGCCCTCTAGCAGAGAGCCCATAGCACCCCTGTTATTCATCCGGTGGATTTCGCATTCCCAGCCTCTCCTATCACTGAATTTCATGACTATCGGAGTATGTAGGTTTGGTACTAAACCTCTGCGATTTTCCACGTGTAGATTATTAGGTAACTTTCTCTTCTACGTTCCAGTGAGTACAGATTCAGTGCTCTTAAACGCTCCCAATAGGGTAGATGTTTTATCGAACTTATATGCGAAGTGAAGTTTCTTTGTACACTCTCTACGTCATTTATTTCACCTGCTTTGTATGGGGATGTTAATATGCTACAGTATTCAAGCCGCGGTAGCACTAGAGATTTGAAGAGCGTTATCATAGGCAATTCACCGCGTGTTTTAAAAGTACGCAGAATCCAACCCGTTAGACGTTTCGCAGCCGCCACTTTGACCTGGTTATGTACTTTGAAACCCATATTTTCAGACATTAATACCCCAAGGTCTTTCACACTGTCTTTCCGTTCTATTATGTGGTTAGATTCTGTTAAGTAATTTGTAATTTCTTTAACACCATTATTATCTCCGTACCATATTAATTGGAATTTTCCCTCATTGAATTGCATGTTGTTTTCCCTGGTCCACTGGAACACTACATTCATGTCTTCCTGCAGTCGGCCCGTGTCCTCTTGTGTGTTTACTATCTTGCTTAATTTTGTGTCATCAGCAAAAGACGACACCGTACTGTGTCTGGTGTTGGTATCTATGTCGCAAATTAGTATGAGGAACAGAAGGGTGCTAGCACTGTTCCTTGGGGCACTGAGCGTTTGACATCCGAAGGCTCAGAAGTGACTTGGTTTTACTCCTTACCCGATTGTTTTCGTTTACGAGGAAATTGTATATCCACACCGTCCGATTTTCCAAGTTATACCCTTTTGCCTTTCAGTTTGTGGGCTATGATACCATGGTCACCTTTATCAAATGCCTTAGCAAAAATCGGTGTAAAAATGGGCCTCCACGTTTTTTCTTTTTCTTCTAGCGCTTTTAAGAATTTTGTCAGTGTTCCAAAAGTTGTGAAGAGACATGATCTTCCCGCTCTGAACCCATGTTGAACCGGTGTTGTGTAGTTCATTTGTCTCCATGAATGTTGAAATTTTGCTTCGCAGGACTCGCTCGATTAAACTTTAATGATGTGAGAGGTTAGAAGCTACCGGGCGGGGGTAGTTTTTTGGTAGTGCTTGTTACTCCCTCCTTTATGGCAGTGGTGGCCGCAATTATTGCATTTTTTTCAAGCTATCTGGGTTATGTCACCAGTGTCTAGACTCCTTCTCCACATTATAGCCAGCGGGTTTTGAGAGGTTTTCCTTACATTTCTATTCATTAGGATCGAATTTCCATGATGTCCGGGCCTGGTGCCCGAGTGGGACGGATGGCATTTTTTGGAAATGCCTCTTTACTATGTTCCTTTTGGACCGAAATCAATATCCAGCATCTGAGGGGTTTCCGTTGGGGGAGGT
>CM064500.1:1919853-2257474 GCA_032716605.1 Paralithodes platypus | reverse complement strand
GCGTAGCGTGTTATTTACCTGGAGTAAGGCTATAAGTAGTGCTCTCTACGTCAACTGGTTAAGTTGTGAAGATGTTTTCATTGGCGGTCACTTTATGGCCAAAACAGCCACTTACACTACTTTTCGATACTTAACAACAACATACAGGCACACACGAACAAGCGACGCTCTCCTTCTTGTGGCCGGAGATGCGGGGCGTCGGTCCAGCCGGCTGTTGTTTACATGCGTCGGACCGACGCCTCGCACACGAAGCTCACAGGCTTTCAACCACTGGGCGTTCAAGAGGCCTTCCGGGTACCTGTTATATGCTTTTTTATGGGCGTTCAAGAGCCCTTCCGTGGTGAGAGGGTTAAAGTAAGTGGTGAAAACTAAAAACTTATAAGTTTACATGTGCACATATAAACCCCATTAACTAGTGGATATCTTCCTAAAAATATAACCAAACATAAATGAATTCGTGTACATTCGTAGAAGTACTGAACTCGTGTACTTATGCAGAAGTAATTACTTCAAAAGTAAAAGTCGTAGTTGCAACTACCGAGATTTCTCAAAAATCTATTGCTTCACAGCCAAAGCTACTATCAACAAGAATTGTTGTAACACTACTATTGGCCTTTAGCACAATTTCCTGCAATGAATACTACAGAGAAATTTTATAATACAATGCCTACAACCAGTATCACAGCTCGTATGTTCCGAACACATACTCCGGAGGGGTCTAGGGTGTCCTATGTCACAATGACTGCAGCCCCCCCCCCCTTTTTCTTGAACTTAAACAAAACGTGACTAAAAGGGCCACCTAGACCCTCTGCCGTAAAGCTATACATGGCAAGGAAGGTTTGTCCAGAGCTACTGAAAGGTATCGAGGCAAAAACTCCTGATTAGAGGCCCACAACCGTGTGGCCGTAATAACTTCCACCGAAAGATTATTAAGGAAACGTAAAGAGGCTGTCCCCTTGCGTAAATCGTGGGTCTTACCCACAACGCCGGGATTCTTCTCTTTAAAGTCCTCGACCAAGAGAGAAGCCAGGACGCTCCATCAAGCGTTCACCCGGACTTGCGACCCTTAAAGCACCCTGGGGATTTAGAAGTGCCACTCTTAAATATTTGATTAGAGGTTGCACTGGGCAAAAAAGATGGTGCACCTTTCCCCTGTTTAACGCGGCACCGTGAACTCTGAAAACACGTGTTCACTGTGCTCAATCTCGGCTATGTATCCTGGGGAAGGTGCAAAGTGAATACACTCATGAAGCCTATCAAACCTGAGGCAATTAGGTGCGTTTGCTCCATCGCCGCCAGCTCAGGATACTCTGTTCCCGGTAGCCAAAGCCATAAGAATACTGCCCTTTTGTAAAATCTGCAGTCTTTGGTACATACGGGAACGAGAATAACGACGATACTTTGTCCAGAGACCATGTAGGCCTGAGCTGACGGGGAGGTGGGCGGAGTTTAAAACCTGCCCACATAAATCACTTTCAGATAAATGTTTCTGCATGAACAGATAAATTAAATAATAAACAACCAACGCCACCGAGGGCACAGTTTGTTTTGTTCTAAGAATCCGAGACGTAAAAGCTTGCCAATGCGATTGAAACTGTCGCTTTGTAGACTGGGTATATTGATTCGTGAATATCTTGGTCACGTCGCTACCATATGGTGCTAGCCACTTGGCCTCCTGAATGTCCAAAATGAACAAGTCCGCGAGGTTTCTAGGTTGCCAATTGTGTTCTAAGTGGAACAACCCGACCAGGAGGGACACTGGGTGCGGGCACCACGTGTTGGTACCATAATGCTGGTACCATACTGCGCCGGCCACAGGGGCGCGATTAGCGAGACTACGCCTCGCTAATCCTGTAGTTTGTTGACTACGTGGCACATTAGAGATGCGTCTGGCGGCGGAAAATAGATAAATGGAACTCAACCTGTTCCCGTCCGTCATCAGAGCGTCAGGTCCGCCCGCCGGCGTTATCGTCCGGCGGGTGAGGTACGACTGTGAGTATCGCCATACACCTTGGCTGTGGCTGTTCCTCGCTTGCGAGCTCGGTATACTCCCTGAATGGGAGCCCTCGTCCGAGTCCCGTAAAGGTTTATGATAATTAAAAGCTCCCATAGCTCATTAACACATTGAAAGCAGAGCTGGTGAGCAAAATCATAAAGTATACTAATTAATTTAATTTATATTAATTGTATTAAAATAAATTACTATAAATAAACACAATATTATCATAATATAATCATAGAAAATATATATGTTTATTATGATTCAGCTATTAAATTATTTCATTAACAAATAAAAATAAGATAGGGCTACCTGAGCTTAACGGCGTTGAACATACAACAATGAGAGGTTCAAGTGCCGACACGACAGAGACTGGGGAAAACTACCCCGCCCCCGGGAACTACCTGGTCACCTGGTGCAACACCGGTACTCCGCCCTGGAAAGAGAAAGTTCCGGGGATTAATGCTCATAGGGTTACACCCAAAAAATGGTACAAAATATGTGCCTCAAAACCGCCGGTCAACGAACCGTAGCACTCCACCACGTACTTTTCGCGGGTTTTCTCGGTTACACCATGAAAACCCGGCTGGTTGCCGAGTTTTAATCACGCGTGGTTAAAAAGGCTTGTTTTCCACGGCGATTAGTGGCCTGAGGCTCTCCAGGACTGCGTCTCTGTGGTGGTGCCTGTGTTCAGGCGTACTGTGTTTCCCGGCGGGATGGCTTTACCCATTTAACTAAGTGTTCATACGGACACTTGTTGAGTTGAGTTTTTCCCGGTTTTTGCAAAGCCAGTAAAACTAGGCTGTTTGTTGATCTTTCCTCCCGGCGATCTTTTGCAAAGAAGTGGGGATAGGAATTTTGGGGTTAACGTTGAAATTCACACCCGGCGGTTGCACCTTGGGAGGGTAGGATTAACGAATTTGTTTAATTCAGTGGAGTTAACCAGACAATCGAGGGGTACGATACGTATCGCCGCCATTCAACATACGGCGATCTAGAACGCTTAGGGAGAAGCCAGATCTAGCATTTAAGACAGGCTTCCCAGTTTTTGATCTGCGAGATAATACGGGGGCCGGTGTCTTTGAGTTTTTTTTTCCAGTAAGAAGTTAACAAACACCACTGGGAAGACTGCGTCATTTATAAAAAGCCATGCTGGTCTTTATATTATGTCAGAGGATATTCATAATCTTTTGGACAAGTTAAGATATTCTGAAATCTTTATTTACGAACCTTCCGCGTAGCGAGCCGTGATAGTTGTGTATTACGTCTCGTTACCCGGCGGGTTGTCTAACACTTGTGTTCGAACATGTTGGTGTAGCCTTATGAGCATTAATTCCTGGAAATTTTCTTTTTTTCCAGGGCTGAGTTCCGGCGGGACTTTTGAGAACCTGGAGTAAACCGGGGGGGAGTTCGTGTTTTCCACCAGTCTGTCATGGCTACCATAGACCCTGTTTTTGCCTTGTGTATTGCTCCCTCCTGTTCAGGTATCCCTATCTTTGCACACACTCATTGCATTAGGTGTGTTAAATGTCTAGATCGCTCAAGGGGTTTGTGGGTAACGGGGAACTGTACCTTCTGTACTCAATTGAGTGCCAAAGTGTTGCGGGACAATAGTAGATCCGCGGCGGTCGCTTTGAGGGAGGTCAGGCAGCAGTTGTCAAGTTATGCTACCACAGTGGCTCATAAAGCGCTGCAATGTGATAATGTAATTCTTTGGGATAAATTATTGATTGAGCACCCCCCTATTAAACGTACCTCTAGAGTAACTGTACGAAAGTCGGCAGAGACTGGGCAGGGTACAGCACTTTCTCTGGTCCCTACAACTTCTAAGAGACCTCGTGAACCCACGCCCCCAGTGACAGCCTCCACGTCACGGGCGCGGTCCAGGTCGCCCCTCAGACAACAGCCGCCTAGTCACTCTTCTTCACCAGCAAGAAAGAGGAGCAAAGAGGAAAAGTCCAAGGACAGCTCTAGTGAAAGATCAGAAAAGTCTAAGAGCAGTGAAAGATCTAAGTCACACCGCAGCCACAAATCTTCCAGGAAAGATTCTAAGGAACGAAAGGCCTCCCGGCGTTCGCCGGAGCCTCGTGCCTCACTTTTTGCCTCTACTCCCGACTTATCTAGTGTCCAATCTGATGGGCGGGAGTGGAGTCAGAGACTGTGGTGGGGGTGTTGCCGGCGGACAGGTTACCAATGGATATTAACACTTAGAGTTAGAGAGTTCTGTAGGCAGTGATCGCCCTTTAGAAGAGTCTAGTGGGGGCTCAGTGGTTGATGGTGTTTCTGACTCCCAAGGGAGTTCGGGCCAAGGCCTGGGTGTATGGCGGTATTCCCAACCAGGGCATGAAGGCCCACGTTTGGTTCAGGAGCCACAGGTACGGACGGACGTCCAGCGGACGCTGTGATCCCATCATCCATTCCTGATTTAACTTGGCACCAAGACAAGGTTACGGCTTCGGCAGAACCCTCTCATGATGGGCCAGATGACAAGGATGAGGTGTCTATAATCTCTGACATGGAAGTGCAAGAGTCGGGTTCAGTTCTAGACGACTCGCAAGATAGGAATGATTCACCTTTGAGTTCTTCATCCACTAAATTTGTCACGGCGGAGGAAATAGAGGGGTTATTAGTAACTGCTCTAACAACAAATTTTGGCCAACAGCCGGAGACTCCTACAGTGGACCTGGGAGCTCCCATGACATGTTCAAGTGTTCGGCCTCTGATCGCTTCTATTGCTTTGACCAAGATTCCGCACCCTCCCCCTATATCACCTAATATAGTCGCTAGGCCTGCTTCGGCGGTACTGACAACTAATGTAAGGGTGGTAACGGATGTGAATCCTCCCCCGTTGGATAAAGCACCGTTAAGAAAGGTAGCTATGCCCCTGTTATACGGTCCAGATGACTCATGGGTTCAAATGATCCCAACTAAGCCAGAGACAGCACAGCCCACTTTGTCAGGGGAACTTCCAGTGCCACGTGAGTGGGTAATCCAAGGAAATAAATCTAGAAAGTTACGAGCCTTGGATATTGCGGGTAATGTACTTGATGTTAATATTAAGGCCATTCCGAACCATTATCACCATGACTTTTTTGTGTATACAGCTATGCCTGCACTGCCCCCTGCCTCAGCTTCAAAACTGTTTTTTGACTGGACCAAGCATGACGGTTTTAATGATATAAAAGCACTGTCAGCTCTCACTCCAGAATTAGATTTACAAACGGTCACAGACACAGCCGCTAACCCAGTGTTGAAGGTGGGGCAGTTGGGTCCAGGACCTTGGGTGGAATGGGAAGTAGAGGCTCAGAACTTTGCGACCACCTTCACCTCAAAATCTTCCCACCAGATTCCTCAGGACAGCCATTCTTGGTTCTCTATGCCAGTCTTTTCAGCCGGCAGAGTCCCATCGGCTTTGTTTGCTTTTTTAGCTGCCCCCAAAATCAATCTCTGTGAACTTAAAGATCCTTTCACTACGCCTTCACCAGCTCACCTAGACCGGGAGTTTAGGCTACGGGGGAAGGCGTATAGACTTTTTTCCCAGTACATCGTTACGCACCAGGTGGCAAAATCTATGTTACGATCCACTCAGGCAATCGCGGACGCGGAAGCCAGACGATCGGTTGAACTATCTCGGCGACGGCGGGTACCCAACCCCGAAAAGGGTTGAAATAGGGGAGCTATCCCCCCGCCAAAGGCGGCTTTCTAGGGCCTTTCCTAGCTGATGCTGAGAGGATTGGGTTCTAGTCATGTGGTGATGGGCTGGTCTATCAGAGTGAGAACTGAGCAATCTCTGCCATACCCATAGCTTACTCTGACTGTTCGTTTTACTTATATATTTTCTAGATCTCAAGTGACGGCGTCTCTAACGTGGATTGACCTCCCAATCTACCAAGATTGGAAGCCAAAGCGTCACATTTTCCCTTGCCCCTCAACTTTCTCTTCATAATTGCTGAGGACACAGGGCCCTGGGTGGGCTTTGGTTTCCCGGGCATTTCCGCACCCTCCTCAGCTCCCCGCCATGGAGTGGCTTCGGTCACCCAGGCTTTATTGTGGTCGGCGGGAAGGGTTCTGTGGGGGCGCTCGGTTATGGCCTTGGCTTTGCTCGGGGCCTTGGGGCTGTTCGGCCAGGCAGCTTGGGGAACAACAACAACAACAACAACAACTATCTCGGCGATTACTCCTTCAGACTTCGATTCAGTCGTTGGGAGATATACGCACAGCCTTGCTCGAGGCGGTGCGGGCGAGACAGGATCTTAGGATGTCCCTGGTGAAGAAACTTCCTGACAGAATTGCGAACCAGGTGGTCATGTCGCCGGTGCTAACTCCCTCGTTAATGTCCCCTGATGTGTGGAGAACTGTTTTCAATATGGCTCAGGCCTTTAACCCCCACACCCCGGAAGGGCTCTTTAACGCCCATAACAAACTCGGCCCGCGCAACCTGGAAGGGCTCTTGAACGCCCATTGCTTGCGTGAGTGCTTTCGAATGCCGCGCGTAAATTTTTGGTATCGTTGGAGGGTAGGTGGCGCCACCAGACGTAAACTACGCCACAGCATCAGTATCTACCCCCGACGCCATCATGGATAGTACGCCAAATAGTGATTCCGCTGTGTCCGATACCGTGCTTCCTACGACGCCGTGCTAGTTCGTCGCGCCTTACCCCGACGCCACCGCCTAAATGTGTTATCTCCCGGAGGTATTGAGACGACATTGAGACTTTATGAGCGTGCTGATGCCAAGCATATTGTTGATGATGAAGGCAGTGACGACTCCAGTAATTATGAGTCGAGTGATTATGGCTGAAAGTGACAAGAAGAGCAATTCCTGGGATTTGCGAGAGAACATGAGAGTGATGAGAGTGATGAAGGTGATGTACCAGTTTTTGAGGAAGCTGGTTTACCTACAGACGGTGAACTTGAGAGAGTGAGTGAGTGGGAGAGTTCAAGGTCACTCACCAAATTTCGCATGAGTGACACGACCCCAAGCCCTTCGCCAGCTAAATCGCCTTTCAAGCAACACTTATATAAGAAGAAAATACTTGAAAAGGCGGCCGCGGCAGCTAGGGAACAAGCCAAAATACTTGGTGAGGATGAGGCTGTGAGTGAGGGTGAGCGTGGTGACTCTTCTCGCCCGCCATTGTCTCCCTTATCTACCCACGCCACCCAAGATGACCCGGATGACCCGGGTGCCCCGGGTGCCCCGCATTCTTCCCCACCACCCCCAAGGGTTGAGGACCCCCCACTTTCGGCCTATTTGCCTCCTAGGTCTCCCGACAGGAGACATACTGCTGCCGAAAAGGGGAAAGGCAGCAAATATGCCAAAAAAAGCAAGACAAGTAAGCGAGTTTTGTTCGAGGCTCCCGCGGCGTCCACCCCTGCCCGCCCCAGCCATACGCCCCCGCAACTTTCCCCACGGTCCTCCCCACCTCTCCAGCCGTCAACATATGTTCCTGATGAAGTCTTTGAGCTCGCATCACCAATACCTGGGCCTAGTGACAGTGAAGCATTGCTTTCTGTCACTCGTCGCAGGCCAAGGTAAGGGAGCGTTTAAGAGCACTGAATCTGTACTCACTGGAACGTAGAAGAGAACGTTACCTAATAATATACACGTGGAAAATCGCAGAGGGTTTAGTACCAAACCTACATACTCCGATAGTCATGAAATTCAGTGATAGGAGAGGCTGGGAATGCGAAATCCCCCTGATGAATAACAGGGGTGCTATGGGCTCTCTGCGAGAGGGCTGGTTATCACACAGAGGCCCACGGCGAGTAAGAGAAATGAGGGACATCTCGTTAGACAACTTCAAGAGAGCCCTAGATGTCGAACTGCAAAAAGTGCCAGACGAGCCCATCCTCGCAAGGGAGCGAGCTGTCGCTTCAAACAGTCTACTGCACCAAATCACCACCCATAACGAGGGGCGTCCCGCTCCTTGGTGCCGCTAGAAGAGCGGCGAACACATCTAAAGGTATCTAAAGGTAAAGGTAAGGTAAGGAGCCCAGGACCTTGGGGGGACACAGCCTCACCTGCCACTCCTTCCCCACCTCGCCCACCCGCACGCCGCCCACGCATCACTCGTTCCCCGCCAGATTATGTGGGGGCCACTGATGATGAAGGGCACCTCTCTGAAGACTCTGGCCATGATTACATAGGTCCACCGTCAGGGCAAGATGACCACTCTGACGATGACTATATGGACATCGACGACCCTCGACCCATCCGCTTGGCCCGGCGTCGTGCTGCCCGTCGTGCTGGCCACCGCCCTGGCCTACGCCCTCGCCGCCCTAGGGCGCACGCCTCCCGAGTTGGCCGTGGGCGTGCTGGGCCACTAGCTGGAGCTCCTCGTCAGCGTAGACAAGACCCATTCTACGTTTTTCAGTGGCAAGACGTAGTTGATGGGGATGGATACAACCCTGATGTGCCAGCTTTTGATGAGGTACTGGAGGGTTCAGGCATTACCTCCAATTTTCCTGCAGGCCCCAATGCTCCACCACACGAACTATTTGAGGCCTTCTTTGATGAGGAGGTGGTAGGCTATGTTGTCAAAGAGACAAATAAGCAGCACCAATTCCAGGTGCACTTTTTGGGCAAGGTGAGCAAGGGCCACATGAGGCAGTGGACCCCAGTGACTCATAAAGAGTTCATGGTGTTCCTGGCACTCACCATGCTAATGCCTCATGTCAAGAAGCATAGGTTGCCTGACTATTGGATCACCAATGATCTCATATCCACCCCTGCCTTCGGGAAATATATGTCTCGCGACCAGTACCTTGATATCCTCGCAGCGCTCCATCTTGTCACCAACCTTGACGTCCACCTCCCAGACAAGCTGTGGAAGATTAGGACGTTGTACGAGATGATGAGAGAACGCTTCACCTCCTTCTTCAAGCCCTTCCGCAAGGTCGTCATTGATGAGTCTCTTGTGCTGTTCCGGGGAAAACTCAGCTTCAGGCAGTACATCCCCTCAAAAAGACATCGCTTTGGCATAAAATTCTTTGTGCTGTGCGACTGCCAAACTGGCTATGTCCTGGACTTCCTGGTCTACAGCGGGAAGGAAGGGGACGTGCTTGTGGACCCCCTCATTGGCTTTGGCGGAGCAGTGGTGCAAGCCATGATGGACCGCTACTTTCACAAGAATCACGTCCTCTACACGGACAATTATTACACGTCCCCCACTCTCTCACAGTACCTGCATGAGCGCAAGACGGGGACTGTAGGCACAGTACGAGGGAAAAGGAAGGGCATGCCACCTTTCCCTCCAAAGACCAAAAAAGGTGATGTGTTCAAGAAGAAGTCGGGGCCCATTCTGGCTATCCACTGGCACGACCAGCGGAAGGTCAACCTCCTGACCACCATCCACAAGGGGGAAATGGTGGAGACTGGCAAGGTGGATCGCCGCACCCAGGCCAGGGTGACCAAGCCCGATGCTGTCCTGGACTACAACATCAACATGAGGCTGGTAGACAAGTCCGACATGCAGATAGGCTTCATTGACTGCCTGCGTACCTCGTGCAGATGGTACAAAAAGTTCTTTCTGCATATGGTGGACATGTCAGTTCTGAATGCCTACAATATATACAAGCTTCGGAATGTGAACACATCCATGAAGTTCAATAGCCTGCGGAGGTTCCAAAAGCAGGTGTTGACGGAGCTCCTGGAGAAGTATGGTATGCCACAGAGGGCAGTGGCACATCCTGGGCCTGCCGTTACTGACCGCTTGCAGTGTGCTCATTACCTGAATAGGCACAGGCTTGGTTCCCTGCCTCAGAATAAATCGGGAAGAACGCAGCAGAAGCGGTGCCATGTCTGCTACAACAGCAGGCTGAGGGCGAGGTCAGGTAAAAAGTCCACCATGGAGTGTGTGGAGTGCAAGGTGGCACTCTGTGCTATAGGGTGCTTCTTTGATTACCACTCCAAGCAGGAGTTCTAATAATCATACTGAAAGTGCCAAATAAAATGACAATATGTACAGTATATATATATAGGCAAAAAGTGGAAGTAAACTAATTTATTGTTATACAAAAGTCATGTATTATGAGAAAATTGATACAAATACAATTACACCATAATAATATGTGAAAGTGACACATATGTATATACCAAGTGACATTCATATGATTAGAACCTATAGAAATATATAAATCAGTGAAAAAAGACACAATAAATTGTATATAAAACGTTTACAAATTATATTGGGAGGTTTGACGTACCTCCCAACCTACCAAATAGGAAAACCTACTATTTGGTAGTAGTCTTGGAAAATCCAACGTCAAGGCTATTAACCTAATTGCAATGACGACTTGTCTATTTTGACTGCTATGTCGTCATTCCAACCGCGGTTAAAAAGAAAACGTCTAGAGTCTACTCCTTATCTTGCTCTAGGAGACGTTGTACATTAACCAAAACTACCACCGAAGGTGAAAAAAGCATAGAAGAGAAGAAAAAGGGGTTTACCTTAGTTACCGCTTAAGGCCCATCCTGTGTTCCGTCATGTGCAGATCCCTGTCGAACGTGCGCATGAGCGACCCTCTCTTGTTATCACATCTCACGTCAGCAGAAGAACGCGGATGGGCAGGGGTCCGGCGTGAGGGAGGGTATTATGTACGTTGGATTTTCCAAGACTACTACCAAATAGTAGGTTTTCCTATTTGGTAGGTTGGGAGGTACGTCAAACCTCCCAATTTGTTAGTAGTCTTGGCAAAGCCAACGTCAAGGCTGCATAACAAATAGGAGGAGGACATCCAAGCCCAACCTACCAAAAAAACCAATGCATAAAACAAAATTACGAATGACAAAGACACAATGTAAACAAGAGAGTTTAATAAAAGAGTGAAAAACTGAGGAGTAGCTAAAAAGAACAGTTTTAACACATGCCCGTCATTCATAGTAATGCAAAAACATAGACTTGTCTGAAACCAAATAGGTACTGTACCCAAAATCCCTTTTCTTCAAAACCAACAAAAACACTGAACACAAGAACAAAACACAATTTTCAATGTGGCAAAAACACTTATGTACTGGAACAATACATAATCCCAAACTTGCAATCCAGTGTTGCAAACCCATACACCCCCCCCCCCCCCCTTTGTCAAATAAAACAAAGGAAAAGAACGAGGGACAAGGGGGAAGACCAGGGATCTTCGCCAGAGCACCAGGAAACACGACCCCCGAGAGCAATCACCGGCCGAGGGGGTCGAACACTGGACACGGAGAGGTAGGAGGAGATGAAGGAATTGATAGAAGACCACAAAACCGCGGAGGCGAAGGCAGGGAAGGATCGACGTGGCAGGAACCGGAAGGAGGCAGCAAAGGATCTGACATCGCGCGCAGAACCCCTACAAACAGGGTGACGGGCACGAACGGTCCGACAAACGTGGCGGCCCAGCTGCACCTGCTAGAGCCTCCCACCTGTCCGAGGAGACACCCACACAGCAGTACCCGAAGGCGGCGCCACAGACGCAACAGAGGAGTGCAAGGCTGACACCGGGCACAACACATGGCGAGGATGCCCACGCCGTAAAGCCTGGATGGCGAAAGGCTGGAAAACGGGGGCCTCCCTCCCATGCGTGGTAACAAAAGGTGGGGAGGAGGCGAACGAGACGCCATGCAAGGACGGGGAGAATCGGACGCAGTCCCGGGGCCGTGACAATGCCGCTAGTGCAGACACCCGATCCCCAGTGGCCAGAGCGACAAGGAAGAGTGGACGCCCGAGCAACGGAACCGGCGTAGCGGCCCTTGTATACGTGGGGGAAGCCAGAAGGACCAGAGCCCGCCCCAGATCCCACAGCGGAGAGACCTGGCGCGGAGGCGGTCAATCCCGGAAGGCAGCCGTCAGGAAGGAATCCAGCACCTGTGGCGGAACGACCAGCCCAGCGACGGACCCAAAGAACCCCCCGGACGGCAGACAAGTGGGTACGTATAGCGTCGACTGGAAAGCGACGTGTACGGAAGAGGTGAAACAAGGAGCGTAGGACGAGGGAAGGAGAGCCAACTGGCAGGCGAGTGGCCTGTAGCCACCTAGTAAATAACCTCCAGCGGGACCCGTAAGGCCCCCAAGGAGAAGACGGCCAGGAACGCTGCAGGAAGTCAGTCAGGGCCCGGCCGGGGACCGGGAGCCACCGTGCCTCATGAACAAGCACGATGCGAAGGCCAAAGAGGTCCGCAGGACCCCAACCTAGCCCAAGTGGAAGCCGGAGACAGGTAGAGGGACCGGACCCGGGCACCACCGCGGCAACCGGGCGGACCAAGTCCGTGCCGGCCACAGAGGCGCGAGGAGCCAGACGCAGCCGTGGTACAGCCGCAGCTTCGCGAAGACCGGGCACATCAACAGCGCGTCTGGTGGCGGAAAAATGGATATCGACCGCCACCAGTACCAGGCGACCATGAAAGCGTCCGGACCCCCCCGGAGCGCGAGGCCGGAGGGAGAGGTCCAGAGGCAACTGGCGCGGCACCCCCGATGCGAACAAGGCGACCTCCGGAACACCTCAGGAAGCCGCGAGGTCGGCGAACACAGTCCGTTTCATCGCCCATTCTACAAGAACGCCCTGCCCTCTCGACAGGGCGGCCGCCCAAAGGGTGGCAGGCCCGGGCAGGGAGGAGGCATGCAAGGAGAAGGGGTGTCGGTCCGCGAGGAAGAACAACTCCACCGAGACCCCTAATAGAGTCAACGACCTGGAGGACCCCCGCATAAGGAAACAGGGGACAGCTTGTCTGAGCGTCCAACCCGAAGGCCACCGACTCACCCCGAAGGGCCAGCGCGGGGACCCGCAGGAAGAACAAAGGAACCAACAATCCGAGGGCAGAGACAGGTAAGAGGAGGGAGACCCACCCATCTGCCGGGAAGTGGACGTCCCAGGTTCGATTGGGAACCTCACCCAACCTCGCTCGACGTATCTGTGGTTACCCAGACCGTCGGCGGGGGGGTCGGTCCAGGGCACAGCCGCAAAGAGCGAGCCCCGAGCAACCCAGCGACCGAAGCGCCGGCGAACGGTACGCGGGAGCGGCAGGAGCCGATCCCTAGGGGCAACGGAAACACCGCGGTGCCCATGAGGAGGAGGCGGCGTAGCCAGAGGCTCCCTAATGGAAGGGGCAGAGCGGCCCAATGCAGCGAACCCACGAACGAGTCCCAGAGCCACCCCGGGAGGGGGACCGAGTGCAACACGGCGAGGACCGTCCACCGAAGGTGCACCGCGGCCGGCAGACCCCGGGTCACCGTAGCGCCGGACAAAACCCATGCGAGACCGACCCATGGCACGACACGCGACGGGGTCAAGCGTGACTTGGGAACATCGAAGGGGAACCCTAACCGTGCGATGTCGCGAACGATTGTGAGGGCGTCGCCAATGCACAGGCCTAGGGCGTCGGAAACTACCAACCAAACGGCCAAGGAAAACAGGAGCTGGAGCCCGCTCCTGAGGAGAGGACCCAGAGCCTGCCCCACCAGTGCGGAGAAGATCTGCGGCGCGATGTGGAGACCGAAGGGAAGGCCGTCGAACAGGAACACACGATCGGAAGTCCGAACGGCCAAGAATCGCTGGAAGCGAGGATGGAGAGGAACGAGCCAAGACACATCCTGGAGGGCCAGCGACACTACCCACGACAGAGGGCACAGGGCCAGGCGTACCAGGGGTACCGGCAGCATCCGAAACCGTGTGTGCACGATGTGCCCGTTGAGGGCCAACAGATCCACCACCGGTCGCATCGCGTCGCAGGTCGGCGACGGAACCAGAAAGACACGGGAGAGGAAAACCGGGTGACCGGCGGTCAACTCCCTCGACGCTACCCAGCTCGGGCATGGAAGTGAACACGTGGGCCACCTCTGAAGAGATGGGCCGTTGTCGGTGACAAGAGCGGAGTGGGGGTCCGGACGTCCACCTCCAGGTGAGAACCCTCCGCGCACCCGCCGCCCCCAACGTCCCTCGCGGCTACCGAGGGGCGCAAGGGCGAAAACAACCCGAGGGAGCACCCGAGAGGAGGGGAGCGACCCGGTACGCCCAGGCGAGAAGGAGAACAAGGAGGCCGACCCAGAGAACGACACATTGTGTTGACGTGGAGGTACCCCCGGTACGGGCCGTGCGGGCATGAGCGCCACGTTGACCTCCTCTACCCCCGCCCCCCCCCAACCTCGTCGAAAAGGGCGGGCCACCCCAACCCAAGGCCGGCGCGGGGCTGACCCCTACGAAAGGCGGCCGGAAGTGGAAGGCCGGCCAGCCCCGACACAGAGGGGATGAAAGGGGCAAGAACAGAAGTGCGAGGCGGAACCGAAGCACTGGCCAGCAACGTCCCAGTCTTGCGCCCGGGCAAGGCGGCAGCACTTGCAGCAGCACCCCGAAGAGGACCGGCAGAAGGACGGGACTGAGAAAACCCCGCGCGCGGCACAGCGCGTCGGTGCGTGACGTAAGCAGGGTCCGTAACGACACAGCACGGCGTCGTGTGGCGGAAGCAGGGGCCGCCGACAGAGAAGCGGAGCATTCCCAAGCATCCTGCGTAAAAAACCCCGACGTATATAGCGCAGAGTACAACAAACCCTGACGAATAACCAAGGGGGCCGGCCGGCAGAACGAAGACCGTACCGTCGTGCGGTGCCGAGTTGCCGCGCACAAAACCGCCTTCAGCTCGGGAACCAAAGACACCGCGAGCCGAAGGTGGACCCGCTCAACGCGGTCCAAACCCTCGCGAAGATCGCCTGGCGCAGACGCCTCGAAAAGCCGCAGGTGGTGAACAGACGTCTGGAGGGAACCTAAAGACAAGACAATAAGTCCGTCACCCTCCGTCGCAAGGGAAAAACCTTGGCGACAGAGGGCTGATCCGGGTGAGAGAAGAACGGGGTAGCAATAGAACAAAGTTCAAGAACGGGCGCGCTCATCCAGGACCAGAACGCGCCGTCCAACCCGCCGACAGACACAAGAGGAGGCAAAATCAGGGACGACTCCGGGGGAGGGACGGAAGGAGAGCCGTCGACGGATCGGTGTGTGAAGTCGAAGGCCTCAGCAAACCAGGCCTCCAATGGGAGAGGGTGACCGAGCATGACGGCTAAGCCAGGCGTACCGGCGTCGCACAAACCTGTCCCATAGGAGGACAGACCCGTCAACACAGCCAGGGACTGAACAGCCGGAAGGATGTCAGTGCGGCTGAAGCCTGACCAGAGCGTAGGCCTGCAGAAGGGAGGGGGACCATAGCAGGGTAGGTAGGGTGAGGTGCTGAGGGTGAGGCACCGCCAAGAAGGGCGAGAAGAGGGAGTCTTCCATCGACTCCAAGCGCCCGTCGAAGCGTGACACAACCCAGCCCTGCATAGCCGACAATTGATCCGAGAGAGGCTACCCCCCCCCCCCCCCCCCCCCCCCCCCCAGATTGGTCGGCCCGCAGGGGCGAGCGTGAGCGGGAGCGAGACCCACGACACGAACCAGCAGCGTCGCGGCCCAAGGAAGGCGAGCGACGACGGTTGTGTCGCCGTTGAGGGACTCGTCCCCGATCACGAACGGCCGAGGGGGAAACAGCACCATTCCCCTCTTCCAGCGACACATCAGCTCCTGAGAAAGGGGACCCCGAAACCTCGCGAAACCCCACCGAGGCAAGAGGAGGGGTACCCCCCTGGCGAGACGGTAAGGGAAGGTCAGGAAGAGAAGAATGAGGAGGAGCAGGACGACGGGAGTGGGAAGGCTGGCCGGGTGAAAGGAGGCCAGGAACCGCGGGGGGAAACAGAGCAAGGATCCCCGGGGCCGAGATAACAGGGCGGCCCGACACCGAGGCGGAGGAGGGAGGGACCACCACCGTGGGACGAGACCGTGAAGTAAGAATAGGCACTGAAGCAGGTGAAGTAGGAGAAGCAACGACATCCAGGCGGACCCTCCTGGACAGTGTAGGAGGAGGGAGCAGAGGGCCAGCTACAGCATGAACAACCGCGCGCGGAGAGGACAACGTAAGAGGAAGTCGTCTGGGCTGGGGAAGCGGGCGGAAGGGAGTAGAGCCCCTATCCGTAGAGGCCAGGGGAGGGCGCACAGGGGCAGAGCCGCTAACTCCGGCCTCAGGGCGAGAACCATGACGAGGGCGATGGGCGTCGTCAAGGCGATCAGGAGGACGACAAGGCGAGCGAGAGCGTGGACGGAGCCGGGGAACCCCCCGACGATGGGACGACCGGCTGCGGGACCCAGGGGAGAGGGCCCGAGCAGGGAGAGGGCCAGGTAAATGGCCGTCAGTCGGGTCAGGGATACCCAGGGCGACGCGGATCCGGTCGCCAACAAAGGCCGGGGAACGGTGGCCCACAGTCCTAATGTGGCGGGAGACCATCGTCCACACCGACGGAAGGGAAGCAGGAGGCCACAGCCGCCGCCGAGGAACCAGGGCCATGGAGCAGCACAACCACCAGGGCCAGACACGTGCCACACAGAGCAGGGAGGTAGGCCGTAGAGGACACACAGAGCGAGTGGCGCAAGCAGGACTTGTGGCTCTCCAAGCACGGGGAGCGACAACCAAGGCGAAAGCAAGGTAGCCTACCTGCACTAGAAGAACACACACCATAATCAGCACGTCGAAGGAGTAAGTGGAGAGAATGTCCAAGAAGAACCAGGGAAGGAGCATGGGGAAACAGGAACACACATGCAAACAGGTATCCGTACTCACCCTAAACTGGGAGCACAGAGGTAGGTGAGGAGGGCGGCCGAGGCGGAAGAGCACTAGCAGAACCTGCAAAGATGGAGAAAGTGTTAACCACCACTCAACATCTTACATGCAGGGCCTATAACACCAGTAAAGTGCATACACCAATATAGTATCAGGCAACAAGATGACATAACAAAAGTCAATAGTGAAAGCCAACTATTACCGCAAATTTGCGGGCCAATGGAGGCATAACCGTACCGACACCACCCTCCTGCAATTTCGCGGGACCCCCCAACGATCTCCGCAAATTTGCGGGGAACCGAAATGGCCCAGAGGACCGAATCGAGCACCCCGCAAATTTGCGGGACCGGCCGAGATGGTCCGGCGCCGAAAAAGCGAGAGGAGCGTCTAGGAAATACCAAAGAGGCCCAGAAAAAAAACGTCATCTCCTTATGAACTCCAAGCGACGATGGCCATCAAGCCGAGCAGTGTCTTCCTTGATAATATCCTGACTCAACCGGTCAAGGGAGAGGCAAGGAAGACACACCAGGGGAGAGGAGGCACATCCCCTAGGAACCACCCAACCCACAGAGATAGAGCAAAGCCCATGAGGAGAAGTGGCAGGAAGGGTGGTTTGGCACAAACAGGGGCCCCCGTAGGGTACCCCAGGATTGGGCAAAAGGGTATGAAAGGATGGAGGTGAAAACAGTAAGGGAACACAAAAACCAGTAAATGAAACTGGCGAGAAAAAGGGTGGCCTAGCCGTGAGGAGAGAATGTGTCAGGGGCGAAAAACCCTGTGGTGTGAGGGAGGGGCCCCCGTGGGGTACCCCAGGATAACACGAACCACCAAGCGCCCAGGCCCTTGAGACACAGTGAAGGCTCGAAAGGGGGGACTCGGGAATAACGCTAATAATGCGGCCGACACAAACCCTACAAACAGCACCGCCACCACGAAATCTCAGATCGTGAACCAACTGTACACCTAGGCTATGAAAATATGAAAACTCATAGGGGCATAGCAATTCCTGAATGAGAAACAAGCTAGGCTAAAATAAGCTAAAAGCTAAACTATGCCCAGACTAACAGGAAAAAAGAATATGAAAAGAGAAAGGAATGAAAAACACACACGAGGAACGCCAGGCGCCCCCGTACCTTCGGTAGCTATTTCCACACGCGTCTCCATTAAACACACTGAGGAGCCCATTTACGTGTGCCCTAGATCACGTAACATCTGTCTAACAAAAAAGAAGGCCAGATAAGCCGAAACGAACCTAAACAGGGTGAATTAAAGGAGCACAACAAAAGCGACTGCATTCAATGGAGCGCGTGAAAAAATGATAACAAGAGAGGGTCGCTCATGCGCACGTTCGACAGGGATCTGCACATGACGGAACACAGGATGGGCCTTAAGCGGTAACTAAGGTAAACCCCTTTTTCTTCTCTTCTATGCTTTTTTCACCTTCGGTGGTAGTTTTGGTTAATGTACAACGTCTCCTAGAGCAAGATAAGGAGTAGACTCTAGACGTTTTCTTTTTAACCGCGGTTGGAATGACGACATAGCAGTCAAAATAGACAAGTCGTCATTGCAATTAGGTTAATAGCCTTGACGTTGGATTTGCCAAGACTACTAACAAATAACTAAGTGAAAGTGACACAAGACCTAATATTTGATGGCCAAAGTATAATAAACACCCGTGATAACGAATAATCAGTGCCTAATACAACAATAACCTACCTCAATTACTAATAAAATGTACGGTATCGAGTGAAAATGAGCATTATCAGTGACAGTGACACTCTCTAAAGCATATTTATCAACGTGAAAGTGACACAAGACACAATATTTGATGGCCAAAGTATAATAAACACCTGTGATAACGAATAATCAGTGCCTAATATAACAATAACCTACCTCAATTACTAATAAAATGTACGGTATCGAGTGAAAATGAGCATTATCAGTGACAGTGACACTGTAAAGCATATTTATCAAAGTGAAAGTGACACAAGACACAATACTTGATGGCCAAAGTATAATAAACACCTGTAATAACTAATAATCAGTGCCTAATATAACATAACCTACCTCAATTACTAATAAATGTACGGTATCGAGTGAAAATGAGCAATATTAGTGACAGTGATACCCTAATAAACATACTTTATATAATTGGCCTCAAAATAACTATAAAAATATCAAATAAACATCACATTCTCAATATCAAACACTAAAATCGTCTAAGGGAGATAAACACTTTGGCGAGACGAGCGGCTAGGTGCGTCGTAGCCGTGGCCGGGGCGACACATCCGAACGCGGGAAGAATTTTCCGCCGAAAAGCACTCGTCTTCCCGCGCTCACCATTATGCAACCAGAGGGGCTAAAGACCTCTACTCAACGCCATTCTACAGGGGAAGGTTTGTGGAACATTTTTCTTTTTTATTCATAACATTACATGCCATATTCATTGAATTACAGAGCAGTTAACATAGCCCAAAGATCGTAACAACACCCGGTACCGCAGCACAGTCGCGAGCTATAGTCCCCGGGGCTGGAGGGTTAAGCACAGTCCCACCCCTTCTAAGAAACCTGCTTTTAACTTTCCCAAACCCAAGCCAGTCGCAAAAGCTCAGCCAGGTTACTCAGTTACTTGTTCGTCAAGGGGAATCCACGCAATGCGAGCTAAGCTCATTATTATCGCGCCTCCTTAACTGGGAATGTATTGCGTGAAATGCATGTTAAGTGTTTTATGTACTGTTGGAATGGCTGTGGATGTGTGTGTAGTCTGTATTTTAGCCAATTGGCGACATCGGAAACGAAGGCTTAGGGTGGATCTGTATGGTACCGTGCTCACTATAGACGGTACCGTCTCGCCCGAAGGCTTAGGTAGCCATCAGCTTAGGTGAACCATATGATACCCATCTCGCCTTGTACCATTTTTGCCAACCCCAGATGGGACGTCACAACGTCGTCCACTTATTCCAGGTACCTATTTACAGCTAGGTGAACTGAGGCTAACACATGAAAGGAGACAAACCCAATTTGTCTCCGCCCGGTCTGGGATTGAACCCCCGACCCCTCGTGTGTGAGACGAGAGCTCTACCTACTAGGCTACGGGCTTTGTGGGTCAAAGCCCTTTCAGATATCTAAGTCCGCTTCCCCCCAAGGTCAGTACAGGTATAAACAAGGTAAGTTTGCAGGTCATAAAGGACGAAGCTATAGCAGACCGGGCCAGGGCCCGTCTTCTGCCAACGCCGGCCAGTCGGCTAAGCATCCACCACCACCACCACCACCACCGCCACCACCAAAAAACTAAAGTCTCTCTCACTCCCAGGGCCGGTCTCACGGCGGGTGGATCAGAGGGTAGTACAGCCGGCGAACCCTTGTCTGCTAACTGGGTCGTTCCGGACGTGTCACCGCGCATGGCCAGTAAATACTTGGGCGAGGATGGTGGCACGCAAGGGCATCACCTGGCAGTGGCTCCGACGACCTCGTTTACGTCAGCCGACAAAGGCAACTTTAGTTTCATTAGAGGTGGAGTCACTAGTCCAGGAAATGATCGCCAAGAATGTCATCATCCCGGTTCCTCAAAATTACCCAGTTTTCACATCCAAACTATTTCTAGTGCCAAAAAGGGACAGTGTTCAGATGAGACCAGTCATAGACCTGTCTTATCTGAACCTCCATATTCACAACATGTCATTCAGGATGCTTACAGTAAACCAGATCAGGCTAACACTTCTGCCGGGAGGATGGATGTGTTCTTTAGACCTGACGGACGCGTATTGGCACGTCTCGGTCAACAAAAGATTTCAAAGGTTTCTGGCCTTAAGAATAAAGCATCAGACTTATGTCTTTCAGAGGATGCCGTTTGGATTGAACCTCGCACCTGGCTTATTCACGAAATTAGTCCGGCAAGCCCTGATGCCCTTGTTAACCCTCCTGGCCCGGGCAGGCTCTCAAAATGACAGTGTGGGCTACCCGGGCGATCTGGCCGAAAAACGTCTAGGCCTAGGCTACCATATTTTTGTTTAGTTTAACTGCTAGAAATTTCCCACGCATCTATAAATGTAGTGCGATTTCCAATCTGTAGACTGGCGTTGAGTAGAGCTCTCTATGTCAACTGGTTCAGTTGTGATGACGATTTCAGTGGAGAGCACTTGCAGGCGATGTTAGCAATATGACGATCTTTTCACTACTGAAACAACGACATACAGACATACAATAACAAACGAGTCTTCTCTTTCTTGTTTTCGGAGGTGCGGTGACGTAACGATCGGCTTTGTTTACATGCGTCGGACGCACGGCGTTCAGACCAAGCTGAATAGGCTTTCAAGCTTACAGATTTTAAAATGACACCCGGGCTCCTGCCCTTAATTCGTGGTGTCATTTCAAAATGACAACCGGGCCAGGAGGGTTAAGGCAAGGGATCAGGATTTTATGGTATCTAGACGACTGGCTAGTGGTGGCAGAGACGGAAGAAGTATGCATAAATCATGTCAACATAACATTACAACATGTCAAAACTCTAGGGTTCAAGGTCAACCTGGTAAAGTCAAACCTTGTTCCCTCAAGAGTAGTTCAGTGGATAGGGCTGGTCTGGGACACAGCTACTCTCACTCTGAGTCAGAGTGTGGACAATCGCAACAGATTTCACAGGAAATTGTTTCTGTTCCTTCACAGTCTGACTACGACACGGAGAATCTGGGAGTCTCTGGTCGGCTCTCTCAACTGGATTCAACTAACGGTACAGTTGGGCCGGTTAAGAGTCAAACGTTTAATATTGGAGGGCAACAAATATTTTCCACTATTGCCGGCGAAAAAATTATGGCCCATACCAAAATTAATCCACAACTTACTAGCGGTCTGGGCAAAGAGGGAAACATTGCACTCAGTCATGTCATGGACCTCTCCTCCGCCGACGGTATGGGTAGACACGGATGCGCCAGGAACGATAGATTGGGGCTTTCAGTCAAACCAAGGGCACCAGGGTCAAGGGCTTTGGTCCCATTTAGAAATCTCCCACATCAATGTCAAAGAATTACTAGTCCCCTTATATTTCCTTCAGGCTCACGGCTCTACTTTACGGGGCAAGGCGGTGGCCTTCAGAATGGACAATCTGAATGCAGTTCACTGTATTCAGAAACAAGGGTCGACGAGATCTCGAGGGTTGCTAAACGTGTCAGAAGAGATTTTTATTCTAGCCAACAGGCTGGACATTCAGCTTCACGCATCTTATCTCCCAGGCGTAGCAAACGTCTGGGCAGACGCTCTGTCTCGGAGACAGAGCACAACAGTAGAATGGGCACTCAAGCAAACCATTTTTGACCAAATGATTGCGGAGCCTTACCATCCACAAGTGGATTTGTTTGCGTCAGAGGAGACTCACAAACTCCCACTGTACCTCACCCGCCGGACGATAACGCCGGCGGGCGGGCCAGATGCACTGGTGACAGACTGGAACAGGTGGAGTTCCATTTATCTGTTTCCGCCGCCAGATGCGTCTCTAATGTGCCACGTAGTAAACAAACTACAGGATTATCGAGGCGTAGTCTCGCTAATCGCGCCCCTGTGGCCGGCGCAGTTGTGGTACCAGCAATTGAAGACGTGGTGCCCGGACCCGGTATCACTCCCGGTGGGGTTTTTCCACGTAGACACAATTGGCAACCTAAAGACCTCGCTGACTTTTGCATTATGGACATTCAGGAGGCCAAATGGCTAGCACCATATGGTAGAGACGTGACCAATAAATTCATGAATCAATATACCCAGTCTACTAAGCGACAGTATCAATCGCATTGGCAAGCCTTTACTTCTTGGATTCTTAGAACAGAACAAACTGTGCCCTCGGTGGCTTTGGTTTTTAATTATTTAAGTTATTTGTTCGAGCAGAAACGTTTATCTGTAGTAACGTTAAAAAATCACTTAACAGCGATTAGGATACTGTTTTTGGACCTTACCGGTCTCTCCATACCAGTTGCGTAGGAAAAAGGTTTTATGAGGGCATGTTTTAAACTCCGCCCACCTCCCCGTCAGCTCATGCCTACCTGGTCTCTGGACAAGGCATTGTCTTTACTTCATTCCCGTCTGTACCAAAATACTGCAGATTTTACATTACTTTTTAAAAGGGCAGTACAGTATTCCTTATGGCCTTGGCTACCGGGAACAGAGTATCTGAGCTGGCGGCGATGAGCAACACACCTAATTGCCTCAGGTTTGGTAGGCTTAATGAGTGTATTCACATTGCACCTTCCCCAGGGTTCATAGCCAAGAATGAGCACAGTGAACACCTGTTTTCAGAGTTCACGGTGCCGGCGTTGAAAAGGGGAAAGGTGCACCATAATTTATGTCCAGTGCAAGCTCTAACCAAATATTTGAGAGTGGCACCTCTAAATCACCACGGTGCTTTATGGGTAGCAAGTACGGGTAAACGCTTGATGAAACGTAGACTGGCTTCTCTCTTGGTCGAGGTCATTAACCCGTACAGCCCCAGCGACGCGCCTGACGCGTCGGCGATGTATGTAACGCACAGCCCCAGGGACGCGCCTGGCACGTCACCCTAATTGCGCCGACCGTAACCTCAGGTGTAGCCACTCAAGAGGGCTCAGATTTGTATGGGAACTGTGTACGTATCCCACGCAACCGTGCCGATGGTTGAAAACTCTCAAAGTCCACGTGCGTGCGCGTGAGCGCGCAATAACCTGTTTTTTTGGGGTAATTGCCTTCAATTTTTTACTCTTGTCAAATACGTTTTCGGGGGCTCTCTAGGACCATTCTTTAAGCTTTTTGAGCGGTTTTTCGTGGTTTTTCCTTCATTCCTAACCCATTCGCTATTGTTTCTGGAATAAAACCATTTTTTGAAAACTGGCCGGGTTCTGGTGAACAAACATTACAAAACTAGCCGGGGCTGGACGGGTTAAAGAGAGTAATCCCGGCGTTGTGGGTAGGGCCCACAATTTACGCAAGTGGGCGGCTTCGTTACGTTTCCTTAAGAATTTTTCTGTTGAAGATATTACGTCCACACAGTTGTGGGCCTCTAATCATACGTTTTTGACTCGTTACCTCTCAGTAGCTCTAGACAAACCTTCCTTGCCATGTATAGCTTTAAGGCAAAGGGTCTAGGTGGCCCCTAAGTCACTTATTGTATTTTTTTTTTTAAGAGACAATGAACGGAGGCAGGAAAAACACAGATAAAACAAAAAGTCCATGTGCCTAAAGGCATCCTCCATTCATAAAATGTTTGTAACAACTGGATTTAAACATTTGTAGATTGTAAGTTTGTGGAAAGCAATTCGAGGGAAGTGAATTCCAAAGAGTAGTAGTTCTAGGGATAAATGAATTTTGATAAGCAGAAGTTCTGCATTGTGGAGGAGAAAGTGTAAATTCATGGGCGCTCTCAGCTGCCCTAGTTCTACGGGGAAAGAGGTGGAGAGGCGGCACAATTGAAGCAAGTTCCTCGGAACAATTGCTGTGAAAATATCTGTAGAATAATGCAAGGGATGCAACGTTTCTTCGTATGGATAATGTAGGAAGGTCCTGTGTGATTGCAGGGTTATTGATTAATCTAATAGCTTTATTTTGAATTTTGTCCAACTGCCTCAATGCAACCACTCCACTTCCACTCCACAGAGGTGAACAGTAATCCATCTGAGAACGCACATGACTTTTATATATTACGGCCAACTGCTCGTCAGTGAAGAATTCTCGAACTCTGTACAGGAGTCCCAGTTTTTTAGAGGCATTCTTAGCAATGCTTCTAACATAATGTGTCCAGCTCAAGTTAGTAGTTAATGTTACACCGAGAATGTCAATACTATGGGAAGTGGGAATATTTACATCATTAAAAATATATGGGAGTCAGTGAGATTCTGTCGGTTAGAAAATTGAATGTACTTGGTTTTCTGTGCATTAAAGGAAACTAGATTCTTTTGTCCCCATTCTTCAATTCTAGAAAGGTCCTGGTTCAGAGAAATTGCAGTGCTTATTTTTGAATTTATAAGATCGGGTTGGGTGAAAGAATTGGTAAATGTGAAGGAACTGTGGAGTGTTGAGTCATCTGCGTAGGAATGTATTGGATTATGAGTGGTAGATATGAGATCATTGATATGAATGAGGAACAGAATTGGGGCCAAAACTGATCCCTGGGGAACACCAGCATTTATTGAGTGAAATTGAGAATAAAGGCCATCTACCATTACACGTATTTTTCTGTTATGAAGATAAGAAGAAATTAGTGGAACTAATGATGCAAGGCCGTAGTGTGACATCTTCGACAATAAGGATTGATGCCAGACTATCAAATGCCTTTGATATATCCAGTGCTATTGTATGTGTTTCACCATGTTTAATGTTTAATTTCAAGAAAGGGGGGGGGGGTTGCAGTCAGTGTAACATAGGACACCCTAGACCCCGCCAGAATATGAGAGCTGTGATACTGTTTATGGGTGTTGTGATATTTAAATTTCTCTGTACTATTCATTACAGGAAATTGTGCTAGTACAATTATAGTACAAACAACAGTGTTGTTGTAAGTAGTTTTTGGGCTGAGAAGCAATCTAATTTAAGCATTGGTTATATTTTGCAAGGTATATCCACTAATTTTATGGGGTTTATATGTGCACATGTAAACTTATAAGTTTTATTTTTCACCACTTAATTTAAGTGGGGTGCCTTGTTAACTGGCGGATCTGTTCTCAGAATCTCAGAGTTAACCCCCTTTTTTATCAAGCAGGCTTCTTTGAAGCACGCTCCTGCTTGTACCCCTTTTTGTATAGTTGTGCTGTATAAAGTTTATGCACCAAATATATATCTTTGAAGCACGCTCCTGCTTGTACCCCTTTTTGTATAGTTGTGCTGTATAAAATTTATGCACCAAATATATATATTTTTTACAAAGTAAGAATACTATGTGGTTGTTTGATTATCTGCCTTTGCTAGAGTTATGATATGATTACGAATGTCCCCCTCCAGTCTTAGATATCAGGCATAATCGTCAATGATGGAGGGGCCACTAATAAATTATAGGTTTGACTCCTGCAAGGAGATAAAGAAACCTAATATTTAGTAGTGGCCCCGTAATCATTGACGACTGGGGCCCTCCCGACCATCCCCTTCCCATTCGTTGATGTATTAAGGATTTTGGTTTACTTGATATGTCAGTGAAGGAAGAATGACGCCTGAGTCAGCATCTGGTCAAAGATCCACGCAAGTACATCCACGAGTATATGGAAAGCTTATGAATAGTTATTCTTATTTTCTTTTTCTTTTTTATTTGTTACAAAGTTTTTTCGTAGTGAGAACCCAATTTCATAATGACTGAACCATGAGTGAGGTTGCGTGCGCTCATGATGAAGGCTCCTCAAATTTTGTATGCTCTGCGCGGTAGATTCAAAACTATGGCGGATGAGTGTTTGAAGAGGGTGCCTTATGTAATAGGCATAATCGTCAATGATTACGGGGCCACTACTAAATATTAGGTTTTCTTTATCTCCTTGCAGGAGTCAAACCTATAACCTATACATTATTGCAATGTGTAACTTTATTGTTAATTTTATTTGTTTGTGATATACGATTACCAGTATTCACACCTCAGTAGTTCTATTCTTCTGAGATAAGGCTTCTTTAATGGTACCCGCCTTATACATCTTTTTCTTACTGCTATACTCTTATATTTAAACACATGTCACAGTTTTCGTTTTTTGGTCTTCCTAATAGATTCTTGTTTTTAGCTTGATGAGCATATGAAGGTCCCTCCACCGGTCGTGATATTCTAGGCTCTTACGTCATTGACGTAAGGAGCCACCAATAAATTACGGTTTTGACAACCCGTAAGGAAGGAAAGAAAAACTAATATTTATTGGTGGCTCCTGAAGTCAATGACGACAATTGCCCTCCCACCATCCCCTTCCCATTCACATGCCCAACTTGATATACTTTAGAGGTCACTCCTGGGCAGGAGGAGGTATGAGTCAGGCTCATGGGAAGCAGAGGAAGATCGGAATGCGCTGAGGCGCGGTGTTCAAACTGTGTTAATTCTTTTCTTTTTGATTTCCTACTTTTCAGTGGCTCCGTCTCAATGACGTACCTTAGGAATGATTAAGGGGTACCCCCTAAGATGATCTTGGTTCTCGACCGCCGTAATCAAGGTTAACCCGGGCTCTGAGGAGCCCGGAACGAGACCATATTATCATAGGCTCTTACGTCATTGACTAATGGAGCCACCAATAAATATTAGTTTTCCTTCCTTCCCTACGGGTTGTCAAAACCGTATTTTACGATAAATATCGTTATTACTTATTCATATGCGCCTATTTTACCTTCACTATGAAGATAGTAACCTGTAACAACAATAAAACAAGTGGAAATAATTTTCTGGTCAAAATCGCGAATAAACATGGAGCAGCCCATTCATGAATTATGGAGCAAATTGAGGCAACCCCTCCCTTCACGAGGCCTCAAGCCTGACTGCCTCACTCATCCACACTCTCCCTTGTGCAACACACCCGCTAGGCACATAAGCACATCCTCCACACAGTTTGCTAATGTTAGCACAAAAATATACCAACGAATTAGGGAATAACAGGGAAAATAGATGATAATTGAAGGGGGAGGGGAAAGGGGGGAAGGAGGGGATGTGGAGGAGTGATATGAGGTATAGGGAAAAAAAAAAAAAATTTTTTAGTGCTACTGGGGCCTTTTAAAATGTTTTTTTTTAGGCCTTCCCTCTTAAGAGCTTTGCCGCCGTTGCCCAGTAAAACTTCTTAAAAGCTTTCTCGCCATTCCCGGGTTAAATTCTGTAGGTGGTGTCCCAGGTTCAAATCCTAGGAAGATCACATACTTTCATTAATTTAATTTGGTGTTGATTGGTGTTGAGAATGAAATTAATTAAGATTATTTCTATAGGTTGAGGAGCAGTTTGTTGCAATGTGAGCCCTTTGAGATCTGTGTCCCATAAATTGATCTTTCCTCTCACATAAGCATTACACTATTCATAGTGCAGTTGGGTCCAGTACTCGATTAGGTTGACATCTAGTATTCGATAAATGGATATTTATCATGGTAATGTGCTGAACCCTTAACCCTTTCGTGCACCAAAACGCAATTTGCTGCGTTTCAAGGATACTTTAAAAACCTTTGCGACCATCAGGGGTGTTTAGAAACCTTTAGTTTAGTTACTTCAACCTCTGCAGGTGTCGTTCAGAGATTTGTGGGCAGAAAACTAATTTTGGAGAGGTAATTATGAGATTAAGAGAATTCTATTTTTTAATACCGTACTAAACGGCAACCCCTGGAGCATGAAAAGGCTAACAATCGTGGTGTTTTATAAGTTCTGTATGTGGTGTCCCAGGTTCAAATCCCAGTAGGATCACATGCTTTCAGTAATTTCATTTGGGGGTTATTGGTGTTGGGAGTGAAATTAATTATTCAAGATTATAGATATAAATTTTACCCAAGATCAAAATCACTGACAAACATTTGAGAGATAAGTATGAGTGAGTTTGTTAAGCTTTAATATTCGTTCTTATAAATTTGAGCGTCAGACAAAATATACATCACATTTTGTGTGATGTTTACAATAATTTATAAGAACATTTATTGCTTATACTTGAGAGTAGTATTTATAAGAACATTTATTGCTTATACTTGAGAGTAGTATTTATAAGAACATTTATTGCTTATACTTGAGAGTAGTATTTCATGATTGTTTATTTCACATTGGTTATAGAGACTCTAAAATTCAATGAATAATAATTATACAAAAAATTCATGCCTAGGCCTATATATTAATGAATATTGAATATTTATTTACCTTTGCTATATGGTTCCCACCATCATTTGGCAGTTAATAAATTTTCAAAGAATATTTTAAGTAATGATGTATCTTGTCTATTCGTTCCAGGTTCCCATCTAAAGTCAATCATCATTAAGAAGTATGTGTATGGATAACAAGAACTTGCAGAAAATATACTGGTACAGTATTGGCACTATATTTTTGTACAGTATCACAAAAAGGGATTTCTGAACAATATTAACGGAAATTTTTTCATGTACTATAGATGAACAGCATACCGGTACAACTTGGTACAATACTCTTTTATGGTACAGTACATTGTAAGTGGGTTAGAAAAGTTTGGCTATTATGGAAAACTTGGAGGAAGGAACATTAGTGAAATTGGAGGAAGAGCTACCACAATATGAAGATGATGTGTTGAACTCTGAAAGAATTGGGGTAAATATTAAGTGTGAGGTGGAGTTTATGGAGTATGATGACGTCAAGATTGAAAGAAAGGAAATTCACGAGTCTGGAGATGAAAATCCAGAAGAAAATCGCAGCGACAGTTCCGATTTTAACAATAAGAAAGCAGCTCCTCACAAAGGCCCATCAAAACAAAGAGAAAAGAAACACGAGTGCCCATCATGCGGGAAACTGTTTGAATGTAAAAGTTTTCTGAGTCGACACGCGGTGGTTCACACAGGAATGAAGGAGTTTCAATGCCAGGTGTGTGGTAAAACTTTTGGCCAACAGGGGACCCTCGACAAACATTTGTTAGTTCATTCGGGGGTCAAGAATTACAAGTGTAAAGTGTGTGAAAAAACATTTAGTCAGAAAGGTACACTCAGCAAACATTTACTAGTCCATTCAGGCATCAAGGAATTTAGTTGTCAAGTGTGTGGTAAACAGTTCGCCCAGAAAAGTAATCTTGACGGCCATTTATTAGTTCATTCGGATGAGAAGCACTTCCAGTGTGATCTCTGTGGTAAAGGTTTCTCCCGTAAGAATAACCTCACTAGCCACTTGGTGGTTCACACGGGGGAAAAAAGGTTCAAGTGTGAGCAGTGCGATAAATGTTTCAAGCAGAAAGTTCACCTTACCAGACATGTTGCAACTATCCATGGTGGATTTACATGAGACATTTTTCTCACAACTTTTATCCACAACTCTGATCTGGCAGCATCTTGAGAACAGTTTCATAATAGTTTTGTCTCTTGTAATAGTCCACCTTCAGTCTAGTTACCATTGCGAAATAATCTCAAAATATTGTCAGCATAAAGTTTTGTTTCAAAAGTTGCAGTAAAAAGCTTGTGCCTTAAGCTATTATTTTGATTCTTTAGCTGATGGAAAATTGTTTTGTCCCCATCTTATTTGGCCAGCTATTACAAAGTTTTGACAGCCAAATATGTTGTAAATTATGTGAAGCATATTTGTGTCTTCTATTATCATTAATTATGGAGGAATCAGCAGCTAAGGCATTATATTTTTTGCCAGTTAAATAAAATGGATTATAGTAGGAAGATACACGCATTATGAGGATAGGCCTTTATCATGACATTATGAGGATAGGCCTTTATCATGACATTTTGCTTATTAACTTCTTTAGGTCTACCTGGTACAAAACACTGGGAGTAATGATATAGCCCTTACAGAATAGTCTGTGTGTGTGTGTGTGTGTGTATGTGTATATGTATAGTAGTGTGTGGGTGTGGATTAAGGTGCCTGAGTGGGATCAGATCTTATGGCTGCCTGGAGCGCCGCCATTAGGAAGTGATACCGGAACCGCACTTCGTGTGTAGCATTCGGTATTTAAACTTATGTATGTATGAATGCATGTGTATGTCATATATAATGCATGTGTATGTCATATATAATTGGACAAAAACATGATAAGTTTTTCAGAAGTAGTTTAAAGGGCCATTTTTTTTTTAAATAATTTTGTTTAATAATTACAAAAGTGTATTTCAAAACAAGCATTTTCTTTATCTGAACATACAGTTGGAATTATCTTGATTATTCATAAAAGATCAAGTTGAGGTATTTGTAATGAATCTGATGTAAACAATGCATTAACCCTTTCTCTGCGGGCATATTTCCGCCATATTAGGGCTCATTCAGGCACTCATGATTGATTAGGCAAGTGTCTGAATGAAATTAAATGTATTCGGCTGAAAACTAGAAGAAAATCGTTTCAAAATAACACCAAAACGAGCTTCGTAGCTCGCGGGGTTCACCCGCAGCGCTACCATAGACATTCGCTAAAATTAGCAATTCTCGGTAATGTCTCGCTACATTTGCTTTTGGCAGCACTGTATATCTGGCGAGAGTCTGACTCAAAGCCTTCAGTGCCACGGCCGCCTGGCTGGGAGAAGGACGTGTGGCCTGCCGCGCTCCCGCTCCCTTGCAATCGATTATACAGGCTTTAAGAGGCTTTAAAAGCCTGTAAATTGCCATGGCGTTCCAGAACTTCTCCCACAGGGAAAGGGTTAAGAGTAATAATATACGTGGCATCCAAGTTTGTTATACAGGAGCAAGCCCAATAATACCCAACATGGCACTGAATATACTGTAGATAATTGGGTTTGAGCTGAGAAGATATACCGATACTTAAGTAATTGTTAGAATAGTAATTTAAGCTTAGTTCAGTCAAAGTATTGTTTGTATAGACTAAGTTTACTGTGTACTTCATATTAACAAACTGTATTTTTTTCTGTTTTGTATAAATTTGCTATCATGAACTATATTTAGCAGTACGGTAGCCACTAAGTATCTAATGTATTGCAAATACAGTCAGGTCTCGATATACACGGTTAATTCATACCGTGTACGTACCGTTTATATCAAAACCGTGTTTTAGAAATAATGCCTTATGGGAATTATTTAATTCGTTCCAGCCATTTTCCCAAAGTCACCCTTTTGGCCCTTTTTGCCTACCTTCAGCCGACTTATATTACATTATACCACCAACATCATACATGACATAACATAGAATACATTAAGCATCAATAAGAACTGTTTTGGACCTGTTACTGACCTATTTGTGTGAATACATGTGTTAACGTTCGGTAGATATCCCCGCCCCGTCCCGCCCCCAACCCCGACACTGTTACTGTGATGAAGTTGATAAGCCTTGAGCTACAGCTCTCATATCGGCCCCTCCATGCCCCCCAACATGTTCATCGTCCTCATCGCAACCAGATAACACAGAAATATTGTCCATCATATTATTATCATCATCAGACTAGTTGTTATTGTCGGGGGTGCTCTCTCCCTCCCTCCCTCCCCTCCCTGTTTTATGTTTTATATTCCCCTGACGGGGGAATATTTGTTGTTCACTGTTTCTTATCTTGTTTTTCTATGTGCTGGAAGGATATTATATTTTTCAATTCCATCGCATTAGAAATTATTCATAGATTACAAAAAGTCCAAATAAGACATAGTTATGTTAAATTATAAGGGAGATAGATTACGGTTTTGACAACCCGTAAGGGAAGGAAGGAAAAACTACTATTTATTGGTGGCTCCTGAAGTCAATGACGTAAGAGCCTATGGTAATATGGCCTCGTTCCGGGCTCCTCTGAGCCCGGGTTAATCCTGATCACTACGGTCGAGAACCAATATCTTCTTAGGGGGTACCCCTTAATCATTCCTAAGGTACGTCATTGAGACGGAGCCACTGAAAAGTGAAAAATAAAAGAAAAAAGGGATAGTACAGTTCAAACGCCGCGCCACTTGCGCATTCAGATCTTCCTCTGTTCCCATGAGCATGCCTTGAAATCCCAGTTGGCCTTGAACTGGCCTCTAAAGTATATACCAAATTGAGCATGTGAATGGGAAGGGGATGGAGGGAGGGCAATTTCGTCATTGACTTCAGGAGCCACCAATAAATAGTAGTTTTTCCTTCCTTCCCTTACGGGTTGTCAAATCCCGTAATTTATTGGTGGCTCCTTACGTCAATGACGTAAGAGCCTAGCATATCACGACCGGTGGAGGGACCTTCAGATGCTCTTTAGCTATAAAACAAATTAAAAGGAAGACTGAAAACTAATATATGAACTGTGACATGTATTTACTTATAAAAGGTATAACAGTAAGAAAAGATATACAGTATAAGGCGGGTACCATTAAAAGAAGCCTTATTTCATAGAAACAGAACTATTGAGATGTGAATACATACTGGTAATCTATCTCATCAATTTAGCGTAAAATCTAAAATAATGTTAAACATTTGTAGTTGCAATAAACATAGGTATTGCTATGTAATAGATATCATGTGGTCATAACATTCTTGTTATATGTTTCAGATTGTGTGACCTGCCTTTTCGTCATGGGACTTCAACACGCCCCCCTCTTTTCTTTCCATTTATAGTGACTGGCAGGGCACACTCTCTCTTATGCTGTTGGACTGGTAATAAAAGTGCTGAATCAGATACAACAGACTACTTAATGCCCTCAAGGGGTATGTTCTTGCCTTAAAGCTATGCATGGTAAATTGGGTCTCTCCAGGTGTACTGACAAATATCTGGATAGGAAAGTATTGCTCGAGGACCAGAGCCCCGTTTGAGAGATATCTTCTACTGAAAAGTTGTTGAGGAACCTGATGGTAGTGGCCCACTTGCGGACGTCGTGAGCTTTGGCAATCACCTGGGGATCTGCCTCCTTAATTACATCTACTATTGTGGATGCTAAGACTTTTTTCCCCAACCTTGTTGAGCCATCTGGAGAAACCCATAAATGTTCCTTATTTCTAGGAATAACAGACTTAAAGTAGGTATATAATGCTTTCACAGGACATAGTGCATGGTGTATCTTTCCCCTTTTCAAGGCAGGAATGGAGAAAGGTCTAAAGATATGTTCCTGGTGCTCGTTTTTTGCAATAAAATCTGGTGCAGGTGCAATATGTACAGAGTCGTTATTAGGGGCAAACCGTAGACAGTTTGGGGACCTTGCCATGGCCGCTAATTCTGAGACCCTATGGCCAGTGGCCAGGGCCATCAGAAATACACACTTCTTAAGTTTCTTCTCTATGTTTGGTTTCACCGAGTAGGGCCTAGACTGTAATAATGTTAGGACCCTCGAGATTGACCATTGAGGAAGTAGTTGACGATTTGGGGCTCTGAGTTTGAAGCAAGCTCTCGTAAACCCTTGTTCGTCTTTCTGGGGTAAGGATAGACCGGTAAGGGTGAGGAAGGGTTCCTTCACTGCCGACAGGTGGTTTCTAAGTGTGTTCACTGCTAGATTCTTAGTTTCAAACAAGTAATTTAGGTATTTCAATAACAAGGAAGCTGATGGGTTCTTCTGGTTAGTATCTACAATCCACGTTGTAAATTGTTTCCAGTGAGAGCTGTATTGTCTCAGGGTGGAAGCTGTGTACTGATTTGTGAGCTTGTCCGTGACTTCCTCGTCGTAGGACGGGAGCCACTTGGATTTGAGAATGTCCACATAGCAAAATTGAGAGAGGTCTGCAGGTTCCCAATTTCTTCCAAGTGGAAATCTGTTAGGGGGAGTTGCAGGGGGTTGTTGCACCATTGAGTAAGTTGAGTGTACCACGCTTGAGTAGGCCACATTGGAGCGACCAGGGTTACTTGTCCCTGGAACGATCTGAGGTGGTGAATGACTTTGCACATTAGTGAGGTGTCTGGGGGTGGGAAGAGGTAAATCGATGTCCATCTGTTCCAGTCTACTGTGAAGGCATCCGGGCCTCCCTCCCGTGTCTTGAGATCCCGTGAAATGTGAGCCTGGAGCTTCGTTGATTGAAGAGATGCGAACAGATCGATTTGTGGTGAAAATGGTAGCACTAATTGGTTGAACGTTTCTTGTTTGAGGGCCCATTCCACTGAAGTGCTCTTTCCCCTGGATAGAGCGTCGGCCCATAGATTGGAGACCCCTGGTAGGTATGTTGCGTGGATTACTATGGAGTACAGTATTTCTGGGCTAGAAAGAATATCTTTTCTGAGAGATCTTGAAGGATCCTGGACCGGGTGGAGCCTTGTTTCTTTAAGCAAGTTACGGAAGCCGTGTTGTCCATCCGGAACGCTATTGATCTGGAGGTCAATGACGGCGCGTGGTCCCTGAGAAAGAATAGAGGAACTGCTAGCTCTTTGGCATTGATGTGATACTGACTTAGTGTGGTCCATTTCCCGTGGTTCTGATGGCCTTCCGTTGACTGGTAGCCCCATCCTATCAGACTCGAGGCATCTGTGTCTATCCATAAGGTGGGAGGTGGATCTGACCAGTGTGTCACCGATTCCCGTACTTGAGATCTTGTCCAAAAAGCCAGATGTAGGATCCTCTTTGGGATGGCGAGCGGGTAATTGTGAGGTGTTAGAGGGAAGGCTTTGTTGCCTAGCCAGATTAGTCTCTTTAGTCTGAGGCGGCCTAGGGGTACTGTCATTTGTACCCAATTTAGTGAGCCCATCAAAGATTCCCAAAGTTTCCTGGTGATATTCTTCGCATGTAATACTCTGAACAGTTTTAATTGTAGACGTTTGGCATTGGCTGGGCTTTGCTTTATCGTTTGGAGTTGTGTGTCCCAGATTAAGCCTACCCATTCCGCTGATTGTGAGGGAGTGAGCATTGACTTCTCCAGGTTCACTCTGAAGCCCAGCTTTGTAACATGTTGTACTACTTTCAAGGTTTGTTCTTGGCATTGGAGAGGTGTGGACCCGAGAATCAACCAGTCGTCTAGGTAGAACAGGATCTTTACTCCATTTTCGAGTAGTGGGAGGAGAGCTTGTTTGACTATCTTGGTGAAAATTCTGGGGGCTATGTTCAGACCGAAGGGCATTCTGGTGAACATTACCGCTTTGTTTCTGAATGGGATAGCTAGGAACTTTTGGTATCTTTTTGCTATTGGAATGTGCCAGTAGGCGTCTTTTAGGTCCAGGGTAATTATCCAGGCCTTTGGTTGTAAAAAAAAAAAAAAGTACTAGCCTTACCTGGGAGATAGTTAGCATTCTGAATTTTGTATTGTGAATTGACTTGTTGAGAAGGGACATGTCTATCACGGGTCTTAGTTGGCGTTTGTCTCTTTTTGGGACGAGGAACATGCGTGACAGAAAAACTGGTGTGCCCTCTGGAGGGTGAGTGAGAACTTTGTCTGTTAACATTTGGTTTATCACTGTTACCAATTCTGGAGATAGCTGTATCTTGTTGGACTGAGCTCTGAGGCGGGGTCTTGCCAGCCATTTCCATGTGAGGCCCTTCTTTACCACTCTCTTTGCCCAGGATCTTTGAGGCCAATGCTGAAAATTTTCCCTGAATTGGCCTGTCGAATGCAGGGCCAGTTCTTGGTTGATGGCCTCTTGGAAAGTCAGTTTTTTGGATCCTGGGTCGTTTGTTGAGAGTTGGTGGATTGGTGGTGACCTTGTGGTTTCTGGTGGTTGGGAGCATGGCGTCCTGCTTGATGAGTCTGACGTCCTGTATGTTGAGGTCTATGTTGTGACCCGTAGTTTTGTTGTTTCGGTGGAGGTCGTGTGTGGGGTGATGGTTGGGTCCTTGGTGAGCCTCGACCTCTGGCCTGGTAGTGTCCTCTGTGCCCTCTGTTGCTTGATGAGTTACTCCTGTGCGTCTGAAATGTATGAGGGGTATATTGTCGAGGGGGGAACTGGCCCCTCCCTTTTCCCCGGTGAGGGTGAGAGTGAGGGTGGAACCTACTAGGGTGGCCTTGCCTATATGCTTGAGACTGTCTTGACGTTGCTATCTCCGGTCGTAGTAGTAGGGAGTGGACTTCGTTCCATGTTGTTTGGGGCATTAATCTGCTGGTGAATAGGGGTGAGAGGAGGACTCGAGCGGCGATATCTTTTGGCATTTTCCTGGACAAGTGGATGCGTATATCTTGTCTTGCTCTGGCTGCTTCATAAATCGCAGTCTTGACATCACCCGTGGTCATTAGAGAGTTGACAAGAGATGCTCTCCTGATGAGATGGAGAGCTGTTCTGGATTTTTGTTCAGCGATGGAATCTGCCACCTGTCTCCTGGAATTAGAGAGCTTCTGCCATGTGATGAAGCTTGATAGCAGTCTGTGGGCTTTTTGGCGTAGTCTAAAATCCTTGTCGATCAGCGTCGGAGTAGGTGTAGAGATCATGGGGTTATTGGATGGCTTGCATACTATCTTTGGGGCTCTGAGGTATTCCCAGAACCCCTGGGGAATAGAGTCGGAGTTGTGCACATACATTGTGGCAAACTGGTGATCATCTTGTGGGATTCTTTGGGGTGTAGTATCCATACTGGAAAGAGCAAATTTTTCTGCCCCAGATACCCATTCAGACCATGGGCCATAGCCTAAGGATGAAACCTCCAGCATGGGAATTTTACTTTCGGACATTTTTGTGGAACATTGTATGTCTGTTGCGAGAGTGGATAGAGATTTAATGGCATTATGCCCGTCGGCTTTATTCAAATCCGACCATGGTTTGAAGCGTTTTCCCGAGGGGACTGCGGATGTCTGTGTGAACGTAAAGTACCTAGCGTCTGACATAGACGGGAAAGGTTTTATGATTACGTCCAGTACTTGGTCCTGTGCGTCTTTTGCCCGGAGGTGTCGCAGTTCGTCCATTTCGATTACCCAGTCATTTGGGACAGGTATCAGTTCTGGATGGCCTGTGTCCGCATCTTCAGGTGTTTCCACTGGTATTTGCTTCCAGTGACGGGAGTCCCCAAACAGAAGAGGGAAGGGTTTCTTGGAGATTTCCGGTTCTTGTTCGATAGGGGGGGGGGACGAATATGGGACAGGAATAGGTTACTGGGAAGGCCAGTGGCTTGAAGACTGGGTTGAGTGGAGGATGACGGAGTGGGTGTTAATTCCTGATCATGATGTTTGGGCTGGGCAGGTATCTGAGCTAGTGGGACTGGGTCGGGTGTGGCTGGTTGTAACATGGATGGGGACAGGGCCCTACATTGAAGGTCCTGGATAGCCTTATCCATAGAAGCCAATTTCTGATGTAAGTTGTCTGTTAACTCATTGGTCAATGATCTTAAAGTATCTTTCATCTCTCTCCATAAGTCATTACGAGGGCTCAGTCTTGAGTCTGTGTCAGACTGGTGAGGTTCTTCTCCTGAATGGTCTCCCTGATAAGTGCGGGAGTCCTTGTCATTCCAACTTTCGTCAGTGTGGCTGCTGGAAATGATGTCGTAGCACTCTATTCCGTCGTCGGCCAAATCGTAGGGGTCTTGGGTTTCCTCAGGGGGTATTGTATTTTGATCTTCTTCAAATGTACTGTACCCTACTTGGTCTGGGTCTGTCAGAGTGGAATGTGATTGGGCTGTTGGATGTGAAGGATGGTGGTAAGATAAGTCTCTTGGGGTATGTATTTCCGCTCTTGTACATATCTTGATTGTATGAGGGGGAGCTGGTTCGGTAGAGGTAGGTAAGGGGGTTAGTTCAAATTGTTGATCCATAGAGTCCGCCCACTTGTCTAGGGATAGTGGGGAGGGGTTGACCTCCTCAGAGCCTGGTTCAGTCTGGATGAATGGTGGTTCTTTGGCATGGGGTTTCCTTGTATGTTTGTGTCTTTTACTGGGCGACTGGGGGCTGGTTGACCTCTCTCTCTTCTTGCTAGAATGTGACTTTTTCCTGTCGTGTGATGAGGAAGAGCTACGGGATCTAGCTACGGATATCTCTAAGAATTTTACGAATTCTGGGTTTGCAATTTCTGGGTGTTTCTTCAATGTACCTGAAATATACGATTTTACCGCATGCCACACAGCTTTCAGAATATTCTTACATGTGTCGGGGGCTAGTGTAGAAAGTGGGTTATGGAACTTAGCTATGTAATAATTACACCTGTCACAAACTTTAGGGTTCCACCTAGCTTTTGTCCTATCAATACACATAGCGTGATAGGGGCAGAGATTATGAGCTGTAAGGGATAATGTGGTGCAATCCCTGCTTGAGCATAGGGTTGAGTCCTCGGGAGGGTCCATTTCATGTACTGTGATACTGTCCATGTAGGCTGGTGAGGGTTCCGGGGAGGAGAACCCTCTGAAGGAGAAATCGTCTTCCAGGATGAGGACTTCTGTTTGTTGCACCTTAGCTTTCTTCTATGGTTGCATGTAGGCCCTGACGAGAGGGGAGAAAAGAAAACAAAAGGATTCTTTTAGAGAGGGGAGACAATTTGTGTTTGTTTCCTGAAAAACTAAAATGTTGTACGTAGGCCTATCCCTGTAAATTAATTAAATTATGTAAATAGTGGGAATAATCTTAGCCGGTGGACCAGAACAAACGTCTAAAGATTTGACTCGTAGACTGACCTGATATTGCAAGTTTGTTAGGTGTGGGCCGGGGCCCACAGGTGGCTTGGCTAGGGGTGTCAAGGGCTTGAAGTCCGGGATAATGTACCGGACCTGTTGTGGTATCTCTTGGTATGGAGGGAGTAGGTCTAATTGATGATCAGAGCTCCTCCTCTGTAGTGTCGTGTCTTGCCTGAGCCTGTTGAAATATCACGGAGTCAATGTTGCATAATGAGATAAGCATCGTTCTTATTAGGTTTACTTGGTTTGGGCTAGGACTAGGGTCTAGCCTTGCATGATTTGCTTTAATTTAATTGGTTATACAGACGTGTTTATCATAAGTTCTCGTATTTGATTTAATTCTGAACGTTTTGTTAAATATTGTTTAACATGTATGAGGTTAATTAGCCTACTATAGTATGGTCTAACCAAGAGTACCCAGTAATAATTTCTATTTGAGTCCTGTATTTGGGGCCCTTCTCTTAGGGTACCTGGTGTTGTTGGGATAGGCTTAGGACTAGCCTAGTGTTAGAGTACCCGGTCCATAGCTTGATGGTATCCGGCCGGGTGTTGTGGGTTATCAAGACCTATTCTAGTCTGGGGATATCTGGGTACCCGGGACTGTTGTCATACTCGGTAGTTCCGGTATCGGGTCTTGGTGCTCTGGCTTTATAAATATAAGTCCTAGGGAAAAAACCCGGGAGTCTTGGGTTATATTTATATGGTAGTAATGTCGTTCCCGACCATCCGGGTACCCGGGACTTTAGCCATACTCGGTAGTCCCGGTAGCCGGGTCTTGGTGTCCTAGTTTCATCGAAATGAGGGCTAGGATAACTGGGGAAAATATGAGTGTATGGTAACATAGTGTTGTCCGCCTGTTTGGGTGGGTCTCCCTACCCGGCAGTCTTGAAACCCGGGTCTTGGGGACCGGGGTTTGTTGAGATAATGACTCGGGAACCGGGAATTTGGTATTGAATGGTATTCTGGTGTCTCCCGCCTGATCGGGCACTCGGGACTGCCACCCGGCTGGCGGTCCCGGTGTCCGGGCCTTGGTACCCGACCCTTTTGTGATGGGTCTAGGTTACCTGGGTAATTGGAATTTTATCAAACCGGGAATTTGGTCTTAAATGGTATTCTGGTGTCTCCCGCCTGATCGGGCACTCGGGACTGCCACCCTGCTGGCGGTCCCGGTGTCCGGGCCTTGGTACCGGACCCTTTTGTGATGGGTTTAGGTTACCTGGGTAATTGGAATATTATCAGCATGTCCCACATCAGTTTTTCATTGTAGAGGGACAAGGTCAACTATGATATTATTATGGGTAATCATTGGGAGTAGGAGCTCATGATAACTTGGGAAAATAAAGTTATATTATACGAATGTTTAGACGAGCAGTACCCGCGGGTTAATACAATTTCGATCCATAGTTGATGTAATGCTGGTTTAAAGGAAACACTGTCATGTGACAAAAACTTGAAGGTAATAAATATGATGAGTGATTCGTGACCGACTAGAGTGGGAACTAAACGAATTAAATTAAAAGAGACTTGAATGTAAATAATGAAAGCACTTTTGTCCCCAATCAACAATTTCGGTGGAGTGACGGGTAAACCCTGGCCAGGGCACAACCAGAGGTTACTGTCTAAACGAATTAAATTAAAAGAGACTTGAATGTAAGTAATGAAAGCACTTTTGTCCCCAATAAACAATTTCGGTGGCGTGACGAGTAAACCCTGGCCAGGGCACAACCAGAGGTTACTGTCAGCCGATATAGTTAAAAAGGATAGGGCACTTTATATAACATGATACTTAAGAGAAAACTGACGAATTACACTTTAAAAACAAATTTACAGAACACTAAGACACTGCAGCTATAGAGCCGAGGTTCATATGATACGAACAAACGAGATAAAACATAATAGTTAGCGGCTCTGTGGAAAGTGGCTTCTTGAATGGCACGTTCGTAGGCCAGCCAGACGAAAGATCTTACTTCACAGGCTTACAAGTGAAAATTAGTCCATATACATACTTTCTTAGGCGCATATTATATTACAACTGCACAAAAACTCACTATGGACAAAGATTTCACGTCGAAGAGGGGCTATATAAACACTGTGGTGGAGATAAGAAAACTTTGTCTGCCTCCTATGGCCTACGGACGAGAGAGGCCAGTTCAAGGCCAACTGGGATTTCAAGGCATGCTCATGGGAACAGAGGAAGATCTGAATGCGCAAGTGGCGCGGCGTTTGAACTGTACTATCCCTTTTTCTTTTATTTTTCACTTTTCAGTGGCTCCGTCTCAATGACGTACCTTAGGAATGATTAAGGGGTACCCCCTAAGAAGATATTGGTTCTCGACCGTAGTGATCAGGATTAACCCGGGCTCAGAGGAGCCCGGAACGAGGCCATATTACCATAGGCTCTTACGTCATTGACGTAAGGAGCCACCAATAAATAGATGCATAGGTGATGTATAGATAGATAGATAGAGAGTTTACTAGGTCCAAGCGATCGATTACGATATATATATATGAGACGGATTTAAGTTTCTGAAAAGACAAAGACATTTTTATTGATTTTTTATTTTATTTTTTTTTTTTTTTCATTTTATTATGTGTATGTTGGAAGGATAATATTTTTTTTTCAATTTCATCGTATTAGAAATGATTCATAGATTAAAAAAAATACCAAATAAGACATACAGGTAGTTATATTTATGTATAAGGGAGATAGATGCATTAGATAGATAGACAGACAGACATTTGATGCATAAATAACATTCTTGATCATTTATATACTGTATATCTAGGCTTGGGCCGCCACCCGTGTATGATCCCGACTTTTCCGTGTTGTGGCCGACTTTGGAACTTTTGGGGTTACCGTGTCCAAACGAAACCGTGTATATAAAACGCGTGTATATTGAGACCTGACTGTACATTGTATATCTCATCCACTCTCTGAACGACAACGATTTACCGATACACTTGCGCTGTCAAACCAATGTCTTCTAGAGAATGCCCTTGTATTCTTTACTGGGCACGTTATACACATACAGACCACTATTTGTTTTAGAAATATAGAAATATGTCATAGGTTTGGAAAAGAAAAAGAGATTTAGCCACTAAGATTCAATTCAATCTTAGGCCCTTATCAGAGTCGCCCTTGAGGTACCTGTGCGGCACCATATCACTATCCGCGCAACCTCCTTAGTGACCGCACGCCTATTTGGTGTCTTGCTCTGTGCCTTTCTTTTAGCCCTTTCGCTTGAACATTATGCGTGTTGTGGGCATTAATTATGGCTTCTGAATTTCTTGAAGAGATAATCTGTGTTGTAGGTACGCATGAAATGGGCTACGGCGTGTGCTGGAGGTTGTGTTGGGCTGGTAGACCACTAATGTTTTTATTTTGTTTTGATTTGGGTTGCTGCCATTTTGGTGGTGATAGGCTAGCCTGACTTTTTTATTCACTCGTCTTCGTCATTCTCACATTTGTATTTATTTGTTGGGATAGTGTTATTAGTGCCCTCTGGAGCAGGACTAAATAAATTGCTAAGAATATGTGAACATTTTGGAACCAAAGTTTCAATCAAATTTAACCCACTACAGTGTAATATCATAATATTCAAATCTAAATTATTACTGAAATCAGAGCTACCCAAGTTTTATCTGCATGAGCTAATCATAGAAGAAACAAGTAAAGTAAATTATCTAGGACAATATATCTCGAGCAATCACTCAGACAGTGTGGACATAGGTCGTCAGCAAAGACAACTGCACATGCTGGGTAATTCTATATTATGAAAAATTCATATGTGCACATGGTAACATTCAGCGCCTTAACACATTATAATACTGTAGTATAATTAATATGATACAAAAGACTAGCATAGCATACACTTCCGGTATTTAGTCTCACTGGAGGAAATTACTCTATGTTTGACCTTATATAGTTAATCAAGGTAATCAGAATAGCTACGGTACTATACAGATTTACATTGCTCAACCCGAGAGCGAGGTGGAGGGACAGAGAGGGAGAGGTAGACCGAATGAGAGGTGGAAGGATGGAGTGAGGAAGTATATGAACGAAGGCGGTGCTGGTTGGGGGGAGGGGCGTCGACTGACCGGGGACAGAGGTGCATGGGGGCGGTTCGTTCGTGGCCACCCCTTCGGGGATCACGGCGTCGGGCAATAGATAGATAGAACTCCATGGTTCAATACCGGTATTTATGTACGGTAGCACAATAATTTGATGCATGGTGGTGTACACCTTAAGTGCATTAGGTGTACCGGTAGCTGCTGAATCCAACAACTAGCCAATGTGGTAGAGGCAGTGCTGTACGGCCAATGTGGTGGAGGCAGTGCTGTGCTCCGCTCAACTAGTCAACCAACCCACCCGTGTACCAGATAATCCTAATCATAATTCCCACCTACTGGACTTATTTTTAACAACCAATTCAGAAAATTATGATGTTACAGTGAGGTCCCCGCTTGGATCTTCTGATCACTGTCTGATACAGGCCACCTGTCTATCATCTACCACACCTTCCCACTCTGAACCTGTTTTGGTGACTAAATGGCATTACGATAGGGCAGACTGGGAGGGTCTTCAAGGTTTCTTTATTGATATTCCCTGGACCTCTTTCTTTTCTAATGATGCACACACCACCTTGAGCCACATACAAGATTTTGTAAAAATTGGAATGGAAACTTTTATTCCTCATCAAAAGTACAGTAAAAGATCTAATTCACCTAAATGGTTTGACCATAATTGTGCTAGAGTAACTGAACAAAAAGCAATAGCCTACAATGCATACACAAGACCAAAAACATATGAAGTCTTTAAATTACTTTAGAAACATCAGAAATCATGCCAAAACTGTATTAAACCTAACTAAATCAAACTTTGATGAATTACTTAAGGAGTGCGTGCAGAGTTACATGGAGGGATAGACAGACTAATGAGGAAGTAAGAAGGAGGTGTGGTGTGGAGGTAGATGTGCTGGAAAGTGTGAAAAGGAACAACTTGAGATGGTTCGGCCATATGGAACGTATGGAAAGCGAGAGAATGACTAAGAGGGTGTACGAGAGCGAGGTGGAGGGACAGAGGGGGAGAGGTAGACCGAATATGAGGTGGAAGGATGGAGTGAGGAACTACATGAACGAAGGTGGTGCTGGTTGGGGGGAGGGGCGTCGACTGACTGGGGACAGAGGTGCATGGGGGCGGTTCGTTCGTGGCCACCCCTTCGGGGATCACGGCGTCAGGCAATAGATAGATAGATAGATCAAACTTTCTCCACAAGCAGGCAAATAAACTTCTAAATAATCCAAATGATAACAAAATATTTTGGTCTACTCTTAACTCATTCAAATCCAACTTCACTACTGCTTCATCCATTCCACCATTAAAATCTCCGACTGGCAATCTTGTAAGTGGCCCACGAGGTAAAGCTAACCTTCTTGCGGATATTTTCTCCACCAACTCAACCTTAGATGAAATAAATCAAGATTTCCCTGTACTTAATTTTAATTCGCCTGAAATTCCCTCACTTAAGATCCACACCAGACATGTCAAAACTATTTTGCAGAATCTCTCAGTAGATAAGGCTCCTGGTCCAGATGAAATTCCTCCAATAGTACTTAAGAATTGCTCCTTGGTGCTCGCTTCTGTATTGGCAAAAATTTTCCGTCTGTGTACTCATACCTCTTGCTTCCCAGTACCCTGGAAAGAAGCAAACATCCATCCAGTTCCTAAAAAAGGTGCCTCTTCAGATCCATCAAACTACAGACCAATAGCTATAACTTCCACTCTTGGTAAAGTCTTTGAAATTATATTAAATAATCACATAATTAAGCATCTTGAGAATAAATTAATCAGTGATAGGCAATATGGTTTTAGACGATGTCGATCAACTGCAGACATTCTTTGCCTTCTTACGCATCAAATCAACCAAGCTACAGACCAACATGGTGAAACACATACAATAGCACTGGATATATCAAAGGCATTTGATAGTCTGGCATCAATCCTTATGGTCGAAGATGTCACACTACGGCCTAGCATCATTAGTTCCACTAATTTCTTCTTATCTTCATAACAGAAAAATATGTGTAATGGTAGATGGCCTTTATTCTCAATTTCACTCAATAAATGCTGGTGTTCCCCAGGGATCAGTTTTGGCCCCAACTCTGTTCCTCATTCATATCAATGATCTCATATCTACCACTCATAATCCAATACGTTCCTACACAGATGACTCAACACTCCACAGTTCCTTGACATTTACCAATTCTTTCACCCAACCCGATCTTATAAATTCAAAAATAAACACTGCAATTTCTCTGAACCAGGACCTTTCTAGAATTAATGAATGGGGACAAAAGAATCTAGTTTCCTTTAATGCACAGAAAACTAAGTACATTCAATTTTCTAACCGACAGAATCTCACTGACTCCCATATATTTTTTAATGATGTAAATATTCCCACTTCCCCTAGTATTGACATTCTCGGTGTAACATTAACTACTAACTTGAGCTGGACACATTATGTTAGAAGCATTGCTAAGAATGCCTCTAAGAAACTGGGACTCCTGTACAGAGTTCGAGAATTCTTCACTGACGAGCAGTTGGCCGTAATATATAAAAGTCATGTGCGTTCTCAGATGGATTACTGTTCACCTCTGTGGAGTGGAAGTGGAGTGGTTGCATTGAGGCAGTGGGACAAAATTCAAAATAAAGCTATTAGATTAATCAATAACCCTGTAATCACACAGTACCTTCCTACATTATCCATACGAAGAAACGTTGCATCCCTTGCATTATTCTACAGATATTTTCACAGCAATTGTTCCGAGGAACTTGCTTCAATTGTGCCGCCTCTCCACCTCTTTCCCCGTAGAACTAGGGCAGCTGAGAGCGCCCATGAATTTACACTTTCTCCTCCACAATGCAGAACTTCTGCTTATCAAAATTCATTTATCCCTAGAACTACTACTCTTTGGAATTCACTTCCCTCGAGTTGCTTTCCACAAACTTACAATCTACAAAAGTTTAAATCCAGTTGTTACAAACATTTTATGAATGGAGGATGCCTTTAGGCACATGGACCTTTTTGTTTTATCTGTGTTTTTCCTTCCTCCGTTCATTGTCTCTTAAAAAAAAAAAAAAAAAAAAAATTAGAAGCAATTGGCATCTATGTGTGTTAACAGTGCAGTGCAGCTCAGTATATGATGAGTGCTATGCTGCACACTCGACCCTCCTTTTGCCAAACTATGTAGGGGGGGAGCCCAGTCCAGAGACTGGAAAAGTCCGGGAACCCTAACTGTCCCTAAAATTCCCGGACTTGTATGCGGGAACGTCCGCCAATATCCGGGACTTTATGGGGGAACGTCCTCCATTACAGTATACGGGAACGTTCGCCAACTTCTACTATTTTACGGCAATACTGTACGGTACTGAAATATCATGGGCAATAACATGGAAAAATATTATACCTGTAATTAGAAATGCAATAGCATCAAATAACTTTACATAAAATTACTTAACTTACGGAAATTGGGTAAATGATACTGTAGATGATACTGATAGTGTTGCGTATAGTGGGACCCTGAATTACGTGTTATTCAGAGTCTGAGGTGTTACCAAGGACATCAGAGGGTTGCTTTGTGGCACTACTGGGGAGAGGTTGAGGTGACTCGGGTGCAGCTGCTGCTTGAGGTGACTGAGGTGCAGCAGCGGGTTGAGGTGACTTGGGACGCCTGGCAGCCGGTGCAAAGAAGCTGGAGATCTTAGATTATTTTCCCGCTTCGTGCTGCTCCTGAATAACTATACCACGCAGCAAACGAATCTGGTCATAATATACTTGAACTGCTGGGTTGTCTGAGGTGATAATATATTGCTAAATTTTGTCTATGGCATCCCGTACCACAGACAATTTATGCTTGGAGGGCATCGTCTCACCGTCGTCGTCATCACTGCTTGCACTCTGATGGCCAGCTACGGAAGCAACAATCTTCTCGTCTGTTAACACCTGGTGCCCCGGTGTAGCATCGTTTGCTTCTATCTGGTCAAAGGACATTCGGATGTTGTTTATAAGTTTTTATTCCTCATCAACATAACGAATGCTCCTGGCTGAAATAACAAATAAACACAATTAGACAGAAGCATAACAGATGTAACATAAATTATATGAACACAGTAAACTTAAGTACAGTAATAACATTTTAGCCCACAACTCATCCATAAGGATCACTTAGTCACTATGTGGATATCCCGACATCCCCCCCAGTTTTCAGCTGGAAACTTATTACTCTACCACATAGTCCCTTAAATACGCTGGCTGCCTTCTTTCCCGTCGTGGTCTCATGGGTGGTGAAACGGGAGTAGTGTGCTGGCGTGGAGGTGGGTCCTGCGTAGGGGTGTTCTGCATAGGGGTGTCCTGTGTGGGCACGGATGGGCCATCTTCCGGAGGCGAGAGCGGTGGCGTCACTGCATTCTGATGGTGCGCCTGTGGATGCGTTGGCGTCATATCTACAGCAGGTGTGTTATCCTGCATGTTGGTCGGTGAAGGATCAGGATCAGGTGCAACGGACTGATAGTGGCCACATGGACGTGGACCTGGGGCTGCTGTTCCCGGTCCAATGGTCATCTTGTTGGTGGTATGTCGCCGTTGTGTGCATGGAAGTGGTGGAGGTGAATTCATGGGATTGCTGGTGCGCGCCAGACCCTGAATGTGTCGCAGGAACCGCCGATTCCTCAGGTTCACTCTGCCCGACCCATCAATCTTTACCAGGTATTGGTCGTGGGGCTTCACTTCCACCACCACGCCAGTCCTATCCCAACGCCTGCTGTAAGCGCCTGTCTGGTTTTGTAGTAGGACTCTTGTACCTACCTCCAGTGGCGCAAGCTGACGTGTATGGCGACCGAGATTGTCAACTTGCCTGGCGAATCTCAACCTGAGTGCTTCTTCCTGACGTTCCCATGTCTTGCGCCAAACTGGGTGGACTGCTGTGCTATTGAACACTTGCGTCCTTGGTGCAACAGGTAGCAGGTCCCGGAGATTCATACCAAAAACTATCTGTGCTGGAGACATGCCGGTCTCAGGGTCTGGTGTGTTCCGAAACTGTAGCAGGCCAGCTGTCACCGCTTCTGTGTCAAGACCACCATGGATGTCTGAGTGTGATGTCAAGAGGCGCTTCATAGACTTGACGGCTACTTCTGCCCGCCCATTCGATTGCGGGTGGTAGGCGGATGAGAGTCGGTGCCGCACGCCCCAACGTTGTAGAAGCAGTGCCATCTCCTTTGCAGTAAACTTGCCACCATCCGTGCTAAGTTCTTCTGGCACCCCGAAAGTTGCAAAGTAGTTTACAAGAGCCTTACTGAAGCCCTTTGCGCCGGATTGAGATGCGACGACATGTGGCCAGCCACTGAACCTGTCCACCATAACCAGATATCCGATGCCGCGCATCACGCAAAAGTCAGCAGCGATTGCTTGGAAGGGCCTGGTTGGCACACATGGCTGCACCGGTGGCATGTGTGGCTGGGATGGTGACATTCTCCAACATTCGAGGCACCTGTTACGTGTGCTCTCGATGTCCTTGGATATGCCTGGCCAGAAGACCGCCCCTTGTACCCTACTTGACATTCTACTCGTGCCCTGGTGTGCTGCATGGAGAGCAAGCAATACTTCGTTCCGCAGCCCTTGAGGCACCAGAACCCGATCATCCATCATTATGACCTCGTCTATCATAGACAGTCTGTCACGGTACTGCCAGTATGGTTGCAGCACTTCGGAGCATACCGCCTCTCTGTGTCCCTTAGGAAACGTGAGCCGGCCAGTGTCACCCGCCATCCATCTGGGCAGCACCCGGGGGTTATAGATTCGCAGCCGCAGTGCTTCTGACGCAGCCAGTAGCCCACACCTGTTTTGGACCAGTCAGGGTTGATGCATGTTCGCCTGTTAGGGTCAAATATCTCTACTCCTCTCTCGATCTCTCTGATGATGGCAGCCTTGGAGCAGTGGAAAGCCTCTTCGAGATCCGGGCCCCAGTGGAAGCTAACCTTCGGACTCAGCAGTGGTTTGAAAGGCGCCATCATTCCAGTGGTTCTGCCATATTTGGACACCTGGTTTACGAGACCAAACCATGCCCGTACGTCAGTGATGTTGGCGGGCCTCGGGAATATAGCGATGGCGTTCAGGTACTTCGGCAGGGGCTTCACCTCAGTTGCTGTGATCCGAAATCCCGCGAAGTCCACACCCATGGATGAAAACTGGAACTTGGTAGGATTCAGTATCACACCATTCCGCCCCACCAGATCCAGATAGTCAATGACGTGCCACCAGTGATCTTTCAAATCCTCATCCCAGAGAATGGCATCATCCACACACTTAGACTTTCTAGTAACATCGACGATGATCGCATCATATCGCTCTGTGTAGGCATCCTGGGATGCAAGGAACCCCATGGGTGTACGCCGGTAGCGAAACCTACCCTGCTCCGTCAAAAATGTTGTCTTGTGCTGATCCTCGGGTATTATCTCGATGGAGTGGAAACCATTCCACGCATCTGTTACAGTCTTGAAGGTCCCAGGTGGGATGGCCCTTGCCTGTTTGACTGGTGGGATGGTGTGATGAGTCTCGCGTACACTATGGCGGTTTAACGGCTGCAGGTCAACAGTCCGGCGAGGCGTGCCATCTGGCTTTGGTGTCAGCACCATGCTGTGCAGCCATGTTACCGGTGTGTTTGGTGGCACACGCTCGATGACCCCCAGCGCCACATCTCTCTCAAGCTGTTTTGACACAACCTCTTGCCAGTGGACCGGGACATTTGGAGGTCTCCTGGTAACCACTGGTTGCATGTTCGGGTCGACTCTGATCTCCACAGGTGGTCCAGTCATAGCGGGTAGCGGCTGGTGGGGGCATGTGTTGAAGGTAGATGACGCATATCGTTTCAGCAGCCAGGCTTTCATGCGCTCCGAGTTCTCAGGCGACGGAGTGATGGGCAGATTCTCTGGGCGAGCTGGTGGTGCAGTGCGCAGTGGGCATTCGCAGGTCACTAATTTGGAACGCCTGTGTGTGCCCTCAGTGCTCGGGCTAATTGCCGCTGCCACCGCTGCACCAACCTTAGGAAAGTCAGGTCCCAAAACCCCGAGCTGTACCATTGCTGCCCTGCTTAGGTAGAAACGGTTGTTGTTGTTCCCCAGACTGCCTGGCCGAACAGCCCCAAGGCCCTGAGCAAGGCCAAGGCCATAACTGAGCGCCCCCACAGAACCCTCCCTGTCTACCACAATAAAACCTGGGTGACCGAAGCCACTCCATGGCGGGGAGCTGAGGAGGGTGCGGAAACGCCCCGGAAACCTAAGCCCCACCCAGGGCCCTGTGCCCCTCAGCAATTATGAAGAGAAAGTTGAGGGGTAAAGGAAAAATGTGACGCTTTAGCTTCCAATCTTGGTAGATTGGGAGGTCAATCCACGGAAGAGACGCCGTCACTTGAGATCTAGAAAATATATAAGTAAAAGGAACAGTCAGAGTAAGCTATGGGTATGGCAGAGATCGCTCAGTTCTCACTCTGATAGACCAGCCTATCGCCAGGGTAGAAACGGTTGGTTGAGTCGGTGACATACACCATGGCAGAAGTCCCAAATTGTTGGCCTTTCGCATTGCATCCGGACAGCTTCAGAAACACGGCACCCAGCACGTTAATCTCTTCACTGTTTGCTGCAAGGATGCGTTTGGTGACACGACTCAGGTGTTCTTGGCGTAGCCCCAGTCTGTATAGGGCCTGCAGTCCCATTAAACAGGTTTGTGCACCCGAGTCAGCAACGGTGGTGAGTTTGGCCGACCGTTCGGGTGGCCTGGGAAGTTTCATTTTGGTGTAGGCCTCACCGTCCACCGCGACAGTCAGAACTAATGTCGGGTGTGGCCATGCCTCGCTTGCACGCCACCCGAGCGTGCCATCGAACATGTAGTGGTCCGTGATGGAGAGGGTCCCCCTGTTGCGTCTACTCACGATGCTCACGGATAGGGGTGCTCCACTGGGACTTGACTCAACAGCGGCAATGTACTGCAACATGGCCTCCATGGGACCACCTGGCTCGGCCCGAGAAGATCCGCGGTTTCGTGGGTTGGCCTTCTTCCAACAGTCGAGACAGTTTTTGAACTCCTTAAGCTTGCCTCTTACCTTGCCAAACTGTGGTGTAAGGCAGCCGTATTGGCACCGTATCTTGCGTCTCAGTTTGTCTTGTTCGTCATGATCAGGTCCTGTGGACTGCGGATCTTTGCTGCTTAGGCACCTTCCCATTTTCTTATATCCGCTTGCCGCCACCTTTGGGCCCTCTAATGACATGGCCCTGTCAGCAGTCTCCTTACCATCAATCAGTGCAACAGTTTCAATGAGTGTTTTATCGTCAATTTCTGCGGTTCCAAGCACCTCCTTTCTGATCTCTTCATCAGCCAGTCCTTTCAGAAGAACTAGCTTGACAATTTCCTCAGTGTAGTCAATGCTTACCATGCTGGTGCACGCGGCGTCGCTGCAGGACCCGGACTTGGTCCAGTGGCAGACGTTTGCTAGGCCCCGTATCCTTGCCACGTACTGTCTGACATGTTCACCGGGTTCCTGACCTGTCTTCAGCAACGCCGCTCGCCTGGCACTCAGTGCTACGCTCAGTACTGCTAGGCGTCTCATGGCGGTCATGACCTCCTCTTCAGTTTTGCTTGCTATCTTCAGGTCTTCACGAAATAACGCCGCTTCTAACTCAGACTCACAACACGCCAGCAGGTGGGCAGTAACCTGGGCGGGGGCAATGTCGGTCCCATTGCGGAACACCTCCCATCGCCGGGTGAATGCTGCCCAGTCATCCTCCCCGATGCCCTGTTGCAGTGATGGGCGATTGATTTTAGGAGGCTTTTGACGTCCACCCCCAACCTCGTGCACATTTTTCTGGTGTAGTTGCATTAGAGCGAGGCATGTCTGTATGTCATCAGCTGTCTTTACTTCTCCACATCCTGTTGCTTCACACCTGAGGGACACCGCCATGATGTAGGATTGTTGGTCTTCAGGATCTTAATGTGGCCTTTGGATCGGCTTTCTCCTCTATACCAGGAGCATGGTCAAAGGACATTCGGATGTTGTTTATAAGTTTTTATTCCTCATCAACATAACGAATGCTCCTGGCTGAAATAACAAATAAACACAATTAGACAGAAGCATAACAGATGTAACATAAATTATATGAACATAGTAAACTTAAGTAATAACATTTTAGCCCACAACTCATCATCCATAAGGATCACTTAGTCACTATGTGGATATCCCGACACTATCCAGTCGTGGACGTCGTCGATTTTTCTCCCCATCTCTCAGTAGCGTCTTGTGAAAATCAGAAGCCTCGAATCCTTCAAAGTCGTTATCAGGCTCAATGTCCAAAAGTAACTTTTTCCAGGCATTAGCGTAGGTCGTGATTTTCATGTCCTTCCAAGCGTCTGCCATATTGTAGATGGCAGACCTGATGTAGGATTTTATATTTTGAAGAGTCCTCAGGCCATGGGTATCTTCCTCCTTGTCATCTTCATCCTCAAGAACCCCCAGGGGGTAAGGGGGCCTTCATCTAATGGTGGAGGAAAAAAAAGAATATGCCTCACGCATCCTACTGCGTGTCGTACAAGGCGACTAATAGGGGGGGATGGCGATAGACTTGTGGACCAACAGCCATTACTAGACAATAAAGTCTTTATCTTAGCACTGTCTTGGTATGGCACTGCCGAGGCTGGTGGGGTGCGGATAGGTGCCACAGGGGACTGAGTCTTACCTGGGCGCTGTTTGGCACCACACCTGTGTCGGCAACAGTGTTTGCATGTTGGAGCAGTGTTGGGGCAGGACTTTATTGTTCTATAGTCCAATTGCCTAATATACAGTAGAGTACATTATGCTGCTGTCTTTTTGTAACATTGTTAAGGCTGGTGTGGTTGCAGATACTGCAGGTGCAATTGCTGCAGGGGGACTCTGTTGAGTCTTGCTGAGGCACGGTTAACACTATACCAACATCAGCCACAGTGATGACTTGGTGGGGCAGTGTTGTGGCAGGACTTTATTGTACTACAGTACACTCCAACTACTGAAAGGCAACCCCATCTGAGCCGTTACAATGCATGTAATGGAAAAATGACGTTAAACCAATGTATGTACAGCTCGGTCCCGCATAGTGCGAAAATTGATACAGTACGTCGCACTATGTGAACAACGTATCCTATGGGAACAAACGTAATTGGTCGATCGGTCCTCCATATAGCATACATATCTTTCCTTATATTGTTATTTATACTGACACAAACATACCAAGAACAAATGTTAATGATAAATATAGCATATCAATGGTAAATTAGATCTTTCCTTACCTTAAATTCTACACTTGATATGATCGCAAACCCGAGAATGCCAGATAGCGTCACACAGTATGGGGTAAAAAATGTCTGACTGACCAGCCTCCCACCATGCCCAAGCTGCTCAAACACCAGTGATGCCACGAGTCAGGCGGGAAATTTATCGTACTGTACAATTTTGGGCCGCACTAATAGAAAACTCCCCGGATTTAACCCATATTGCCACCCGACTCGCAATAAAAGATCGTATTCGCATTGGTTGATAATTTTGTGTTAAATATTTCATTGCTCGCACTAATCGAAATTCACACTATTTGGACTCGCTTTATACGGGACCGAGCTTTATGCATTTGTTTTTGTAGCATCTCTTGAAGGCACTTATAACACCCTGGTTCATTGGCTGGATCAGTGATGTCGTGTTAGATGGCAAAAACATGGCATGGATGCGGCCATCCTTGCTGGCCAGATCAGCAGGATGTGCGGGAGCATTGTCCATAAGAATGAGCGCTTTAACGTCGCTAGGTTGAAGCTTAAGCACCTTCTCTTAGAAATTTATAATTTCAGGAACGAGATGATTGTGGAAGTAGTCTTGGGTGATGAATTGGGTAAACCAGGCTTTCTGCGAGCCGTAATAAGTAACTGGAAGGTCCTTGTGGTCGATGTCCTTTAGGGCACGGGGCTTGGCAGATTTTCCAACGATGGTTAGTTTTAAATGGTGGGATCCTGTGGCATTACACCCGCACATGATAGAGAGCTTTTCTTTGTTTATTTTCTTGCCTGGCACACTGTCTACATCCTTACGAGCTTGCGTATTATTTGGTAGAGATCATCACATAATACCACTTTCATTAATGCTGTAGATTTGAGACTGAGTTAGGCCTTCCTCATCTATTAGGGCATTGAATTTCAAACGGAACGGTTCAACACTGCCACTGTCTGCGCTTCCCGCCTCACCTCGCAGTTTCACATTATGAATTCCATGGCGGTTTCAGAATCGACACAGCCATCCATCACTGGCCTTGAAATCTGCAAAGCCCATGTGCGCAGCTAATTTGGCGGCACCCGCAGCCAGTTCACAGCCACGCACAACCACCCCACACGAACGCTGCTGAACGTACCATTTATAAACAGCCGCGTCTAAGTCCACATTTGTAATGACTCATATGTTTTCTAGCTTTTCTATCACCGTCTTTGGTTGTGCTTGCAACGGAAAACATCACTACATATTGTTGTAGCTTATCCTTCGCACAACGAATATCCTACACAGTTTGTTTTTTAACATTGTATTCTTTGCAAACACTCACAACACTTCTAGCCGCTTCTAGTTTCTTAATTAACTCTAGTTTCTGTGGTACAGTAAGGTGTACTGGTTTTCTAGTACGTTTTGGCTGCTTGGGGGCACTACGGGATGCATTGTGGCAATATTAATCACGGAGCGAGAGCAGAGGATGTGTTAACAATGGCGGGGATACTAAGACAATGACTGTACCTGCTTGCCCTGACCCCAAGTGACTGTGTCGACCCGCCCTGACCCCTAGTGGCGGCATCTCTGGACTAACGACCAGGAACCTCGCCGCGCGGAAACTAGAATGCCGTACTTTCCTTAATGTCCCTGACTATTCCGGACATATGTCCGGCGATGCCTAATATTGTCCGGTGGGCGGTAGATGTCCGGGAAATCCGAAGTCCGGCAATTTGAGGTCCTCCAAATGGAGGGTCGAGTGTACTGTACAAGCTGCAAGGTTAATATATATTATTTTGTCACTTTGTGTACTGCAATGCATGCCATATGGTCCTCTCTGTACTGTAAGTGTCTGGAATAAATAATTATTAGGGGTTCAAGCCTACAGCGGGGAACCCCTATTGTAATCGTTCAGATTATTTTTCTTCTTATTCTTCCAAATTATTCTTGCACACCAATTTTTACGCAATAAATCCAGAAACGCTTGTTGGATCGCGACCAAATTTCTACATAAGGTTAATTTTTGTATTGGGCAACTTTTTATATATTAAACATCCAAAATGATGGCCAGACACGCCCGTGGCGGCCGCATTTCTGAAAATATTCAGACATAAATACTGTCTCTCCCATTCATAGTAAATTGTTGTGCTTTTGTATACAGTATGGACTCCACTACCAATGCTCCACAAATGTATACAGTATGGACTCCACTACCAATGCTCCACAAATGTATACAGTATGGACTCCACTACCAATGCTCCACAAATGTATACAGTATGGACTCCACTACCAATGCTCCACAAATGTATACAGTATGGACTCCATTACCAATGCTCCACAAATGTATACAGTATGGACTCCACTACCAATGCTCCACAAATGTATACAGTATGGACTCCATACCAATGCTCCACAAATGTATACAGTATGGACTCCACTACCAATGCTCCACAAATGTATACAGTATGGACTCCACTACCAATGCTCCACAAATGTATACAGTATGGACTCCATTACCAATGCTCCACAAATGTATACAGTATGGACTCCACTACCAATGCTCCACAAATGTATACAGTATGGACTCCACTACCAATGCTCCACAAATGTATACAGTATGGACTCCACTACCAATGCTCCACAAATGTATACAGTATGGACTCCACTACCAATGCTCCACAAATGTATACAGTATGGACTCCACCACCAATGCTCCACAAATGTTATAGAGAAAGGTTTTGCCCTACACATCGTTTTTTTGGCGGCCATCTTGAAAAAACAAATTTACTTGAAAATCCATATATTGAAAACTACATGGATTATCAGAGCTAGTTTTACGTAGTTGAGTGAGGCTCATAATTTTGAACGTTTTTGTACCAAATACATAGACATTGGTGGAATAGTTAGGCTGCAACATTGAAAAACTGCCTCTTTAGTATTAAGTTTAAAAACATTCTCTTTATTCAACACAACGTTTTTAGTCTTCAGTCTCGGTTTCCCGAATCCTAGTTTTACTTAATAAAGCATGAAACAATTGTTCAGGTGCAAGTGCTTCAGGGGAACCTTGCTGAGTCTTGCTGAGACACTGTTAGCACTATACCAACATCGGCCACTGTGATGACATGATGGGGCTGTATTATGGCAAGTCTTTATTGTACTGTACTACAGTAAAGAGGCTGAAACCACGCTCTCTGTGGATGAAGCAGTCTTTAAACTTGTATGTATGCATTTTTTTTTGTTTTTTTAGCTCTATCAAAAAGGTTAGAGTCCATAAGAAATCCAGCAATCTTTAACCAACCTGACTATACATACTGTACCTACCATACCATATAATAATAATAATTCAAATTATTTTTTTGTGAATAGCAGAGTATTGACTAAGGTTTTTAACAATTCCTTACTTTGCCAAATACTTACTTTAATAAGGATGATATGGACCTACAAAGTTTTGACAATTTTCAGTGATTAATTAACCTTGACCATGTTTATAAGAAGTTTATGCTGACATGGACCTTATGTGCCATCAATAATTATGATTTAGGCTTTCAGTAATACTCCATCCCACACTTAATTCACTGCCATAACTTAATATAACTGAAGTTTGAAAACTACAGTAGAGTCTCGTATCTAACGAATAATAGGTGACGAAAAAACCTCGTTAGATGCAAAATCGTTGGATGCGAATACATAAACTTACGGGATATATGATAATTGGTGGCAAGTTTTCAGAAGAGTGCGTATTTTTCACCTATTTTTGCCCTTCTAAGTGCTTTTTGATACATAAATTAAATACAAATCAAATACAGTACAGTATACTGTACTGTATAACAAATACAGTACAGTATACTGTACTGTATAACAAATTAAAAGAATTAATAATAAACCAACCTGTGAGTGAATACTGAAGTGTGTAGGTAAGACAAAATCTAGGGTACCCGAGAGGCAGGAAGACGAGGCTAATGGGAGGTCCAAGCGCCGTTACCGCCGTGTTTCCGTTCTCCCCCTCCGGTACCTGAGGCTTGGGGTGACATAATAAGAGGCGTAACACACCGCCAGATACTCGTTAGATGGGATTGTGGTCAGAAAAATAGGTTTGGGCGAATAGAGCACTTCCGTACACTGTTGAAAAAATGGCGCAGACTGATGACGTCAGGCAAGATGTGTGTTGCGGCAAAAAAATCAGCGATCGGCCAGGAATCTTGAAATTTGATCCCGGGGAATCGGAATATTTGGCATTAGATATGAATTTGTTATCGTTAATGTGCGATTGGGTAGAGCTCTTAGAGGGTCGTTAGATGGAAATGCGTTAGATACAAGACTTTACTGTATAACTAAAGTACCAGGTATTGTAAATTAAGTCCAAGTAAGAATTGAACAATAATATCCACGCACGCACCCTACTGTCCTAAATTGGGACCAATCACAGCTCCAGTAATACCTAGAGTAACTATTACCAAGTCAGAGGACTAACTTCAACCATATATATAACCCTAGACAGACAATAATGTAGCGCTAAATCATACAAATACCACCACAAAAAGATAGGAAAATATTATATTTATGCCTGCGGTACTTGAAATTATGCAAATAAGTAAAATCCATTATGATATATGATAGTAAGGGTTGAATTGTATCTGGCAAAAGTGTCAAGAACCACTATAGTGATTTTTCGGCATTTAGTTTATTCGCCTTAACTCAATTCTTGCGGTGCACATCTGCAGCATCACACATAGCGAAAACAGCTAAAAATGGCTCATTTTTAGCCCTTTGTTTGCAAGATCGTTGCAAGACAACCAAATGTCGTCTCTATTGCTATATTTTCACGGATATATACAGTAATTGTATTACGTTATGGCTTTTGCTTATGCATGAAAATGAGCAGGGAATGAAGGTAATTTCGGGCAATTATGCTCGCTAGTACGGGGTTCATACTGTTTATCCTAATAAGATAAGACACCTATCACTATTTGAATTTAATGCAACCATAGACAGTGCTATTACATATTATTTGAGCATGATATACGGCTGTTCCTTTAAACCATCGTAAAAGCTACCCCATGACCTTTCCCGGGTGCTGGACTTGTCCGTAAGTATACCCATTAGTGTGGACTGCTCCTCCCTAGCAGGTTAGTATCTCACCGCATGCCAGTCTAGGGCAGGAGGGTACTAAATACATCAATCCTTTCTTATACGCTACCGCCCTTGCAAATTGGACCGCACCGCTCATGAGCCAGGATCAAGTCGTACGTCAATGCAAAATAAATATATGGGGATTCTCTGTCTCTCACCTACATAGATACTAAGATAGATAGATGAAACGCTATGACGACACTTTATTATTGTTGACATTATATACAGTAGATCACCAGTAAAAATATCCATAAAATACACAGTAGAAGGCCGTAAACGGTTAAGATGCTGAGGGAATGTGGAGGAAGATTTGAGTCAAACTGGAGAATGTGATATCCGAATGTGTACCAGTAAGAGAATATAAGGATAAAACAAAATTGAGGAAAAGAACGAACCCAGAATTACCAATGAACAGAAAACTTTGGACATTGAAAAGAAGAAAGAAATGTTTGTGGGCAAGACTAAAATTGTTAAAAAAAGAACAATGGGTCTAATATAGAAATTCAAGAAGTGGATTTGGAACGCAGACAAATAAACAATAAATAAGGTGGGAGACAAGGAGGGGGGAGAAGGAGAGGAAAAGAGAGATTGAAAGAAATGTGAAAGAGAATCCAAAAATATTCTGGAAGTATATTCAAGAAAAGTTGACAAGACGAGTGGGTATCCCAGAACTGTTATGAGACTCGGATGACATGACTAGAGCAGAAACTGACAAGGAGAAGGCAGAGGTGCTAGGGAGATACTTTGGAGAGGTATTTACAGTGGAGCCGGATGAGGAGGTGCCCAGTATTCCCATCAAACAGGCACCAGCACTGGAACTGATAGAGTTATCCCAGGCTGGAATAAGGAGTGCTATAGGAAATATGAATAGAAGTAAGTCCCCGGGACTGGATGGGATACATCCTAGAATTATCAAGGAAGGAGGTGAGATGTTAGTTGAGCCTTTAAAAATTTTAATTGAGGAATCATTTAATACAGGACAAATCCCGACCGACTGGAAAGTGGCAAATATAACCGCTATATATAAGAAGGGAGAGAAATGACCCAGGAAATTATAGACCAGTCAGTTTGACAAGTGTAGTGTGCAAATTAATGGAAACTGTAATCAAAAAAGGAATAATGGAACATATGAAATCAAACCAACTTTTCAGTGGGCGACAGTTCGGATTCTTGTCGGGGAGGTCTACGGTGCTTCAGCTCATTAACCCTGGATCACTATCGCTCCAAAAGTGAGATATTCATCTATCGCTGTTGCACATTTGCTACTGCCACTTTAAAAATCCATATCTCCATAACCATTTGGTATTTTGCATTATCCTTCCTACACAACATTAACCTATCATTCCTTAGTATACTCTCAGGTTTAAGGCAAAAGTAAGTTATTCTATCATATTTAATTAACAAAATATATATAGCCACAATATATTCAATTACCAGCATCAAATGTGAAAGTTTTGCAAAATTGGAAATATTTCCTATCAGGTTTCAGAGCCTCTAGTCCAGCATAGGCCTACCCTACCCAAACCAATATGGCCGATCCTGTTAGATTAGGCTTACATGCATATACGGTCGAAATATCATAGACCTAGTTGTTGTTGTTGTTGTTGTTGTTCCCCAAGCTGCCTGGCCGAACAGCCCCAAGGCCATAACCGAGCGCCCCCACAGAACCCTCCCTGCCGACCACAATAAAGCCTGGGTGACCGAAGCCACTCCATGGCGGGGAGCTGAGGAGGGTGCGGAAACGCCCGGGAAACCAAAGCCCCACCCAGGGCCCTGTGCCCCTCAGCAATTATGAAGAGAAAGTTGAGGGGCAAAGGAAAAATGTGACGCTTTGGCTTTCATTCTTGGTAGATTGGGAGGTCAATCCACGGAAGAGAATCTAGATCTTGAGATCTAGAAAATATATAAGTAAAAGGAACAGTCAGAGTAAGCTATGGGTATGGCAGAGATCGCTCAGTTCTCACTCTGATAGACCAGCCCATCACCACATGACTAGAACCCAATCCTCTCAGCATCATAGACCTAGTTACTATATATGGCTCACAATCTGCCTAAATATGCAAGTATTGCATAAACACAAAAGGTAATTACTTCCTATCGCAGTTGCACCAATGCAACCGGAAAACTTGCTGAGCTGGAGCTGAAGCGGCGTAGGTCTACTCACCATCGAGGCATGCCTCAGACTGCCCTGGCGCAGTCCGATAACCAAGATATTGCCCGCCAGGGCTGAGTGGCATGAAAATAATCGTTTTTGCGCATGCGTTGGTTGCCCAAATGCACCCTTGATAGTGCACCAGGGTTAAGGTGGTACATGATTGGATGCAAATTCTGAAGGATGGGGATGGTATATTACGATTTTATGAAGGCCTTCGACAAGGTCCCACACAAAAGGCTATTAGAGAAGGTCAGAAGTTATAATATACTAAAGAAGAGGAATGTGTGAAGTGTATAGAGGCCTTCCTGAAAGATCGAAGACAGATGGTACTGGTGAATGGAATAGGCTCGGGCTGGAGGGAAGTTACAAGTGGGGTACCTCAAGGATCTGTGTTGGGACCACTACTGATTGTCATGTTCATTAACGACTTACCTGAAGTTATAACAAATGGAAGTGAGATATATTTGTATGCAGATGACACCAAGCTATATAGAAGAGTGAGGAGTAAGGAAGACGCGGGTTTGCTTCAAGGAGATGTGGAGTGCATGAAGGGATGGTCTGAACAATGGTTAATGCCTTTTCACCCAAAAAAATGCAAGTACATGCGGATTGGGACAGACAAGGTAGGATACAGTATGTATGAAACAATAATAATAATATTAATAATAATCTGGTCTTTTATTTCTCGCAAGCGCCAGTTCTTCCAGAGGAATTCACTAGCGCTCGTAACTCAGTGCACCACAATCAAGAGAAGTGTGGTGCAGTTCACCTGTAGTTCAAGCAAGAGCAATTATTTAACATGGCAGCAGTTAGAGTCTGTAACGACCTGTCACTGTGCCACTTGCAAGATCATAACTCCTACAGAGAAAGGTTTTCAACTGTTTTTTGAAAGAGTCTATGGAGTTCAGCTGTCTAATTGATAAAGGCAATTCATTATACAACCTAGGAGCCACGAAAGAAAAGGACCGATCAGAGAAAGAGGACTGCTGGATAGCTACCGGTTCATCAAGACGCAGCACATCATCACCGCTTCTCAGGATCGCACCAGAACGTGCTAAAGGGCGTCTCAAGAGGTCAGCAAGATACTTAGGTTCGCCAAACATAAGTGCCTTAAAAGTCAAAAGACACAACTTAAACTCTATCCTAGCTTTAACTGGCAACCAGTGCAGCTCTATCAAATATAAAGAAGTGGGGGTTCTTGGAGGCAGATCAAATATGAGCCTCGCTGTTCTATTTAGTATGGACTGAACTTTTTGTAGCAAGTAATTAGGAAGGCCAACCAATAAGGCATTACAATAGTCCACACGTGATAGGACAATTGAGTGAACCAATGTTAGAAGACAGCGCTTGTTAAGAAACCGTCTAACTGAAGCTTTAACTGCTAATCAGCATTATAGACTCATTAAAGTATTGAATATCTGTAAGAAAGTGTACCAATTCCAGTTTTAGTTGGTTTAGCAATTCTGGGTCATTGGGTGACTAGGCTAGGTACGTTCAACATGAGTAGGCCTATTTGTAAGTACTGTACAAATAATTTTATTGAGTATTTGTAAGTACAGTATGTGTATTGATTAGGTATAGTCATTGGGTGACTATATACTGGTATTGGGTCGTGTTTCGACACAAACATTTATTTTTCCTCTACCGAATCCTCTTGCTTGTGGCTGAATAGGCCTTGAATTTCGAAGCTTGGGCGCGAAAATAAGAGTTTTTACCGCCAAACTCAAATCGGCGGGATATTTAGACACTGCCGCGAAAGTGCGATCCGCGAATCGAGATGTAGCGAAAGTTGGTGCACCACTGTACAAGTTTCTGATTTGGAGATTACAAATTTTGATGACCTGATTGATGTGATTCTCATAGTTCAATTTAGAGTTAAAGTATACTCCAAGGTTTCGCACTGAGCTTACTGGGCGAAGTTGAGAACCTCCCATATCCAGAGTCATTACATTTTCAGCATCATTTCCCCTTCTATTTCCATGAATTATAATGATCTCTGTTTTGTTCTCATTCAGTTTGAGTTTCCGCTTTGCCATCCAGATCTTAATGTCAGACAATAAAGATTCCATTTTGGTCTTTGTATTATTAATGTTTTCTATCTTCACATACAACTGAGTGTCATCAGCGTAAAAGTGATAGGCAACACCATGAGCATCTAGCAAGGATGCCAAGCTGCTAGTGTAAACTAAAAGATCCGTGCCCCCTCCCTGGGGGCACGGGTCCTTGGAGCGGCTTCGGTCGCGCCGGGAATTTCCACACCTCTCACACCACACATCACACAGTTTTTCCTACACCGAGAAATGACTCTCCGGCTGTCATTTCTCGAAGACTTCTTCTAGCCGGAGACATTGAGAGCAACCCAGGACCCACCTACACATACATATGTCCAACTTGCTCAAAACCCATCACTTCGAGTTGCCACACTAAGGGTTCAGTTCTCTGCAATTCATGCAGGAACTGGACCCACTTCACCTGCACAACACTTGCCTCCAAGAAACTCTACACGAACACCTGGACCTGTTCCTCATGCCCCTCCCTCTCCCAGTCAAATCCCTCGCCTAAAACCCGTCCACCTCTCCTCCCCAACCCACCTAACCTTCCCATTTCATCCACTCCTCCCCCCTAAAACCCGTCCACCTCTCCTCCCTAACCCACCTAACCTTCCCATACCATCCACATCCTCAACTCAACACACCACACATCCTAATCCATTCCAACCCCCATCTCCTGCTCCCCAATCCCCACCCCCACCTCACCCATCCCAACCCCCAGCCCCTCCCTCACCCCCACCCCCTCCCTCATCCCCACCCCATCCTCGTGCAGCAGCACCCAACATACATCGTGCACATAATATAGGTTTGACTCCTGCAAGGAGATAAAGAAAACCTAATATTTAGTAGTGGCCCCGTAATCATTGACGATTATGCCTATTACATAAGGCCTCCTCTTCAAACGCCGCTCATTTACCGTAGTTTGAATCTACCGCGCAGAGCATAACAAATTTGAGGAGCCTTCATCATGAGCGCACGCAACCTCACTCATGGTTCTGTCATTATGAAATTGGGTTCTCACTACGAAAAAACTTCGTAACAAATAATAAATAAAAAGAAAATAAGAATAACTATTCATAAGCTTTCCATATACTCGTGGATGTACTTGTGTGGATATTTGACCAGACGCTGACTTCAGGCGTCATACTTCCTTCTTCACTGACATATCAAGTAAACCAAAATCCTTAATACATCAACGAATAGGAAGGGGATGGTCGGGAGGGCCCCAGTCGTCAATGATTACGGGGCCACTACTAAATATTAGGTTTTCTTTATCTCCTTGCAGGAGTCAAACCTATAATTTATTAGTGGCCCCTCCATCATTGACGATTATGCCTGATATTTAAGACTGGAGGGGGACATTCGTAATCATATCATAACTCTAGCAAAAGCAGATAATCAAACAACCACATAATATTCTTACTTTGTAAAAAAGATATATTTTTGCGCATAAACTTTATACAGCATATATATTAAAAAAGGGGTACAAGCAGGAGCGTGCTTCGAAGAAGCCTGCTTGAATAAAAAGGGTTAACTCTGAGACTCTGTACACAGATCTTCTAGTTAAGAAGGCACCCCACTTAAAGTAAATGGTGAAAAATAAAAACTTATAAGTCTACATGTGCACATATTGGGAGGTTTGACGTACCTCCCAACCTACCAAATAGGAAAACCTACTATTTGGTAGTAGTCTTGGAAAATCCAACGTCAAGGCTATTAACCTAATTGCAATGACGACTTGTCTATTTTGACTGCTATGTCGTCATTCCAACCGCGGTTAAAAAGAAAACGTCTAGAGTCTACTCCTTATCTTGCTCTAGGAGACGTTGTACATTAACCAAAACTACCACCGAAGGTGAAAAAAGCATAGAAGAGAAGAAAAAGGGGTTTACCTTAGTTACCGCTTAAGGCCCATCCCGTGTTCCGTCATGTGCAGATCCCTGTCGAACGTGCGCATGAGCGACCCTCTCTTGTCATCACATCTCACGTCAGCAGAAGAACGCGGATGGGCAGGGGTCCGGCGTGAGGGAGGGTATTATGTACGTTGGATTTTCCAAGACTACTACCAAATAGTAGGTTTTCCTATTTGGTAGGTTGGGAGGTACGTCAAACCTCCCAATTTGTTAGTAGTCTTGGCAAATCCAACGTCAAGGCTGCATAACAAATAGGAGGAGGACATCCAAGCCCAACCTACCAAAAAAAAACAATGCATAAAACAAAATTACGAATGACAAAGACACAATTTAAACAAGAGAGTTTAATAAAAGAGTGAAAAACTGAGGAGTAGCTAAAAAGAACAGTTTTAACACATGCCCGTCATTCATAGTAATGCAAAAACATAGACTTGTCTGAAACCAAAAAGGTACTGTACCCAAAATCCCTTTTCTTCAAAAACCAACAAAAACACTGAACACAAGAACAAAACACAATTTTCAATGTGGCAAAAACACTTATGTACTGGAACAATACATAATCCCAAACTTGCAATCCAGTGTTGCAAACCCATACACCCCCCCCCCCCCCCTTTGTCAAAAAACACAAAGGAAAAGAACGAGGGACAAGGGGGGAAGACCAGGGATCTTCGCCAGAGCACCAGGAAACACGACCCCCGAGAGCAATCACCGGCCGAGGGGGTCGAACACTGGACACGGAGAGGTAGGAGGAGATGAAGGAATTGATAGAAGACCACAAAACCTCTGAGGCGAAGGCAGGGAAGGATCGATGTGGCAGGAACCGGAAGGAGGCAGCAAAGGATCTGACATCGCGCGCAGAACCCCTACAAACAGGGTGACGGGCACGAACGGTCCGACAAACGTGGCGGCCCAGCTGCACCTGCTAGAGCCTCCCACCTGTCCGAGGAGACACCCACACAGCAGTACCCGAAGGCGGCGCCACAGACGCAACAGAGGAGTGCAAGGCTGACACCGGGCACAACACATGGCGAGGATGCCCACGCCGTAAAGCCTGGACGGCGAAAGGCTGGAAAACGGGGGCCTCCCTCCCATGCGTGGTAACAAAAGGTGGGGAGGAGGCGAACGAGACGCCATGCAAGGACGGGGAGAATCGCAACGCAGTCCCGGGGCCGTGACAATGCCGCTAGTGCAGACACCCGATCCCCAGTGGCCAGAGCGACAAGGAAGAGTGGACGCCCGAGCAACGGAACCGGCGTAGCGGCCCTTGTATACGTGGGGGAAGCCAGAAGGACCAGAGCCCGCCCCAGATCCCACAGCGGAGGGACCTAGCGCGGAGGCGGTCGATCCCGGAAGGCAGCCGTCAGGAAGGAATCCAGCACCTGTGGCGGAACGACCAGCCCAGCGACGGACCCAAAGAACCCCCCGGACGGCAGACAAGTGGGTACGTATAGCGTCGACTGGAAAGCGACGTGTACGGAAGAGGTGAAACAAGGAGCGTAGGACGAGGGAAGGAGAGCCAACTGGCAGGCGAGTGGCCTGTAGCCACCTAGTAAAAGACCTCCAGCGGGACCCGTAAGTCCCCCAAGGAGAAGACGGCCAGGAACGCTGCAGGAAGTCAGTCAGGGCCCGGCCGGGGACCGGGAGCCACCGTGCCTCATGAACAAGCACGATGCGAAGGCCAAAGAGGTCCGCAGGACCCCAACCTAGCCCAAGTGGAAGCCGGAGACAGGTAGAGGGACCGGACACGGGCACCACCACGGCAACCGGGCGGACCAAGTCCGTGCCGGCCACAGAGGCGCGAGGAGCCAGACGCAGCAGTGGTACAGCCGCAGCTTCGCGAGGACTGGGCACATCAACAGCGCGTCTGGTGGCGGAAAGATGGATATCGAACGCCACCCGTACCAGGCGACCATGAAAGCGTCCGGACCCCCCCCCGGAGCGCTAGGCCGGAGGGAGAGGTCCAGAGGCAACAGGCGCGGCACCCCCGATGCGAACAAGGCGACCTCCGGAACACCTCAGGAAGCCGCGAGGTCGGCGAACACAGTCCGTTTCATCGCCCATTCTATAAGAACGCCCTGCCCTCTCGACAGGGCGGCCGCCCAAAGGGTGGCAGGCCCGGGCAGGGAGGAGGCATGCAAGGAGAAGGGGTGTCGGTCCGCGAGGAAGAACAACTCCACCGAGACCCCCAATAGAGTCAACGACCTGGAGGACCCCCGCATAAGGAAACAGGGGACAGCCTGTCTGAGTGTCCAACCCGAAGGCCACCGACTTACCCCGAAGGGCCAGCGCGTGGTCCCGCAGGAAGAACAAAGGAACCAACAATCCGAGGGCATAGACGGGTAAGAGGAGGGAGACCCACCCATCTGCCGGGAAGTCGACGTCCCAGGTTCGATTGGGAACCTCACCCAACCACGCTCGACGTATCTGTGGTTACCCAGACCGTCGGTGGGGGGGGGGCGGTCCAGGGCACAGCCGCAGAGAGCGAGCCCCGAGCAACCCAGCGACCGAAGCGTCGGCGAACGGTACGCGGGAGCGGCAGGAGCCGATCCATAGGGGCAACGGAAACACCGCGGTGCCCATGAGGAGGAGGCGGCGTAGCCAGAGGCTCCCTAAGGGAAGGGGCAGAGCGGCCCAATGCAGCGAACCCACGAACGAGTCCCAGAGCCACCCCGGGAGGGAGACCGAGTGCAACACGGCGAGGACCGTCCACCGAAGGTGCACCGCGGCCGGCAGACCCCGGGTCACCGTAGCGCTGGACAAAACCCATGCGAGACCGACCCATGGCACGACACGCGACGGGGTCAAGCGTGACTTGGGAACATCGAAGGGGAACCCTAGCCGTGCGATGTTGCGAACGACTGTGAGGGCGTCGCCAATGCACAGGCCTAGGGCGTCGGAAACTACCAACCAAACGGCCAAGGAAAACAGGAGCTGGAGCCCGCTCCTGAGGAGAGGACCCAGAGCCTGCCCCACCAGTGCGGAGAAGATCTGCGGCGCGATGTGGAGACCGAAGGGAAGGCCGTCGAACAGGAACACACGATCGGAAGTCCGAACGGCCAAGAATCGCCGGAAGCGAGGATGGAGAGGAACGAGCCAAGACACATCCTGGAGGGCCAGCGACACTACCCACGACAGAGGGCACAGGGCCAGGCGTACCAGGGGTACCGGCAGCATCCGAAACCGTGTGTGCACGATGTGCCCGTTGAGGGCCGACAGATCCACCACCGGTCGCATCGCGTCGCAGGTCGGCGACGGAACCAGAAAGACACGGGAGAGGAAAACCGGGTGACCGGCGGTCAACTCCCTCGACGCTACCCAGCTCGGGCATGGAAGTGAACACGTGGGCCACCGCTGAAGAGATGGGCCGTTGTCGGTGACAAGAGCGGAGTGGGGGTCTGGACGTCCACCTCCAGGTGAGACCCCTCCGCGCAACCCGCCGCCCCCAACGTCCCTCGCGGCTACCGAGGGGCGCAAGGGCGAAAACAACCCGAGGGAGCACCCGAGAGGAGGGGAGCGACCCGGTACGCCCAGGCGAGAAGGAGAACAAGGAGGCCGACCCAGAGAACTACACATTGTGTTGACGTGGAGGTACCCCCGGTACGGGCCGTGCGGGCATGAGCGCCACGTTGACCTCCTCTACCCCCGCCCCCCTCAACCTCGTCGAAAAGGGCGGGCCACCCCAACCCCAGGCCGGCGCGGGGCTGACCCCTTCGAAGGGCGGCCGGAAGTGGAAGGCCGGCCAGCCCCGACACAGAGGGGATGAAAGGGGCAAGAACAGAAGTGCGAGGCGGAACCGATGCACTGGCCAGCAACGTCCCAGTCCTGCGCCCGTGCAAGGCGGCAGCACTTGCAGCAGCACCCCGAAGAGGACCGGCAGAAGGACGGGACTGAGAAGACCCCGCGCGCGGCACAGCGCGTCGGTGCGTGACGTAAGCAGGGTCCGTAACGACACAGCGCGGCGTCGTGTGGCGGAAGCAGGGGCCGCCGACAGAGAAGCGTAGCATTCCCAAGCATCCTGCGTAAAAAAACCCTGACGTATATAGCGCAGAGTACAACAAACCCTGACGAATAACCAAGGGGGCCGGCCGGCAGAACGAAGACCGTACCGTCGTGCGGTGCCGAGTTGCCGCGCACAAAACCGCCTTCAGCTCGGGAACCAAAGACACCGCGAGCCGAAGGTGGACCCGCTGAACGCGGTCCAAACCCTCGCGAAGATCGCCTGGCGCAGACGCCTCGAAAAGCCGCAGGTGGTGAACAGACGTCTGGAGGGAACCTAAAGACAAGACAATAAGTCCGTCACCCTCTGTCGCAAGGGAAAAACCTTGGCGACAGAGGGCTGATCCGGGGGAGAGAAGAACGGGGTAGCAATAGAACAAAGTTCAAGAACGGGCGCGCTCATCCAGGACCAGAACGCGCCGTCCAACCCGCCGACAGACACAAGAGGAGGCAAAATCAGGGACGACTCCGGGGGAGGGACGGAAGGAGAGCCGTCGACGGATCGGTGTGTGAAGTCGAAGGCCTCAGCAAACCAGGCCTCCAATGGGAGAGGGTGACCGAGCATGATGGCTAAGCCAGGCGTACCGGCGTCGCACAAACCTGTCCCATAGGAGGACAGACCTGTCAACACAGCCAGGGACTGAACAGCCGGAAGGACGTCAGGGCGGCTGAAGTCTGACCAGAGCGTAGGCCTGCAGAAGGGAGGGGGACCGTAGCAGGGGTAGGGAGGGTGAGGCGCGGAGGGTGAGTCACCGCCAAGAAGGGCGAGAAGAGGGAGTCTTCCATCGACTCCAAGCGCCCGTCGAAGCGTGACACAACCCAGCCCTGCATAGCCGACAATCGATCCGAGAGAGGCTACCCCCCCCCCCCCAGATTGGGCGGCCCGCAGGGGCGAGCGTGAGCGGGAGCGAGACTCACGACACGAACCAGCAGCGTCGCGGCCCAAGGAAGGCGAGCGACGACGGTTGTGTCGCCGTTGAGGGACTCGTCCCCGATCACGAACGGCCGAGGGGGAAACAGCACCATTCCCCTCTTCCAGCGACACATCAGCTCCTGAGAAAGGGGACCCCAAAACCTCGCGAAACCCCACCGAGGCAAGAGGAGGGGTACCCCCCTGGCGAGACGGTAAGTGAAGGTCAGGAAGAGAAGAATGAGGAGGAGCAGGACGACGGGAGTGGGAAGGCTGGCCGGGTGAAAGGAGGCCAGGAGCCGCGGGGGGAAACAGAGCAAGGATCCCCGGGGCTGAGATAACAGGGCGGCCCGACACCGAGGCGGAGGAGGGAGGGACGAGACCGTGAAGGAAGAATAGGCACTGAAGCAGGTGAAGTAGGAGAAGCAACGACATCCAGGCGGACCCTCCTGGACAGTGTAGGAGGAGGGAGCAGAGGGCCAGCTACAGCATGAACAACCGTGCGCGGAGAGGACAACGTAAGAGGAAGTCGTCTGGGCTGGGGAAGCGGGCGGAAGGGAGTAGAGCCCCTATCCGTAGAGGCCAGGGGAGGGCGCACAGGGGCAGAGCCGCTAACCCCGGCCTCAGGGCGAGAACCATGACGAGGGCGATGGGCGTCGGCAAGGCGATCAGGAGGACGACGAGGCGAGCGAGAGCGTGGACGGAGCCGGGGAACCCCCCGACGATGGGACGACCGGCTGCGGGACCCAGGGGAGAGGGCCCGAGCAGGGAGAGGGCCAGGTGAACGGCCTTCAGTCGGGTCAGGGATACCCAGGGCGACGCGGATCCGGTCGGCAACAAAGGCCGGGGAACGGTGGCCCACAGTCCTAATGAGGCGGGAGACCATCGGCCACACCGACGGAAGGGAAGCAGAGGCCACAGCCGCCGCCGAGGAACCAGGGCCACGGAGCAGCACAACCACCAGGGCCAGACACGTGCCACACAGAGCAGGGAGGTAGGCCGTAGAGGACACACAGAGCGAGTGGCGCAAGCAGGACTTGTGCCTCTCCAAGCACGGGGAGCGACAACCAAGGAGAAAGCAAGGCAGCCTACCTGCACTAGAAGAACACACACCATAATCAGCACGTCGAAGGAGTAAGTGGAGAGAATGTCCAAGAAGAACCAGGGAAGGAGCATGGGGAAACAGGAACACACATGCAAACAGGTATCCGTACTCACCCTAAACTGGGAGCACAGAGGTAGGTGAGGAGGGCGGCCGAGGCGGAAGAGCACTAGCAGAACCTGCAAAGATGGAGAAAGTGTTAACCACCACTCAACATCTTACATGCAGGGCCTATAACACCAGTAAAGTGCATACACCAATATAGTATCAGGCAACAAGATGACATAAAAAAAGTCAATAGTGAAAGCCAACTATTACCGCAAATTTGCGGGCCAATGGAGGCATAACCGTACCGACACCACCCTCCCGCAATTTTGAGGGACCCCCCAACGATCTCCGCAAATTTGCGGGGAGCCGAAATGTCCCAGAGGACCGAATCAAGCCCCCGCAAATTTGCGGGACCGGCCGAGATGGTCCGGCGCCGAAAAAGCGAGAGGAGCGTCTAGGGAATACCAAAAGAGGCCCAGAAAAAAGCGTCATCTCCTTATGAACTCCAAGCGACGATGGCCATCAAGCTGAGCAGTGTCTTCCTTGATAATATCCTGACTCAACCGGTCAAGGGAGAGGCAAGGAAGACACACCAGGGGAGAGGAGGCACATCCCCCAGGAACCACCCAACCCACAGAGATAGAGCAAAGCCCATGAGGAGAAGTGGCAGGAAGGGTGGTTTGGCACAAACAGGGGCCCCCGTAGGGTACCCCAGGATTGGGCAAAAGGATATGAAAGGATGGAGGTGAAAACAGTAAGGGAACACAAAAACCAGTAAATGAAACTGGCGAGAAAAAGGGTGGCCTAGCCGTGAGGAGAGAATGTGTCAGGGGCGAAAAACCCTGTGGTGTGAGGGAGGGGCCCCCGTGGGGTACCCCTGGATATCACGAACCACCAAGCGCCCAGGCCCTTGAGACACAGTGAAGGCTCGAAAGGGGGGACTCGGGAATAACGCTAATAATGCGGCCGACACAAACCCGACAAACAGCACCGCCACCACGAAATCTCAGATTGTGAACCAACTGTACACCTAGGCTATGAAAATATGAAAACTCATAGGGGCATAGCAATTCCTGAATGAGAAACAAGCTAGGCTAAAATAAGCTAAAAGCTAAACTATGCCCAGACTAACAGGAAACAAGAATATGAAAAGAGAAAGGAATGAAAAACACACACGAGGAACGCCAGGCGCCCCCGTACCTTCGGTAGCTATTTCCACACGCGTCTCCATTAAACACACTGAGGAGCCCATTTACGTGTGCCCTAGATCACGTAACATCTGTCTAACAAAAAAGAAGGCCAGATAAGCCGAAACGAACCTAAACAGGGTGAATTAAAGGAGCACAACAAAAGCGACTGCATTCAATGGAGCGCGTGAAAAAATGATGACAAGAGAGGGTCGCTCATGCGCACGTTCGACAGGGATCTGCACATGACGGAACACGGGATGGGCCTTAAGCGGTAACTAAGGTAAACCCCTTTTTCTTCTCTTCTATGCTTTTTTCACCTTCGGTGGTAGTTTTGGTTAATGTACAACGTCTCCTAGAGCAAGATAAGGAGTAGACTCTAGACGTTTTCTTTTTAACCGCGGTTGGAATGACGACATAGCAGTCAAAATAGACAAGTCGTCATTGCAATTAGGTTAATAGCCTTGACCTTGGATTTGCCAAGACTACTAACAAATAAACCCCATTAAACTAGTGGATATATTCCTAAAAATATACCCAAAAATAAAATTAACTCTTTTACTTTCGCAGAAGTACTGAACTCTTGTACTTATGCAGAAGTACTCGCATCAAAAATAAAATTCGCAGTCGCAACTACTGAGATTTTCTTAAAATTATATTGCTTCACAGCCAAAACTACTTACAACAAGAATTGTTGTTTTACTACTATTGTACTTTAGCACAATTTCTTGTAATGAATACTACAGAGAAATTTTATATCACAACACCTACATACAGTATCACAGCTCGTATGCTCCGTACACATACTCCGGCGGGGTCTAGGGTGTCCTATGTTACACTGACTGCACCCCCCCCCCCCCTCTTTTCTTAATCTAAACAATAAGTGACTTAGAGGCCACCTAGACCCTCTGCCGTAAAGCTATACATGGCATGGAAGGTCTGTCTAGAGCTACTGAAAGGTATCGAGTCAAAAACGTATGATTAGAGGACCATAGGTGCGTGGACGCTATGTCCTCAACAGAAAAATTCTTAAGGAAACGCAAAGAGGCCGCCCATTTGCGTAAATCGTGGGCTCTTCCCACGACGCCGGGATTACTCTCTTTAATGACTTCGACTAGGAGAGAAGCTAGTTTACGTTTCATTAAGCGTTTGCCCGTACTTGCTACCCATAAAGCACCCTGTTGATTCAGAGGTGCTACTCTCAAATATTTGGTTAGAGCTTGCACTGGACATAAATTATGGTGCACTTTTCCCCTTTTAAACGCCGGCACCGTGAACTCTGAAAACATGTGTTCACTGTGTTCAATTTTGGCGATGAACCCCGGGGAAGGTGCAAAGTGAATACACTCATTGAGCCTACCAAACCTTATGCAATTAGGTGTGTTGCTCATCGCCGCCAGCTCAGATACCCTGTTCCCGGTAGCCAAAGCCATAAGGAATACTGCTCTTTTTAAAAGTAAGTCAAAATCTGCAGTATTTTGGTACAGACGGGAATGAAGTAAAGACAACGCCTTGTCCAGAGACCAGGTAGGCATGAGCTGACGGGGAGGTGGGCGGAGTTTAAAACATGCTCTCATGAAACCTGTTTCCTCCGCTAGTGGTATGGTTAGACCTGTAAGGTCAAAGAATGGCATCCTAATCGCTGTTAAGTTATTTTTTAACGTTACTACAGATAGACGTTTCTGCTCGAACAGATAGTTTAAATAATGAAAAACCAAAGCCACCGAAGGTACGGTTTGTTCTGTTCTAAGTATCCAAGAAGTAAAGGACTGCCAGTGCGATTGATACTGTCTCTTTGTAGATTGGGTATATTGATTCATGAATTTATCGGTCACGTTTCTACCATACGGTGTTAGCCACTTGGCCTCCTGAATGTCCATAATGCAAAAGTCAGCGAGGTCTCTAGGTTGCCAATTGTGTCTAAGTGGAAATACCCGACCGGGAGCGACACCGTGTTCGGGCACCACGTTTTCAATTGCTGGTACCACAACTGCGCCGGCCACAGGGGCGCGATTAACGAGACTACGCCCCGATAATCCTGTAGTTTGTTTACTACGTGGCACATTAGAGAAGCGTCTGGTGGCGGAAACAGATAAACGGAACTCCACCTGTTCCAAGCCGTCACCAGTGCGTCGGGTCCTCCCGCCGGCGTTATTGTCCGGCGGGTGAGGTACAGCGGGAGTTTGTGAGTCTCCTCGGACGCAAACAGATCCACTTGTGGACGGTAAGGCTCCGCAATCATTTGGTCGAAAATGTTTTGCTTGAGCGCCCATTCTACTGTTGTGCTCTGTCTCCGAGACAGAGCGTCTGCCCAGACGTTTGCTACGCCTGGGAGATAAGATGCGTGAAGATGAATGTTCAGCTTGTTGGCTAGAACAAAAATCTTTTCTGACACGTTTAGCAACCTCCGAGATCTCGTTGACCCTTGTTTCTGAATGCAGTAAACTGCATTCAGATTGTCCATCCTGAAGGCCACCGATTTGTCCCGTAAAGTAGAGCCGTGAGCCTGAAGGAAATACAAGGGGACTAGTAACTCTTTGACATTGATGTGGGAGGTTTCTGAATGGGACCAAAGCCCTTGACCCTGATACCCGTGGTTTGACTGAAAGCCCCAACCTATCGTTCCTGACGCATCCGTATCTACCCATACCGTCGGCGGAGGAGAGGTCCATGACATGACCGAATGCAATGTTTCCCTCTTCGCCCAGACCGCTAGTAAGCTGTGTATTAATTTTGGGATGGGCCATAATGTTTCCGCCGGCAATAGTGGAAAAAATTTGTTGCCCTCCAATATTAAACGTTTGACTTTCAACCGGCCCAACTTTACAGTTAGTTGAATCCAGTTGAGAGAGCCGACCAGAGATTCCCAGACTCTCCGTGTCGTAGTCAGACTGTGAAGAAACATAACAGTTTCTTGCGAAACCTGTTCCGATTGTCCACACTCTGACTCAAGTGAGAGCAGCTGTGTCCCAAACCAGCCCTATCCACTGGACCACTCGTGAGGGAACAAGGTTTGACTTTACCGGGTTTACCTTGAATCCTAGAGATTTTACATAATTTAATGTTATGTTGACATGATTGATGCATAACTGTTCCGTCTCTGCCACCACCAGCCAGTCGTCTAGATACCACAAAATCCTGATCCCTTGTTCTAACATGGGCATCAGGGCTTGCCGGACTAATTTCGTGAATAAGCGAGGTGCTAGGTTCAATCCGAACGGCATCCTCTGAAAGACATAAGTCTGATGCATTATTCGTAAGGCCAGAAATCGTTGAAACCGTTTGTTTACCGGGACGTGCCAATACGCGTCTGTCAGGTCTAAAGAACACATCCACCCTCCCGGCGGAAGTGTTAGCCTGATTTGATTCACTGTCAGCATCCGGAAGGAAACGTTGTGAATGTGGAGGTTCAGATAAGACAGGTCTACGAGCGGCCTCATCTGAACACTGTCCCTTTTGGGCACTAGAAAAAGTTTGGACGTAAATACTGGGTAATTTTGAGGGACCAGGATGATGACATTCTTGGCGATCATCTCTTGGATCAGTGACTCCACCTCTAATGAAACAAAATTTGCCTTTGTCGGCTGACGTAAGCGAGGTCGCCGGAGCCACTGCCAGGTGATGCCTTTGTGTGCTACCATCCTCGCCCATGTGTTTAATGGCCATGCGCGATGACACGCCCGGAATGACCCAGTTAGCAGACAAGGGTTCGCCGGCTGGACTACCCTCTGATCCACCCGCCGTAAGACTGGCCCTGGGAGTGAGAGAGACCCTAGTTTTTTGGTGGTGGTGGTGGTGTATGCTTAGATGACTGGCCGGGTTTGGCAGGAGACGGGCCCTGTCCCGGTCGTTGATACTTCTGTCCTTTATGATTACCTGAAAACTTTCCTTGCTTGTATCTGTACTGAGCCTGACCTTTGGTGGAAGAGGATTTAGGCAGATGAAAAGGCTTTGCCCCACCAGGCTGAGCTTTTGCGACTGGTTTGGGCTTGGAAAAATTGAAAGCAGGTTTCTTAGATGGGGCGGAACTGTGCTTAACCCTCTCACCACGGAAGGGCTCTTGAACGCCCATAAAAAAGCATATAACAGGTACCCGGAAGGGTTCTTGAACGCCCAGTGGTTGAAAGCCTGTGAGCTTCGTGTGCGAGGCGTCGGTCCAACGCATGTAAACAACAGCCGGCTGGACCGACGCCCCGCATCTCCGGCCACAAGAAGGAGAGCGTCGCTTGTTCGTGTGTGCCTGTATGTTGTTGTTAAGTATCGAAAAGTAGTGTAAAGTGGCTGTTTTGGCCATAAAGTTATCTCCAATGAAATCATCATCACAACTCAACCAGTTGACTTAGAGAGCTCTACTTAATGCCATTCTACAGGTAAATAACACAGCTACGCTTGGGGATGCGCGGAAATGCGGGAAGCAGTCAGATTAACAAATATACGGTAGCCTAGCCTAGACGTTTTTCGGCCAAAACACCCGGGTTTCGGGGAATATATATATAATACATAGCCGGGGCTGGAGGGTTAAAGGCCTGAGCCATGTTGAACACTGTTCTCCACACATCCGGGGACATTAAAGAGGCAGTTAGAACAGGGGACATTACCACTTGATTTGCAATCCTATCCGGGAGCTTCCTCACGAGAGACATCCTTAGATCTTGTCTTGCCCGCACCGCCTCTAGCAAGGCTGTACGGATATCTCTCAGTGACTGTATAGAAGTCTGGAGTAGCAAGCGTCTAGACAGTTCGATAGCCTTTCGGACTTCCGCGTCCGCGATTGCCTGAGCAGATCTTAGCATTGACTTCGCTACCTGTTGTGTGACAATATACTGGGAAAACAGTCTATATGGCTTCCCACGTAGCCTAAACTCCCGGTCTAGGTGAGCAGTGGACGGTGTAGAAAAGGGATCTTTAAGCTCGCATAGATTAATTTTAGGGGCAGCTAAAAATGCAAATAAAGCAGAGGGAACTCCGCCGGCAGAGAATACCGGTAGAGAGAACCAAGAATGGCTTTCTTGTGGAATTTGGTGCGAAGATTTAGAGGTAAAAGTTGTTGCAAAGTTCTGAGCCTCCACTTCCCATTCCACCCAAGGTCCCGGACCCAACTGCTCCACCTTCAAAACTGGATTTGCGGCTGTGTCTGTGAACGTCTTTAAACCTAACTCTGGTTGTAGTGCTGACAGTGCTTTTATATCATTGAAACCGTCATGCTTGGTCCAGTCCGAAAACAGTTTTGAAGCTGACGCAGGGGTAGGGCAGGTGTAGAAGTATACACAAAATAATCATGGTGATAATAGTTAGGAATGGCCTTAATATTAACATCAAGTACATTTCCTAGAATATCTAAAGCATGTAACTTCCTAGATTTATTCCCTTGGATTACCCACTCACGTGGTACCGGAAGCTCCCCTGACATAGTGGACTGTGCTACCTCTGGCTTTGCTGGGAACATTGTTACCCATGACTCATCCGGCCCGTATAAGAGGGGGCTAGCTCCCTTTCTGACCGGAGCCTTGTCTAAAGGGGGAGGATTTACATCTGCTACTACTCTCACATTGGAAGTAGTCAGTTCCGCCGAAGTTGGCCTAGTAACAATAGTAGGTGATACAGGGGGAGGGTGCGGAATTTGTGTCAAAGCAATGGAAGTCGCCAGAGGTCGGACATTCGATGCTGTTGTGGAAGCTCCCAAACCAACTGTAGGAGTCTCCGGCTGCTGGCCAAAAAACTTAGTTAGTGCATTCGCTAGTAACCCATTAATTTCATCAGCTGTGACAAATTTAGCAGAGGATGAACTATGTGGCGAATCATTCCTACTCTGAGAGTCGTCTATCAATGAACCTGACTCTTGAACCTCCATCTCAGAAATTATAGAACCCTCATCCCTTTCCTCCGGCCTCTCATGAGAGGATTCCGCCGAAGCCGGGACCCCCTCATGCTGCCATGTTAAGTCCGGGATGGACGATGGGATCTCAGCGTCCCGGTGGACGTCTGCCACTACCTGTGTTGCATGAGAAGGATGTGAGCCGTCACTCCATGGCTGGGAGTACCTCCAAACTCGCCGGTCTTGGCCGGAACTCACTTGTGAGCTAGGTACCACACCAATTACTGAGCCCTCACTCGAGCCCTCTAGAGGGTTATAACTTCTGGGAGAACTCTCTAAATCTAAAGCTGGTACATGTGAACTGGGAATAATATTTGGTGACAACTTGTCCGCCGGTATATCCCCCACCACAGTCTCTGACTCCACTCCCGACCTGTCAGATTGGACATGAGACATGTCGGGAGTAGAGGCAGAAAGCGAGGTACGAGGCTCCGGCGAACGCCGGGAGGCCTTTCGTACATGAGTATCCTTTTTTGAAGACTTGTGACTTCACCTTGACTTTGATTTCACACTAGGACTGTCCTTGGTCTTCTCCTCCTTGCTCTTCTTCCTCGAAGGTGAAGTAGAGCGACTATGTGTCTGCTGTCGGAGGGGAGACCTTGACCTGGACCTCGATCTTGACTTGGAAGCTGTCGCCGGGGGTGTCGGCTCTCGAGATCTCTTAGATGTGCCGGGGGAGGGAAGAAGCACTTTACCCTGCCCAGTCTCTGCCGACTTACGCACATTTACTCTACTTTTAGAAGGGGGACGTTTAAGTGGGGGATGCTGAACAATCAATCGTTCCCACAGAACTACGTTATCGCACTGAAGAGCTTTATGAGCCACTGAAGTAGCATAAGTAGTTAGGAGTTGTTTGACCTCGCGCAATGCAACCGCCGCGGCCTGATTATCGTGCTTTAAGACTTTGATACTTAACTGACTACAAAAAGCACAATTCTTAGTCACCCACAAACCCCTTGACCGGTCCAAGCATTTGACGCATCTGATGCACAGTGTATGCGCAAAAATAGGGATCCCTGAACAGGAGGGTGTTAAACACAGAGCAAAAACAGGGTCTAGTGTAGCCATGACAGAGACTGGAAAAAAGCTAACCCACCCCCGGGCTTCTCCTGGTTCTCTGTTGACCCGCCGGAACTCCGCCCTGGAAAAAAGAAAATTTCCAGGAATTAATGCTCATAAGGTTACCCCAAAATGTTCTAACACAAGTGTTAATGAACCGCCGGGCAACGAGACGTAATACACCACTATTACCTCTTGTTACCCTGTAGGTTCATATGTAAAGATTTTAGAATATCTTTACTTGTCCAAAAGATTTAAAAATATCCTCTGACATGATATAAAGACGAGCATATCTTTATAAATGACGCAGTCTTCCCAGTGATTTTTTGTTCACCGGAAACCCATATTAAGACGCCGGCCTCCTTATTATATCGCAGTTAAAAGCGTAAGCCTATCTTAATCTTTAGATCTGACTTTTCTCGAAGCCTTCATAGATCGCCGTAATTTGAAGGCCTCGATACCCAATTGTATCCCTCAATTGTCTGGCCAACCCCACCGAATTGCAAATCCGTTAATCCCACCCTCCCAAGGTTCAACCGCCAGGTGTGAAATTAATTTAATGTTAACCCCAATTGTTCCTATCCCCACTTCTTTGCAAAAGATCGCCGGGGTGGAAAGACCAATCACACAAAACAGCCTAGTTTTTCAATGGCTTTGCAAAAACCGGGAAAAACCATAGTCAACAGGTGTCCGCATGAACACCTAGTTAAACGGGTATAGCCATCCTGCCGGGAAACACACAGTAAGCCTGAACACAGGCTCCACTACAGAGACACAGTTCCTGGAGAGCCCTCAAGCCACCACTCGCCGGGGGAAACTAGCCTATTTTAACCACGCGTGATTAAAACTCGGCAACCAGCCGGATTTTCTCGGTGCAATCGAGAAAACCCGCCGGAAAAGGCAACCCACACAAACCAGACGCAATCTGATATACACAAATAGTCCCTGGATTAAGCCAAAACACAACTAATCCAGGACACACATGACACAGTAGTACATATTTATACTATAAATCAATAACACTTGTACATGTAAAAAGCTACGAGAGGCTGGCTAGGCCTAAGCAGACGGAAATATCACTTAATCACGTCGTAATATAAACAAAAAGCACTGTATCATATCACAACAGGAACAGCCGCCATCACCACATCGTAGACAAAATCCCGGAGAGGGATGCACTGATTCGGGACCTAGAAAAAACTTCACTAAGTGAAGAAAAATACGCTAGGAACGTCAGTAAACAAACAAATAAGGCAACTTCATCAGAAAGATAAAAAGAAGCCTGATAACGCGTAGTTAAAGCCAACTAAATAACTAGACTAGCTAGCCGCGAAAAACGTATCACGCGTCCACCACGGGACCACGAGGGTACACCCGAAATAGGTGTCCCAAACACACGACCCAAATACACTGAACTGCGGGAAACCCGCCCCTGACACTCCTGCTACGCATATCCTAACCTTACTCGATACATCCCAGAGTAAACAAATGAGAAAAAACTCACGAGGGACGCAGCAAATGCGGAATCAGCGGAGCGTGGGGAGACACGTCAGGGCAGGTTGAGCGCAGAGCAGAGAAGAAGGAAGTATGATGCCTGAAGTCAGCGTCTGGTCAAATATCCACACAAGTATATGGAAAGCTTATGGATAGTTATTCTTATTTTCTTTTTATTTATTATTTGTTACGAAGTTTTTTCGTAGTGAGAACCCAATTTCATAATGACAGAACCATGAGTGAGGTTGCGTGCGCTCATGATGAAGGCTCCTCAAATTTTTTTTGCTCTGCGCGGTAGATTCAAACTAAGGTAAATGAGCGGCGTTTGAAGAGGAGGCCTTATGTAATAGGCATAATCGTCAGTGATGGAGGGGCCACTTAATAAATCATTAACATTCTCCAATTGAACATAGATGGCATCAACACAAAGAAACACGAACTCTCACACTTCATCAAACAACACAACATACACATTGCCATCTTACAAGAAACAAAACTCCGCACAACACAAAAAACACCCACATTTCATGATTTCACCACCATCAGACAAGACCGGGCTGTCGGCGTGGGCGGTGGACTCATCACCCTGGTACACAAAGAAATATCATACATAGTTACCAGTGTACAAACCAAATCCCTCCTCCCCCCAAATGATAACACAACAGAAATACAATCGATTAAAATACCACTGGCAACAACTCCAACATAACCATCATAAACACATACATCCCTCCCCAAACATCCCCTACAGTACCATATGAATACAGACCACACTTACAACACATCACAAACACCCCACACATCATCCTGGGTGGTGACTTCAACGCCAAGGCGTCGGCCTGGTTTGTCGACAACCCCGACACAGACAGAGGGCTGGTACTACAAAACCAAACTGATAACCTCATCATCCTTAACGACATCCATCAACATACCCATATTCCTCACCAAGCCCTCTATAACCCATCATCTCCAGACATCACCTATTGCTCCCCAGAACTCGCCCCCACAACATCCTGGAGGGTGGTCAGAACCTTAGGCTCTGACCACCTCCCGATCATTATCACCACCAAAACCAGACTCACCCCAGCTAGCCACAAACACACATACACCAATTATAAAAGAGCTAACTGGGAAGCATTCACAAATGAGACAGAACAACACTTCACGACTCTAAACAGTACACCCATCACTAACATCAACAATGCTGTACACATACTCAATAAAACTATCCAAAACGCTGACAAGAAACACATTCCAAGAGGTAACAGAAAAAGACACAACCCCAACTTCACACCAGAAATTCAAAACCTCATCAGACAACGCGACATACTGAAACACTCCCCAGCACCCCACACACAAGACATCACACAACAAATCCAAGCACTCAACACCCAGACTAACAACAAAATACAAGAACAACAAAAACTAAATTGGAATAACTTCCTACAAACACTTGATCACAAAACAAACCCCAAAAAACTCTACAAAACACTAAACAGCATCACACTTTCCAACAGCAACACAACACAATCACATGCTGCAATCACAACAATAGACTCTACTCCTTCATGTAAACAACAAGCAAACACTCTCATCAATCACTTCTCACATGTCAGCCACCTAAAACCTCACAAAGACGACCGACGTGTCATCCGACGTAAGAGACAATTCCCCACAGACCCTGACTATACACCCTTCACCAATCACCAGACAAAGCATATCATCAACAATCTCAAGCACTCACCCGCTTGTGGCCTAGACAACATAAGCAACATACACCTCAGACACCTGGGACCACAAGGCATACAAGCACTCACTAACATATCAAACTACAGTTATTCACACAACACAATACCAGACATTTGGAAGCATGGTATCATCACCACACTCCCCAAACCCAACAAAGACCCCACGCTACCCTCCTCGCACCGCCCCATCACACTCCTTTGCTCCCCCTCCAAAGTATTACTGTACAACTAATTACACCCGACCTACCCCTAGCTCCAACACAACATGGCTTTAGGCCACTGCACTCCACAAACACTCTTCTCACAGACCTTACACAAAGAGCTTTTGACGGCATCAACTCAGCTAGACCACCACACAGATCACTATTAGCCACACTCGACATTAGTAAAGCCTTCGATGCCATCCCCCGCCACATCCTAACAAACAAAATCTACAACACAAACATGCACAACAACACAAAAAGGTGGCTGGCCAACTTCCTAGCAGGCAGATGTGCACACGTATCTTTTGCCAGTCCTACCCCTAGCTCCAACACAACATGGCTTTAGGGGCCACTGCACTCCACAAACACTCTTCTCACAGACCTTACACAAAGAGCTTTTGACGGCATCAACTCACACCACCACACAGATCACTATTAGCCACACTCGACATTAGTAAAGCCTTCGATGCCATCCCCCACCACAACCTAACAAACAAAATCTACAACACAAACATGCACAACACAAAAAGGTGGCTGGCCAACTTCCTAGCAGGCACACGTATCTTGCGGTCAGTCATCTACAATCAGAAACTTTCCAAACGGAGTCCCCACAAGGATGCCCGCAACTCTTCAATCTGTACATGCACAATATAACTACACCCAATACGCCCCAAATAAACTTAGCCTCCTATGCAGATGACATAACACTCACATGCACACACCATGACCCAAAAAGAGCAACAGATCTCCTTCAACCCTATCTCAACACACTACATGGCTGGTGCACTACAAACAGACTTAATCTAGCCCCAGCCAAATCCACCGCAACCCTGCTCACACAAGCTGGACAGAGAACACTAATACACACATAAACAACACACCCCTAACATACACACACACCCAAAATCCTAGAAGTAACATATGACTCATATGACATTCAAACAGCACACCACAAACATTAAAAAGAAACTGACACCCAGACTTAACGCCCTCAGGTCACTTGCTCACACAAAATTGGACACAACAAAGAAACTACCACCACAGTATATAAACAATACATAAGATCAGTGATGGAATACGCAAGCCCAGCCTGGGCTTCTAACCTAGCCGAAACACATCATAAGACCTTACAGACTATTCAAAACAAAGCCCTGAAGATCATTACAGGCTGCACAGTTACTGCACCCACAGATCACCTACATCAAGAAACCAAAATCCTCAAAGTCAAAGATCATCTGGACATGAGAGGCACTCAATTCCTGGCAGCAGCCTCCACGAACCAAGACCACCCACTAAACTACATGGCAACACACCCACAGACACCAAGAAATATCAAAACAACACCCAGCACACGATATCACACACAATTACTGTCCTCTCTCCCTCCCTGCCCACCCCGAACCAACTTCCAGAAGCACATCCATACTCATATATCTCGCCGATCCATCCACTCACTCACAGATAACACGCAGCTGCAAGCACGACCTCCCGAAATCCATCCTTCCGAATCCTCCCTTCCTCGCGAGGACAGAGTCCACCTGGCCAGGCTGAGATGCGGACACCATCCAGCTCTCCTGAGCTATCAGAAGAGACTGGATGACTCCGTTGTCGACGCCTGCCCGGGATGTAACACAGCACCCCATACCATTAAACACATCATAGAAGACTGCATTTCACACAACCACTTACGCCAACAACACAATCTGAACAACCAAATGAATACAGACCACACTTACAACACATCACAAACACCACACACATCATCCTGGGTGGTGACTTCAACGCCAAGACGTCGGCCTGGTTTGTCGACAACCCCGACACAGACAGAGGGCTGGTACTACAAAACCAAACCGATAACCTCATCATCCTTAACGACATCCATCAACATACCCATATTCCTCACCAAGCCCTCTATAACCCATCATCTCCAGACATCACCTTTTGCTCCCCAGAACTCGCCCCCACAACATCCTGGAGGGTGGTCAGAACCTTAGGCTCTGACCACCTCCCGATCATTATCACCACCAAAACCAGACTCACCCCAGCTAGCCACAAACACACATACACCAATTATAAAAGAGCTAACTGGGAAGCATTCACAAATGAGACAGAACAACACTTCACAACTCTAAACAGTACACCCATCACTAACATCAACAATGCTGTACACATACTCAATAAAACTATCCAAAACGCTGACAAGAAACACATTCCAAGAGGTAACAGAAAAAGACACAACCCCAACTTCACACCAGAAATTCAAAACCTCATCAGACAACGCGACATACTGAAACACTCCCCAGCACCCCACACACAAGACATCACACAACAAATTCAAGCACTCAACACCCAAACTAACAACAAAATACAAGAACAACAAAAACTAAATTGGAATAACTTCCTACAAACACTTGATCACAAAACAAACCCCAAAAAACTATACAAAACACTAAACAGCATCACACTTTCCAACAGCAACACAACACAATCACATGCTGCAATCACAACAACAGACACTCTACTCCTTCATGTAAACAACAAGCAAACACTCTCATCATCACTTTTCACATGTCAGCCACCTAAAACCTCACAAAGACGACCGACGTGTCATCCGACGTAAGAGACAATTCCCCACAGACCCTGACTATACACCCTTCACCAATCACCAGACAAAGCATATCATCAACAATCTCAAGCACTCACCCGCCTGTGGCCTAGACAACATAAGCAACATACACCTCAGACACCTGGGACCACAAGGCATACAAGCACTCACTAACATATCAAACTACAGCTATTCACACAACACAATACCAGACATTTGGAAGCATGGTATCATCATCACTTTCCCCAAACCCAACAAAGACCCCACGCTACCCTCCTCGCACCGCCCCATCACACTCCTTTGCTCCCCCTCCAAAGTCATGGAACGCCTAGTATTACAACTAATTACACCTGACCTACCCCTAGCTCCAACACAACATGGCTTTAGGCCACTGCACTCCACAAACACTCTTCTCACAGACCTTACACAAAGAGCTTTCGACGGCATCAACTCAGCTAGACCACCACACAGATCACTATTAGCCACACTCGACATTAGTAAAGCCTTCGATGCCATCCCCCGCCACAACCTAACAAACAAAATCTACAACACAAACATGCACAACAACACAAAACGGTGGCTGGCCAACTTCCTAGCAGGCAGATGTGCACACGTATCTTTTGCCGGTCAGTCATCTAAAATCAGAAACTTTCCAAACGGAGTCCCACAAGGATCCGTCCTATCGCCCGCACTCTTCAATCTGTACATGCACGATATAACTACACCCAATACGCCCCAAATAAACTTAGCCTCCTATGCAGATGACATAACACTCACATGCACACACCATGACCCAAAAAGAGCAACAGATCTCCTTCAACCCTATCTCAACACACTACATGGCTGGTGCACTACAAACAGACTTAATCTAGCCCCAGCCAAATCCACCGCAACCCTGCTCACAAGTTGGACAGGAGAACACGAATACATCCCTCAACTCACCATAAACAACACACCCCTAACACATACACACACACCAAAATCCTAGGAGTAACATATGATACTCATATGACATTCAAACAGCACACCACAAACATTAAAAAGAAACTGACACCCAGACTTAACGCCCTCAGGTCACTTGCTCACACAAAATTTGGACACAACAAAGAAACTACCACCACAGTATATAAACAATACATAAGATCAGTGATGGAATACGCAAGCCCAGCCTGGGCTTCTAACCTAGCTGAAACACATCATAAGACCTTACAGACTATTCAAAACAAAGCCCTGAAGATCATTACAGGCTGCACAGCTACTGCACCCACAGATCACCTACATCAAGAAACCAAAATCCTCAAAGTCAAAGACCATCTGGACATGAGAGGCACTCAATTCCTGGCAGCAGCCTCCACGAACCAAGACCACCCACTAAACTACATGGCAACACACCCACAGACACCAAGAAATATCAAAACAACACCCAGCACACGGTATCACACACAATTATTGTCCTCTCTCCCTCCCTGCCCACCCCGAACCAACTTCCAGAAGCACATCCATACTCATATCTCTCACCGATCCATCCACTCACTCACAGACAACACACAGCTGCATGCACGACCTCCCGAAATCCATCCTTCCGAATCCTCCCTTCCTCGCGAGGACAGAGTCCACCTGGCCAGGCTGAGATGCGGACACCATCCAGCTCTCCTGAGCTATCAGAAGAGACTGGATGACTCCGTTGTCGACGCCTGTCCGGGATGTAACACAGCACCCCATACCATTAAACACATCATAGAAGACTGCATTTCACACAACCACTTACGCCAACAACACAATCTACACTCAATGAGAGCTCTGTGGGAAAGCCCGATCGTGGCCATGGCCTTTCTCAGGGACTCGGGGCTGTTCGGCCAGGCAGCTTAGGGAACAACAACAACAACAACAACAACAACACAATCTACACTCAATGAGAGCTCTGTGGGAAAGCCCGATCGTGGCCATGGCCTTCCTCAGGGACTCGGAGCTGTTCGGCCAGGCAGCTTAGGGAACAACAACAACAACAACTATAAAGAGGATCGGTCCCAGAACCGATCCCTGAGGAACTCCAAACAACAGGGGGGCTTGGTCAGAGATGGTATGGCCAATCACCACACGCTGAAATCTATCTGATAAATTTGATTTGAGGAGCAAGAGTGCTCTTCCACGAACACCGTAAGACTGCAGATCTTTTAACAGTAGGTCCACTGTATCGAAGGCTGCAGAAAGATCCAACAAAACCAAGAGAGACGCCTTCCCGTTGCATGTGTTCTCCACCAAATCATTCTGAATCTTACATAAAGAGGTCTCAGTTGAATGGTATTTCCTATATGCAGACTGAGCAAGAGCTTTGTTCTGTTCAAGCAATGGTAACAATTGATCAAGTATGGCCCGCTCAATTATTTTTGAAAGAAATTACAAGTTTGAAACAGGTCAGTAACTTGACATATCCTCAGCATCAAGTCCAGGTTTCTTTAGAAGAGGCACCAATAGAGCTTGTTTCTCAGATTGAACAAAGTTACCCTCCATGAAGCATCTGTTTACAATTTTACAGATGAAATCTGCGACATGCAGATAGACAAATGACATCTTGGATACATTAATAGGATCAAGCTTGCAGAAAGTTTTATTCATGTCTCTGACATAACTAATAATTTTACTTGTGTCCACTGGATGGAATGATGAAAGGATACGATTCATTTCATGTGGAGGTTGGAAATCCACCGAAAACTCGTCATTGATCAATGTATTATCTAACTCATTTCTAATGCGTGTAAAAATTAAGACAAATCGGAGGCCAGTCGAGCGCTTGGCACGGAGGCAGGACAGGGAGCCATGTTCTTTCGACCCAACAAACCATTTACAACCTCAGCAAGCTTCTTTTGATCATTGCCACAGGAATCAACTCTGTTTTGATAATACTTAGACTTTTCAGCTTTCACTGCACAGACTATATCTTTTCTTGCCGATATATATTCCAGTCGAGTTTCCTCCGTTCGCTGCAAGCGCCACTTTCGTTCTGCTCTCCTACGTTGTCTGCGGAGAGAGTTAACTGGTGGGCCGTACCAAGGTGAATCATCACACACAATAATTGTCTTCACAATCTCTGGGCAATGATGATCAAAGACAGATTGAAGTACCCTGTTATGAATCTCAGTTAGTTCATCAGATGAAAGAGCAGAGCAGCTGATGGCATTTAGAGACTGGTCAATTTCATGGCAAATTTTCTCTTGATCAATATTTTTGTAATTTCTGAACCTAATTTCTTTTTTATAGGAAGATACTTTGGATACACTGATATAAAAAGTAATTAAAGCATGATCAGAGACTGTAGGATCTATCGGATCAACTTCAATGCCCGACACACGATTGCAACCAACTGGAGATAAAACCAAATCAAGAATGTGCTCACAAATATGAGTCGAGTGGGACACATGGTTGACAAAATTATTTTGACCGATCAATTCAAGAAATTCAGAAGAAAAGGGCTTCAAAGATGGATTATCAATCCAATAATTAAAGTCACCACAGATCAGCAACCCACCAGTCTTACTAGCAAATGCCTCCAAAAACTGACCAAACTCATCCATGAAGTTTCTATCCGTACCTCGATGACCTGGTCGATAGATAGTTGCAATTCTAAAGGTTTGCTGACGATGGTTCATTACCACTTCCAGGAGTTCAAAAGAAGATGGGACAGGAACATACTCTGAGCGAGAAATACTTGTGATCGCGAGAGAATAAATAAGCGCTACGCCTCCACCAGGGTGGTCTGCAGAAGGTATACTGTAGGTGTGCTAATTATGGAGTATGATTTGGGCAAAGCACTGCGAATAATCTGGATGTCGGATTCACACAACCAAGTCTCTGTCAGGCACAAGACATCGAGCTCAAATTCACTTAAAGTCTCAATTATATGATCCATCTTGTTACGAAGGGAACGAATGTTTAGCAAACCCACTCTTAACTGATTCCGAGGAGATGTTAGGAGTTTTTTGAATCGGTGAAGTTCGTATTTTCAAATAATTTCTTACGCTGAGAAATCATAATCGGGCAGTGCCTGTTAGATGCAAAGTGAGCAAGTGACTCGGCCAAGAGTGGAGGACCGGAACCAGCCTCTCCAGGTTTTGAGGAAGAACAATTTACGCACTTACTGTAGGTGAGTCTTTGTTTGTACAGTCCTTAGAACTATGGCCACTGGCACAAAAAACGCACTGTCTTTGTAGTGCCCAAACCCTTGGCAGTGATGACACTGGGTGACCCAGAATCTGTCGTATGCACGACATCTCATGAGCCCAACATAGACACAATTATGTTCATGGACAATGGCAGAACGTATCTCCGGGGAGATTTTTAATACAGCTATCTTGTTGCTTCCTTTGTTCCTCGTGAATATTAATTGAAGGGATGGTTCTTCTCCGACAGATATCTGATTTGGGGGTTTGTACTCAGAATGCTTTGGATAATGTCCTCATCATCAAGCGTAACAGGGATACCAGTCAAGGTTATCTTAGGAAGCATTTTCTTAGGCTCTGTGACACTATGGTTTTGACAACCCGTAAGGGAAGGTAGGAAAAACTAATATTTATTGGTGGCTCCTGAAGTCAATGACGTAAGAGCCTATGTTAATATGGCCTCGTTCCGGGCTCCTCTGAGCCCGGGTTAACCTAGATCACGGCGGTCGAGAACCAAGATCATCATAGGGGATACCCCTTAATCATTCCTACGGTACGTCATTGGGACGGAGCCACTGAAAAGTAGGAAATAAAAAGAAAAGAATTAGCACAGTTTGAACACCGCGCCTACGCGCGCTCTGATCTTCCTCTGTTTCTCATGCACAGCTAGCCACCTGTCCCCCTCAGGGACTATCTCTAATGTAATATCAAGTTGAGCATGTGTATGGGAAGGGGATGGTGGGAGGGCACTTTTCGTCATTGACTTCAGGAGCCACCAATAAATATTAGTTTTTCCTTCCTTCCCTTACGGGTTGTCAAAACCGTAATTTATTGGTGGCTCCTTACGTCAGTGACGTAAGAGCCTAGCATATCACGACCGGTGGAGGGACCTTCATATCACGACCGGTGGAGGGACCTTCATATGCTCATCAAGCTAAACCGCGAGAATCTATTAGGAAAACCAAAACCAAAACTGTGACATGTGTCTAAATATAAGAGTACAGTATAGTCGTAAGAAAAAGATGTATAAGGCGGGTACAATACCATTAAAGATGTATAAGGCGGGTACAATACCATTAAAGATGTATAAGGCGGGTACAATACCATTAAAGATGTATAAGGCGGGTACCATACCATTAACCCTCCAGCCCCGGGGGCTATAGCTTGCGACTGTGCTCCGGTACCGGGTGTTTTGACGATCTTTGGCCTATGTTAACTACTCTGTAAGTCAATGAATATGTCATGTAATGTTGTAAATAAAAAAGAATAATGTTCCACAAACCTTCCTCTGTCGAATGGCGTTGAGTAGAGGTCTCTAACCCCTCTGGTTGCATAATGGTGAGCGCGGGAAGACGAGTGCTTTTCGGCGGCAAATTCTTCCCGCGTTCGGACGCGTCGCCTCGGCCATGGCTACGACGCACCTAGCCGCTCGCCGCGCCAAAGTATTTATCTCCCTTAGACGATTTTAGTGTTTGATATTGAGAATGTGATGTTTATTTGATATTTTCTAGTTATTTTGAGGCCAATTATATAAAATATGTTTATTAGGGTATCACTGTCACTGATATTGCTAATTTTCACTTGATACCGTACATTTTATTAGTAATTGAGGTAGCTTATTGTTGTATTAGGCACTGATTATTCGTTATCACAGGTGTTTATTATACTTTGGCCATCAAATATTAGGTCTTGTGTCACTTTCACTTTGACAAATATGCTTTAGAGTGTCACTGTCACTGATAATGCTCATTTTCACTCGATACCGTACATTTTATTAGTAATTGAGGTAGGTTATTGTTGTATTAGGCACTGATTATTCGTTATCACAGGTGTTTATTATACTTTGGCCATCAAATATTAGGTCTTGTGTCACTTTCACTTTGACAAATATGCTTTAGAGAGTGTCACTGTCACTGATAATGCTCATTTTCACTCGATACCGTACATTTTATTAGTATTGAGGTAGGTTATTGTTGTATTAGGCACTGATTATTCGTTATCACAGGTGTTTATTATAGTTTGGCCATCAAATATTAGGTCTTGTGTCACTTTCACTTTGACAAATATGCTTTAGAGAGTGTCACTGTCACTGATAATGCTCATTTTCACTCGATACCGTACATTTTATTAGTAATTGAGGTAGGTTATTGTTGTATTAGGCACTGATTATTCGTTATCACAGGTGTTTATTATAGTTTGGCCATCAAATATTAGGTCTTGTGTCACTTTCACTTTGACAAATATGCTTTAGAGAGTGTCACTGTCACTGATAATGCTCATTTTCACTCGATACCGTACATTTTATTAGTAATTGAGGTAGGTTATTGTTGTATTAGGCACTGATTATTCGTTATCACAGGTGTTTATTATACTTTGGCCATCAAATATTAGGTCTTGTGTCACTTTCACTTAGTTATATGATTTGTAAACGATTTATATACAATTTATTGTGTCTTTTTTCACTGATTTCTATATTTCTATAGGTTCTAATCATATGAATGTCACTTGGTATATACATATGTGTCACTTTCACATATTATTATGGTGTAATTGTATTTGTATCAATGTTCTCATAATACATGACTTTTGTATTACAATACATTGGTTTTCTTCCACTTTTTGCCTATATATAATTATAGTGTACATATTGTCATTTTATTTGGCAATTTCAGTATGATTATTAGAACTCCAGCTTGGAGTGGTAATCAAAGAAGCAATCTACAGCACAGAGTGCCACCTTGCACTCCACACACTCCAGGGTTGACTTTTTACCTGACCTCGGCTTCACCCTGCTGTTGTAGCAGACATGGCACCGCTTCTGCTGTGTTCTTCCGGATTCATTCTGAGGCAGGGAACCAAGCCTGTGCCTAGTCAAGTATTGAGCAGACTGCAAGCGGTCAATAACGGCGGGCCCAGGATGTGCCACTGCCCTCTGTGGCATAGCATACTTCTCCAGGAGCTCCGTCAACACCTGCTTTTGGAACCTCCGCAGGCTATTGAACTTCATTGGTGTGTTCACATTCCGAAGCTTGTATATGTTGTAGGCATTCAGAACTGACATGTCCACCATATGCAGAAAGAACTTTTTGTACCATCTGCACGAGGTACGCAGGCAGTCAATGAAGCCTATCTGCATGTCGGACTTGTCCACCAGCCTCATGTTGATGTTGTAGTCCAGGACAGCATCGGGCTTGGTCACCCTGGCCTGGGTGCGGCGATCCACCTTGCCAGTCTCCACCATTTCCCCCTTGTGGATGGTGGTCAGGAGGTTGACCTTCCGCTGGTCGTGCCAGTGGATAGCCAGAATGGGCCCCGACTTCTTCTTGAACACATCACCTTTTTTGGTCTTTGGAGGGAAAGGTGGCATGCCCTTCCTTTTCCCTCGTACTGTGCCTACAGTCCCCGTCTTGCGCTCATGCAGGTACTGTGAGAGAGTGGGGGACGTGTAATAATTGTCCGTGTAGAGGACGTGATTCTTATGAAAGTAGCGGTCCATCATGGCTTGCACCACTGCTCCGCCAAAGCCAATGAGGGGGTCCACAAGCAAGTCCCCTTCCTTCCCGCTGTAGACCAGGAAGTCCAGGACATAGCCAGTTTGGCAGTCGCACAGCACAAAGAATTTTATGCCAAAGCGATGTCTTTTTGAGGGGATGTACTGCCGGAAGCTGAGTTTTCCCCGGAACAGCACAAGAGACTCGTCAATGACGACCTTGCGGAAGGGCTTGAAGTAGGAGGTGAAGCGTTCTCGCATCATCTCATACAACGTCCTAATCTTCCACAGCTTGTCTGGGAGGTGGACGTCAAGGTTGGTGACAAGATGGAGCGCTGCGAGGATATCAAGGTACCGGTCGCGAGACATATATTTCCCGAAGGCAGGGGTGGATATCAGATCATTGGTGATCCAATAGTCAGGCAACCTATGCTTCTTGACATGAGGCATTAGCATGGTGAGTGCCAGGAACACCATGAACTCTTTATGAGTCACTGGGGTCCACTGCCTCATGTGGCCCTTGGTCACCTTTCCCAAAAAGTGGACCTGGAATTGGTGCTGCTTATTTGTCTCTTTGACAACATAGCCTACCACCTCCTCATCAAAGAAGGCCTCAAACAGTTCGTGTGGTGGAGCATTGGGGCCTGCAGGAAAATTGGGGGTAACGCCTGAACCCTCCAGTACCTCATCCAAAGCTGGCACATCAGGGTTGTATGCATCCTCATCAACTACGTCTTGCCACTGAAAAACGTAGAATGGGTCTTGTCTACGCTGACGAGGAGCTCCAGCTGGTGGCCCAGCACGCCCACGGCCAACTCGGGAGGCGCGCGCTCTAGGGCGGCGAGGGCGGCGGCCAGGGCGGTGGGCAGCACGACGGGCAGCACGACGCCGGGCCAAGCGGATGGGTCGAGGGTCGTCGATGTCCATATAGTCATCGTCAGAGTGGTCATCTTGCCCTGACGGTGGACCTATGTAATCATGGCCAGAGTCTTCAGAGAGGTGCCCTTCATCATCAGTGGCCCCCACATAATCTGGCGGGGAACCAGTGATGCGTGGGCAGCGTGCGGGTGGGCGAGGTGGGGAAGGAGTGGCAGGTGAGGCTGTGTCCCCCCGAGGTCCCGGGCTCCTTGGCCTGCGACGAGTGACAGAAAGCAATGTTTCACTGTCACTAGGGCCAGGTATTGGTGATGCGAGCTCAAAGACTTCTTCAGGAAGACATGTTGAAGGCGGGAGAGGTGGGGAGGACCGTGGGGAAAGTTGCGGGGACGTATGGCTGGGGCCGGCCGGGGTGGACGCCGCGGGAGCCTCGAACAAAACTCTCTTACTTTTCTTAATTTTCTTGGTATATTTCCTACCTTTCCCCTTTTCGGCAGCAGTATGTCTCCTGTCGGGGGACCTAGGAGGCAAATAGGCCGAAAGTGTGGGGTCCTCAACCCTTGGCAATGGTGGGGGTGGTGGGGAAGAATGCGGGGCATCCGGGTCATCTTGGGTGGCGTGGGTAGATAAGGGAGACAATGGCGGACGAGAAGGGTCACCACGCTGACCCTCACTCACAGCCTCATCCTCACCAAGTAGTTTTTGCTTGTTCCCTAGCTGCCGCGGCCGCCTTCTCAAGTATTTTCTGCTTATACAAATGTAGCTTGAAAGGCGATTTACCAGGGGAAGGGCTTGGCGTCGTGTCACTTAAGCGAAATTTGGTGAGTGACCTTGAACTCTCCCACTCGCTCACTCTCAAGTTCACTGTCTTTAGGTAAACCAGCTTCCTCAACAACTGGTACATCACCTTCATCACTCTCATCACTGTCATGTTCTCTCGCAAATCCCAGGAATTGCTCTTCTTTATCACTCTCATGGCCATAATCACTCGACTTATAATTACTGGAGTCGTCACTGACTTCATCATCAACATTATGCTTGGCATCAGCTCGCTCATAAAGTCTCAATGTCGTCTCAATACCTCCGGGAGATAACACATTTAGGCGATGGCGTCGGGGTAAGGCGCGACGAACAAGCAAGGGCGTCGTAGGAAGCACGGTATCGGACACAGCGGAATCACTATTTGGCGTACTGTCCATGATGGCGTCGGGGTAGATACTGTTGCTGTGGCGGAGTTTACGCCTGGTGGCGCCACCTACCGTCCCACGATACCGAAAATGTACGCGCGGCATTCGAAAGCACGCATGCAAGCAATGGGCGTTCAAGAGCCCTTCCGGGTTGCGCGGGCCGAGGTTGTTATGGGCGTTCAAGAGCCCATCCGGGTTGGAGGGGTTAAAGAAGCCTTATCTCGGAAAGACAGAACTACTGAGGTGTGAATACTGATAATTGTATATCACAAAAATAAAAATAAACTAAAGTTATGTATTTATAGATGCAATAACGTATAGATATTGTTATGTAACAGATCTAGTGCAGTAATAGCACTCTTGTTATTCATTCCGGATTGTGTGTCCTGCCAACTTAGCATCATCCTGCCCTACAGCTATGTTTGGTAATTTGGGAATTCTCCAGATGTACCGACAAGTATATGGCTAGGGACGCATTGCTAGAGGACCAACAGGCCCGTCTGAGTTATATCTTCCCCTGAAAACACCCATTTAGGAAAACTAATGGTAGCGGACCATATGTGCCTATCATGGGTTTTGCGATCACCTGAGGTTCAGCTTCCTTCATTATCTTTGCAAAAGGGATGCTAACACTTTCTTTCCCCCCTTATTTGACCATCATGGAGGAAGCACAATTGTGTCTTATTCCTAGGAATAATAGACTTAGAGTAGGTATATAGTGCATTAACAGGGAATAGAATGGTGATGGGCTGGTCTATCAGAGTGAGAACTGAGCGATCTCTGCCATACCCATAGCTTACTCCGACTGTTCCTTTTACTTATGTATTTCCTAGATCTCAAGTGACGGTGTCTTTTCCGTGGATTGACCTCCCAATCTACCAAGATTGGAAGCCAAAGCGTCACATTTTTCCTTTGCCCCTCAACTTTCTCTTCATAATTGCTGAGGGGCACAGGGCCCTGGGTGGGGCTTTGGTTTCCCGGGCATTTCCGCACCCTCCTCAGCTCCCCGCCATGGAGTGGCTTCGGTCACCCAGGCTTTATTGTGGTAGGCAGGGAGGGTTCTGTGGGGGCGCTCGGTTATGGCCTTTCGGGGTCTTGGGGCTGTTCGGCCAGGCAGCTTGGGGAACAACAACAACAACAATAACAGGGAATAGAGCATGGAATATTTTTGCTCTTGTCAAGGCAGGAATAGAGAAAGGTGTGGGAAGATGTTCCTGGTGTTCCTTTTTGTGATTACTCTGGTGTAGTAACAATATGTACAGAGTCTTTCTTAGTAGCAAAACTAGGTAGACCTTGTCATGGATGTCAGTTCTGAGACCCATTGGCCAATGGTCTGGGTCCTTTGACAATACGCACTTATTAAGTTTCTTGTCATATGTGGTCTCACAGGAGAAGGCCTAGACTGTGACACAGTTAGGTCCTTCGAGAATGACCATTGAGGAAGCGAATGGCGATTAGGGGCTCTGAGCTTACCACCAGCCTGCCTAACAAACCCCGTTGGTCTTTCTGGGGCAGAGATAAACTAGTACGCGTCAAGAAGGGTTTCTTTATGACGATACGTGGTTTATAAGTGTGTTAATTGTTAGCTTTTTAAAGTCAATTAAAAAATTTAGGTGCTTACGCGACCCAGCAACCGATGGAGACTGCTGGTTTTGAACTTGCACTCCAAGGTGTAAATTGTTTCAAGCGTGAACTATCCTGTCTTAGAGTTGAAGCTGTGTATTGGCTAGTGAGTGTATCTGTGACTTCCTTGTCGCAGGATGGTAGCCATTTGGATTAGAGGATGTCCATATCGCAAGTGTTATATCTGTCTACGGGTTGGGGAACCCTGGTAGAGTTGTTGCATGGATTAAAGGGGAATGTTTTGGGCTAGAAAGCATATCTCTTACCCGAGCAATTCTAGAGAAAACTGGTCTGGGTGGGGACCTGTTTCTCCAAGCCAAATACAGTAGTCATGGTGTCCATCTGGTATGACATTGACCTGGAGGTCAATGATATTGCGTGAACTTTGGGAAAATAGAGGGGCTGTTAGTTCTTGGGTATGGTGTGACACTGACTTAAGATTGTCCATTTTCTTTGATTGATGAACTTCAGAACGACTGATAGTGCCAACCTATCAGATTCGAAGCGTCTGTGTCCACTCCCAAAAGCGGGAGGTGGATCTGGCCAATGTGTCACTGATTACCTTTACTTGAGATTTTCCCCCGCAACGCCATGGAATGTCGAATTCTCTTTGGGATGAATAGAAGGGAATTGGGAGGTGTTAGTGGAACGGTTTTGTTGTCTGGTCAGATTACAGTACAGTAAACCCTCGCTATCTCGGACCTCTAGAAGTCGGAAACCCGGACTACTCGGACTGGCATCGTCCTCTCGGAAAGTTCGCCGTATATCTCGGAAAATTCCGAGATGTAAGGGGAAAACTCCGAGGGCCCACATGGTCTGTCGGACAGGTGTCATATATCTCGGAAAATTCCGAGATCTAAGGGCAAATTCCGAGATCTAAGGCTACAGGTGAGGTGGAGAAGGACAGTGAAATGGAAAAGGAAAGTGATATTTATAATATATGTCTGCTGGATACTGTACAGGTACTGTAATTTATCTTGAATCAACGTTGTTAGTGATGGGAAGTCTCCGTTTTCTCTGGTGGCTCGGACTCCCTCTTCCAATTCGGACATTTTCCTCTCTTAAGTCGGACATAAGTCGGACTTCGGACATCTCGGATTTTCGGTCATCTCGGACTGGGTCTCCCCCCAATTAGTCCGAGATAGCGAGGGTTTACTGTAGTTCTTTTAACCTGAGGAAGCTTAGGAGCCTTGTAATTTTGAACCAATTTTTTTAAAGAGCCTATCGGAGATTATCCCAGTTCCTGTTTACAGACTTGGTATGTAATACTATCTATCTATCTATCTATCTATTGTCTGACGCCGTGATCCCCGAAGGGGTGGCCACGAACGAACCGCCCCCATGCACCTCTGTCCCCAGTCAGTCGACGCCCCTCCCCCCAACCAGCACCGCCTTCGTTCATGTACTTCCTCACTCCATCCTTCCACCTCTTATTCGGTCTACCTCTCCCTCTCTGTCCCTCCACCTCGCTCTCGTACACCCTCTTATTCATTCTCTCGCTTTCCATACGTTCCATATGGCCGAACCATCTCAAGTTGTTCCTTTTCACACTTTCCAGCACATCTACCTCCACACCACACCTCCTTCTTACTTCCTCATTAGTCTGTCTATCCCTCCATGTAACTCCGCACGCACTCCTTAAGTAATTCATTTCCACTGCTCTCACTCTTGGTCTGAGTCTCTCAACCAACGTCCATGCTTCGCTTCCGTAAGTCCGTGTCGGGATTACCACACTGTCATGCAAGGACTTCTTCACTTCCATACTGACCACCCTATTTCTTGTTACTGCTTTTAGCGTTCCTACAACCCTCTTCCCCTGTTGTACCCTCTCCCGCACTTCTTCACCCATAGTCCCATCTTTACTCAACACACTGCCCAGATACTTATAAGAGTTGACGATCTCCATAGCCTGACCGTTCAGCTTCACCTCACACTCTGTGACTTCACCCCTTTCGAAGACCATAACCTTGCTCTTCCCCGCATTTACCTTCAAATTCCGTTTTTCGCACACTGTTCCAAACTCATTTACCAGACCCTGCAACTCCCATTCATTATCACTCATCAGAACTGTATCATCCGCAAACAGCAGTATAGGTAGCTTCCACTCAATTCCCTCCCTTTTCAGCAATACACCAACCCACTGCTCTTGATAGTATTTCTTTCATGACTCCATCCATATATACAGTAAACAACCACAGGGACATCACACACCCCTGTTTCAAACCAACATTCAGGTCAAAGAACTCGCTCTGCTCACTCTCCACACGTACTGCCGCCTTTGCACCCTCATACATGCTCTTCACTGCTTTCAGCAACTTGCCCTCTACTCCGTATATTCTAAGTACTTTCCACAAACCTTCTCTATCCACTCTGTCATAGGCCTTCTCCAAGTCCATAAAGGCAACATACACCTTTTGTTTCTTCTCCAGATACTTCTCCACAACACAATTCAGGGTAAAAATCTGATCTACACATCCTCTTCCCTTCCTAAAACCTCCCTGCTCGTCGCCTATCCATTTCTCCGTTCTCACTCTCACTCTCTCAATCACTACCCTACTGTATACCTTCCCTACTACGCTTAGAAGACATATTCCTCGGTGGTTACCACACACTCCTCTTTCCCCTTTGCCCTTATATAGGGGGACTATTATGCCAGTCTTCCAGTCATCGGGTGCACTCCCCTTCTCCCATGCTAGTTTGCACATTTTCCATACCCATTCTATCACTATCTCACCACCATACCTCAACATTTCCCCACACACTCCATCTGTTCCTGGTGCTTTCCCCAACTTCACTCTTTTCATGGCTTCCCACACTTCTGACCTGATCCCCACCTCCTCCTCCACTACTTCTCTTCTTCTCCCTCCCATACCATATCCAGCTATGTTTGCTGGCTCTTCATGTATGTAATACTGTGAATGGTTATATTTGAAGACTTTTGGCATTGGATGGGTTTTGTTTTATAGTCTGGAGTTGTGTATCCCAGATTAATCCTACTCCTTCTGCTGATTGTGTAGGAGTGAGAATTTTGATTTCTCTAAATTTATTCTGAAACCTCCTTTTGTCACATGTTACGTGACTATCAGGGTTTGTTTTTTGGCTATGGAGTGGAGAAGACCACCGTATTCTACAATCTTGAAGGTTAAACAGTATTTTTATGCTGACTTTTGAGTAGAGGGGGAAGAGTTTGTTTCACTCCCTTCGTGAAAACTGGGAGCTATGTCCACGCTGGAAGGAATTCTGGTGGACATTCTCGCTCTGATTCTGACTGGGATAGCTAGGACCTTTTTTGGTACCTCTTGTATTGGGATGTGCCAGAGGACTTCTATATCTGGAGCAATTATCCAGACCTTTGATTGTAGAATTAGTTCTACTTGGTAACTAGTTAATATCCTGAACTTTCTATTGTGAATTGATTTGTTGAGGAGTAAACATGTCTATCGTAGGGTTTTGGTTGTAGACTGTCTCTTTTGGGGAGAGAAATATGTGTGTTAGAAAGCTGGAATGCCTTCTGGCACCTGGGACACAACATTGTCTGTCAACATTTGGTTCATAAAAATTTTGATTCTAGAGGAAATTGTCCATTGTTGGCCTGGACTCTGAGGAGGGGTTAGTTTGTTTATTAAACTGCTCCAACTTATCTATCTGAGGGCTTAGTAACCGAGCATGAACTTTGTTCATGTTGTTTGGGGAATCAAACTACAGTACATGTGAATCGAGGTGAAGAGAGTGCTAGAGTGGCCATATCTTTGGGTATTCTTGGACAATTGGATGAGTGGATACTGTCTAGTTCTAGTTGCTTCAAAATTTTTAATAACGGGGGATCCCCAGATCGACCTTGGTGATTTCACCTACATCACTACAAGCGCAAACAAGAGCCACTCTTGACATTCCCGGTGGTCGTCCGAGAATTACCCCGTTAAGCTCTTCTGATAAAATGAAGTGTGGACTTGGAGTGTTGTTGAGGGGTAGACTCTACTACTTGCCTCATGGCTTGTGTGGGATGTTGTTGTGTGATAAAAAATTTACAGTAACCTATGGGTTCTTTGACGCAGTCTAACGTCGTTGTCAATCCGTGCAGGGTAGGTGTATTTATCATGGGGTCAATTAGTTGGTTACAACTTATTATTTGGGGATCTGACATATTTCCAGAACTTCTGGGGAATAGAGTGGGAGTTTTTTATGTATGCCTAGTGGTAAATTGGAGATCCTCCAATGGGAGTTTTTTGTGTGTGTACTTACACTAGTTGTATTTGCGGGAGTGAGCATGCTCGTTAATTCTCGCCTCCTATGTGTGTGTGTGGGGTGGGGGGGGGGCATCCCCCCAAGACAGGGTCAATCACTCTGACTCAGTCAACCACTTGGCCCTTGGGTCATCTCTTAGAGTGTATACCCCCATCCTAGGGTTTTTGTTCCCTGACATTTTTGTGGACCAACCTACGGATTTAGAGAGATTAGAGAGATTTAATGGTACTGTATGTCCATCCGTCTTATTCACGCCAGACTATGGTTTTCAGCGGTTCCTGAAGGAACCGTGGGTGTCTGTGTGTAAGAAAAGTACTTCACCTCCAATCGGATTGGGAATTTTTTTTTTTTTTTTTTTTAATAGCCTACGTCCAGCAAATGGCCTTGTGCTTCTTTGCACGTATATTCTTCAGCTCGTCCATTTTAATAATCCACTACTTTAGTATTGACACCAAATTTAGATGACCTGTGTCAGCATTAGTAGGTGTTACTCTGGTGGTTGTTTCCCGTATAGGGAGTTTGTTATTTTACGAGCAGGTTGTTTAGGATTGACAGGAACCTGAGCCATTGGAACTGTGTTTGGTATGTCATGTTGTGATCTGGAAGGAGCAAGAGAACTACTTTGAGATCTCGGATAGACTTATCTAAAGGCGTAAACAAATTCCGTTGGATTTGCTTGCCACATTCCTGCATGGATTTAATAAAAATTACTTTAAATTAGCCCAACTAGCTTCCTGGGTTTATGTATTTGAGCTTCAGTATTCGTCTGAATCAGTTTTTTAGGGAGAATCAATGTGGGTGGGAAAAACAACGGGATTGTTGTTGTTGTTCAATAGTATCACCTAGCCACACTAGGGAAGGAGGGGGAGGGGATGACATGTTCAGCACTTGGCTCAGCCAAGGCGGTAGAGGAGGCAGGTAATTCTTTGTTTATTCGAAGAAAACCGGATTAGCAGGGTGACCGGCCATGTCAGATAAATGTCCCAGGCCTATGGATATGTGTGTAGGGTGCAGGACTTGAAATCCTGATTGCGAGTCAGGGAAGTTCGGGACTTCGAAGGTGGGTCGCTTTTATGTGTGTGGTTTGTTAACTTCCACGGACCCCAATGGGAAGATGTCTAAGGGCTTTAATGGACTATCCTTAGTTGGGATTAAGCCCGGTTGGTGCCCGTCATATTTGTAACATATTATGTGGTACCCATTCTGTAAAAGCTTAATTGAGTAAATGTTATTGTTATTATTATTATTCTTCCGTTTTTTACTTGAAGGCTCTGAGCCGACCGACCTATGTCTTTTTCTTGCTAGATCCGGACATTTTCTTGTCAGGAGATGGGGACTAGCTAGGAGTTCTAGAAGAGATAATTCTAAAAAGCTTGCATATTTTAGTATTGCTGGTAGGCCTACTTGGAGATTTTTTTGTAAAAAGTACCTGAATTGGTAGATTTTACTGAACTTCATAAAGATAATATGCCCGAGGGTATACATGTTTTACTGAACTTCATAAAGATAATATGCCCGAGGGTATACATGTTTTACTGAACTTCATAAAGATAATATGCCCGAGGGTATACATGTTTTACTGAACTTCATAAAGATAATATGCCCGAGGGTATACATGTTTTTTGGGTCATTGTTGTAAGCAAAGCTATATGAATAGTGAAGGTACACTTAGCCGGTGAACCGAAAACGTCTAGTAATTTGTCAAATTAACTCACCTTAGCATATAAGGTGTTGGGATACTCCAGTGGTTGTCACTTGGAGGGGGAGGGGATGTTTTACTCGTTGAAAAGATTCTTCTCCGGTAGTGTTGTCGCTCCTTGAGCCTGGAGATTATAACAAGGAGTCAGTGTTGTATTATAACAAGGAGTCAGTGTTGTATTATAACAAGGAGTCAGTGTTGTATTATAACAAGGAGTCAGTGTTGTATTATAACAAGGAGTCAGTGTTGTATTATAACAAGGAGTCAGTGTTGTATTATAACAAGGAGTCAGTGTTGTATTATAACAAGGAGTCAGTGTTGTATTATAACAAGGAGTCAGTGTTGTATTATAACAAGGAGTCAGTGTTGTATTATAACAAGGAGTCAGTGTTGTATTATAACAAGGAGTCAGTGTTGTATTATAACAAGGAGTCAGTGTTGTATTATAACAAGGAGTCAGTGTTGTATTATAACAAGGAGTCAGTGTTGTATTATAACAAGGAGTCAGTGTTGTATTATAACAAGGAGTCAGTGTTGTATTATAACAAGGAGTCAGTGTTGTATTATAACAAGGAGTCAGTGTTGTATTATAACAAGGAGTCAGTGTTGTATTATAACAAGGAGTCAGTGTTGTATGGTGGAATTGATACCGGAATTATTAGGTCTACTTAGGTTTTTGTAAAATAGGGTCTAGTCATGTCCCGTTTATTTTAATCAGACTCCAGTTGACTTTTATGTAAGAAGTAGCCTAGTGAATTAATATTCGGTATAACTGGATATAATTACCCGGAAATTTGTTAGGCAAGTACTGTATAGCCTTTTTAGGAAGGGAAAGGAAACTTGTACTTGTTTCCTGGAAATTAGTTAAAATATGTAATTATAATCCCATCCGGGTGGATGGGACTCGTTAACCTTGGTCGGCAACTCATCTAGGGGAGACAACCTTATACAAATCCGGGTGGATGGGACTCGTAAGCCTTGGTTGGCAACCTGTCTAAGGGAGTAAACCTGATACAAATCTGTACTGCTTACCTAAGGGTAAGGCAGGTTAGTGGATGGATTAGCCGAACACCACTGTAGAAAAATAGTGCTAACTAGATACACAGAGGGCCTCGGAGTCGGACGGATCCTAAATTGAGTGGTCAATCCTGTAAGTCCTTCACTAAACTGGCTCGGGTTGTCCCTCTCACAGGGAATAGGTCCGCTTGGGGGCATTCTGTGTATGGCCACCCTCGTAAGGGGAGTAAGGCGTCCGGCAATAGATAGATAGATAGATGTAATTAGTGAGAATACACTTCGTAGGTGACTTGGAAATGTCTAGATTTTTTGCCCAGTGAACTCACTTTAGAGATATCGGTTATTTAGCCGAATGAAGGGAGCAACAGGTGAGGTGGTCATGTCTACCATGGCCTTGTAAACTGGAATGCTGTACCACTGCTGCTGTGGTTATCCTTTGGCTGGGAGGGGACGTTCTCATTGTTGTCCAGATTCTTCTCTGGGAACGTAGTGCATTCCCTGAGCCTGTGAATCATACCACAGAGTTAATGTTGCATAGTGAGATGACAATAGGGCTTATTTGGGCCTACTTCATTTGGGCAAAAAAATGGGCACTAGCCTTGTATTGTTTATTTTAAATAAAATGATAATAAGTATGACCCAGCCTAGAGTAACCGGCAAGAATTTCCATTTGATTCCTTTCTTGGAACCCTGGTTTGTTTTTCTTAAAAGTATGACAAAGTTTAGGGTACTGGGTAAAATAATATTTGTTTCTCTTACTGGGACCCGGCATTGTTCTTGTCTCAGTATGGCACAGCCTTGAATCACCCGGCACCCTTATGGTGGTGGCGGTATGATGTCACCCGGGAATATTGGCATGCTGGATTGACACATTTTTTTTTTTTTTTTTTTTTTTTTTTTTTTTTTTTTTTTAATTAAACTTATTAGAAAACTTACGTATTTAAGCTCTCGCACTTATCTTACTTCTGTTAGTTATGTTAACTATTAGTTAACAGGGTCTGACTTCTTTATTAAAGTCTGACCTAACCTAGAGTACCCGGTAATAATTTCTAATTAATTTTTATATTGGGACTTGGTTTGTTTTTTAAATTAAAGTTTGGGTCTGCTTAGGGTACCCGGTGGAATTTTTTTTGTTTAGGCTAGGCCTAGAGTAACTGAGACTTTCAAAAGAATTTTGTTGTGATCTATGCTGTCGTCTTGACAGTCGTCAGAGTACTCGGTAAAGTAATATGTGCTGTCGTCTTGACAGTCGTTAAAGTACTTGGTAAACTGTCTTACTGGGGCACGGCCGATTTTATGGTATTATGTTACGACCCGGTTGCATTGTGTTATAATACCACTCGGTATTATAATGCTTGGGTAGATGGCCGTAGTCTGTATGTACTCGGGTTTGACTTTATGTTTGTATGGTATTATTGTATCACCCGCCCGTGTGGGTACCCGGGACTGTCTCCATACCCGGCAGTCCTGGTACCAGGGCCTTGGTGTCCGGGCCTTATTGAGATAAGGCCTAGGGCACCCGGGGACTTGAGAGTGTATGGTATTTGGGAGTGTATGCTACTAGCCTATAATGTCACCCGCCTATTTGGGTACTCGGGAGTGCCTCCATACCCGGCAGTCATGGTACCCGGGCCTTATTGAGATAAGGCCTAGGGAAACCGGGGACTAGAGGATGTATGGTATTATATTATGCACCCATCTGGGTACCTGGGACTGCCACCATACGTGGTCGTCCTGGTATCCGGGCCTTGGTACCCGGGCCTTATTGAGATAAGGCCTAGGGCACCCGGGGACTTGGAAGTGTATGGTACTATAATGTCCCCCGCCTATTTGGGTACTCGGGAGTGCCTCCATACCCGGCAGTCCTGGTACCCGGGCCTTATTGAGATAAGGCCTAGGGAAATCGGGGGCTTGAGGATGTATGTTGTTATGATATTATCTGCCCATCTGGGAACCGGGACTGTCACCATATCTGGCAGTCTTGGTATCCGGGCCTTGGTACCCAGGCCTATTGAGATAGGGCCTAGGGTACCTGGGGATTTGGTTAATAATGAAATGTAATTGTATTTCATTTTGCAATATAGAGACTATCAGCTGTAGTCTTGCTGGTTCTAATGAAACTAATGCTTCTAAATTGACTTGAAGGTAAATATATGATGAGGCACTCGTGATTGATTAATGTTAAAGTGATATGTATTCACTTTTTAAAGAAAAACTTGGAAGTAAATATTGAAAGTATCGTAGTTTATTGTGGTGCGAAGCATTGAATGAAAATAGGTTAACATTTTCTGGAAATTAGGCTTACAAAATTTGTTCCTAAGTAAAAAAAATTACGGTGGCCTCAAAAATAGCCTCTGGTCAGAGTACAACCAGAGGCTACCTGTCAGGAATTACAGATACATGAATCTTATACTTACCTATACTTCAACTCTTAAGGGAATATCTATCATGCTATCATGTTAAAACACAACCAGCACAGAACAAATTAGGCTTAGGAAATTTTTTCCTAAGTACAAATCTTACGGTGGCTTGAAAAATAACCCCTGGCTTACGGTGGTATGAAAAATTAACCTCTGGTTTAGGCACAACCGGGGGTTGTCTGTCAGGACTTACAGATATAAGCTGATGACACTCGCATATAATTCAACACTTAAATTAAGTCAGTATCTATCGAGCTATAATGTTAAAACACACTATCACAGAACAAAAAGACACTGCCGCTAAAGAGCCAAGGTTCGTATGATACGACATACAGAAATAAACACAATAATTCGAGGCTCTAGAAAGTGAAAGTGGCTCTGAATAACACGCCCGCCGACCAGCCCAGACTAAAGTCCTTACTTACAGGATTACAAGTGAAATTGGTCCAAACAAACACATTCCTAAACGCGTATATGATTTCAACTGCACTAATATTCACTATGGACCAAAACTGACGCATTCAAGAGGGGCTATGTAATCCTGAGCATGAGGTAAGGACACGCCTGTCTACCTTGGCTGGTCGGCGGGCGAGAGATAGTCCCTGAGGGGGACAGGTGGCTAGCTGTGCATGGAAAACAGAGGAAGATCAGAGCGCGCGTAGGCGCGGTGTTCAAACTGTGCTAATTCTTTTCTTTTTATTTCCTACTTTTCAGTGGCTCCGTCCCAATGATGTACCGTAGGAATGATTAAGGGGTACCCCCTATGATGATCTTGGTTCTCGACCGCCGTGATCTAGGTTAACCCGGGCTCAGAGGAGCCCGGAACGAGGCCATATTAACATAGGCTCTTACTTCATTGACGTAAGGAGCCACCAATAAATAATAGTCACTGTCAGTGCCAAGACGGGAATTGAGCGCATTGCTTGCTTGAGCCTTTGCTTCCTCAGATGGGAGCTTTACCACTAGGGTACCAGAGTCCCTAGTGGCGCAGCTATCCACTGGTATGGAGGCAAGAGCTTCATTAATAAGGTCGGAATTAGGAGGGACAGAACCGGGCTGGGCATCAGGTTTTGTCTTCACTAACAATGGAGGAAGTGAGTGCAGAAAAGGATATAGGGGTAGTGATAGACAATAACTTAAATTTCTCAAAACATTTATAGCGGAGAAGATAAATAAAGCCAATAAAATTGTAGGGCTGATAAGGAGGACATTTGTGTCACTGGATGAAGAAATCTTTAGGAATCTCTATACAGCGCTGGTTAGGGCGCACCTGGAATATGCAAACCAGGTGTGGGCTCCATATATGGTGAAAGATACAGAAGTGGTGGAGAAAGTGCAGAGGAGAGCTAGCAAGCTGGTACCAACTTTGAAGAACCTGGGCTATGAGCAGAGGTTGAGGACACTGGGACTCCCGACACTGGCATATAGGAGGAAGAGAGGGGTTATGATAGAGACATTTAAGATAGTGTCAGGAAAGTATGATGAAGATGTGTGTGAAGGTATCTTCTTGATGCGGGAGGCAACAAGAACGAGAGGACACTCTAAGAAAATTTACAAGGAAAGAACTAGGCTTGAAAAGACAAAGAACTCTTTTTGTGATAGAGTGGTAAATGAGTGGAACGCACTGCCCCAGTATGTAGTCGATTCCGAATCAGTAAAGAAGTTTGAAAGTAATCTTGATAAAGCATGGGGAAGACAAGATTTGAAGTTTGATTACAAAGCGAAAATACAGAATAGTAAAAATGTCTGCTGCCGCCGCCGCCAACACCGTGAACAACCGCAGCAGTGCAAGTACTGGTACTGAGCTGGATACACAGGCCTAGTTTGCCTTTTTCCAGAGGATCTACTGTAAAACTGTAAGTAAAATACCACTATCGAAAACAGTAGGCCTATTCAATATTACTTTTTTTTAGCTGTGGTCTACATTCAGAATAAGGCACTAAGACTGTAACATTTATAACTACAGGTATAGTCTGTTTTATTTCAGCTGAAGGTAAACTACATGTTGTCAATTTGATTACTCAGCTATTGTGAAACCAAATACGTTGTTCATATATTTATTTTGGATAACTTAGATCATTATAAAATACGTTCGATTAATCCAAGTTATAGTTTTACTGTGATAAGTAGCTTCAATTAACCCTTAACTGGCGGCACCCGGCTATTGTCGAGTTAAATAAATGTGGCCTATGTGGCGGGTCACGGCTATTGTCGAGTGCAATTTTGAGCACGTAATTTCTTACATTTTTTTTTTTTTTTTTCTTACAGTAGATCCTCTGGAAAAAGGCAAACTATGCCTGTGTATCCAGCTCAGTACCAGTACTTGCACTGCTGCGGTCGTTCACGGTGTTGGCGGCGGCGGTAGCAGACGCAACATTTTTACTATTCTGTATTTTTGTTTTATAATCAAACTTCAAATCTTGTCTTCCCCATGCTTTATCAAGATTACTTTCAAACTCCCTTATTGATTCGGAATCGACTACATACTGGGGCAGTGCGTTCCACTCATTTACCACTCTATCACAAAATGAGTTCTTTGCCTTCTCAAGCCTATTTCTTTCTTTGTAAATTTTCTTAGAGTGTCCTCTCGTTCCCTCCCGCATCAAGAAGATACCTTCACACACATCCTCATCGTACTTTCCTGACACTATCTTAAAAGTCTCTATCATATCCCCTCTCTTTCTCCTATATGCCAGTGTCGGAAGCCCCAGTGTCCTCAACCTCTGCTCATAGCCCGCGCTCTTCAACGTTGGTACCAGCTTGCTAGCTCTCCTCTGCACTTTCTCCACTGCTTCTATATCCTTTACCATATATGGAGCCCACACCTGGTTCGCATATTCCAGGTGCGGCCTAACCAGCGCTGTATAGAGATTCCTGAAGATTTCTTCGTCAAGTGACACAAATGTCCTCCTTATCAGCCCTACAATTCTATTGGCTTTGTTTATCTTTTCCGCTAAATGTTCTGAGAAATTTAACTTATTGTCTAGCACTACTCCTATATCCTTTTCTGCATTCACTTCCTCCATCGCTTCATACATACTGTATCCTACCTTGTCTATCTTGCTGGTCCCAATCCGCATGTACTTGCATTTTTTTGGATGAAAAGGCATTAACCAATGCTCAGACCATCCCTTCATGCCCTCCACATCTCCTTGAAGCAAACCCATATCTTCCTTACTCCTCACTCTTCTATACAGCTTAGTGTCATCCGCATACAGGTATACATCACTTCCATTAGTTATAACTTCAGGCAAGTCGTTGATAAATATAACGAACAGCAGTGGTCCCAACACAGATCCCTGAGGTACCCCACTTGTAATTTCCCTCCACCCCGAGCCTATTCCATTCACCAGTACCCTCTGTCTCCGATCTTTCAGGAAGGCTTCTATCCATTTCACACATTTCTCCCCTATATTATAGCTTCTAACTTTCTCTATTAACCTTTTATGTGGGACCTTATCAAAGGCCTTCATAAAATCGCAATATACCACGTCTATTACATCACCATCTTCTAGAATTTGCATCCAATCATCTACCACCTTAATTAGCTGTAGTACCGTCGACCTCCCCGGCAAGAATCCGAACTGTCTCCCACTGAAAAGTTGGTTTGACTTCATATGATCCATTATTCCTTCTCTAATTACCGTTTCCATTAGTTTACACACAACACTTGTCAAACTGACTGGTCTATAATTCCCTGGGTCATTTCTCTTTCCCTTCTTAAATATAGCTGTTATGTTCGCCTCTCTCCAGTCCATCGGGATTTGTCCTGTATTAAACGATACCTCAAATAACATTTTCAATGGCTCTACTAACATCTCCCCTCCTTCCTTTATGATTCTTGGGTGTATCCCATCCGGTCCCGGTAATGAGCTCTGAGAGAGAGCGGAGCGGTGGGAGGAGCGTAGATTACCTCCTGACCGCTCGCCACGGCCGCCGTGGACCTACTGAGATTTATTGCACCCTCCTCCACCCTCTCTCACTCGCTACACACGTAATAATGTAAGAAAATTACCGTATTTTAGCGATTTTGCCCTTCGGTTGCACGATCGTTGCAAGACAACCAGTGATCGTAGAAGGATGGTTCGGGTGTCATTGGAAAGCACAATTTACGCCCTTTCAGGGATACATACTTGTATTACGCTCTGGGTCTTGTTTATGCATGAAAAAGAGCACGGAAACAACCCCATTTATGGTAAAACCCCCGCTGGGCGGTACATAGAAATTAACGCCTAGGCCGCTCGTAAGGTGTTAAGTATGCTATTTTAATTTGGCTTAAAATCTATGTAGGCTTTATACGATAGCTTAGCCTAGTGGCTGCGACAATACCGATAGGTTACGGTGCTCCTCTCAGAAGAAGAGATGTCAAACACGTACCAAAACACTCCAAATGACAAAAACAAGAAGTGTGACTGTCAGGGCTTATGAGGTGAGCTTCTAATGACATTTAGTGCCCCCCATCTTGCCTCCACCCTGCTGCTTCCATTTCCTCCCTCCACCAGACCAATATGCACATAGGGAGGATATATTAATTATGGATACAGGAATAACTAGAGGCCACAGCTACAAAGTAAAAAGACCTACCTGCAAGAACGATATCAGAAAGTTTAGCTTCCCCTATAGATGTATTGACAAATGGAATAGGCTGGAGGAGGAGGTGGTAGGGGCAAGGAACATCCATATTTTCACGAAAAAATTGGATGAAACTAGACTGAGAGACGGGACAACACGAGCTTAGCTCAACTCCTGTAAACTACAATTAGGTAAATACAATTAGGTAAATACATACTCACGGCCGCTCGTTGCCGATTTCATGCCACATTTTCAACTACGGACCACCATTACACTTCAACCACGCATCTTTTGGGTATTCATATACAGTACTGTATATGTATATATACAGTACTGTATATGTATATATACAGTACTGTATATGTATATATACAGTACTGTATATGTATATATGGTTGGATGTGGAATATATACATATACAGTACTGTATATGTATATATGGTTGGATGTGGAATATATACATATACAGTACTGTATATGTATATATGGTTGGATGTGGAATATATACATATACAGTACTGTATATGTATATATGGTTGGATGTGGAATATATACATATACAGTACTGTATATGTATATATGGTTGGATGTGGAATATATACATATACAGTACTGTATATGTATATATGGTTGGATGTGGAATTGTAAATCCTACATGATGATATGGTTTTTGTTGCGTTTTGGAAGAGTTGCCAAATCGACCTAGGTCTAGCAAAGGGCAATGGTGAGTCCTAGGGGCGTCTAGCAGCCCTCAGGTTAATTTACGTACTTTGTCCTTATCATCTGAAGAAAGGTGGTTTGTAAATGAGGATAAGATGTGGAATAACCTTAATTAGACTATATGAGTGATAAAATTAGGCTAGACATAATATATTTACTGTATACAGCAGGTAGGTTATTAACCCCTTCTGTACCAGCGACGGACGTTGGCCGTCAGTAAAAAAAGTAACTCTCCAGTACCAGAGACGTCCGACGTCCGTCAGTAATATGCGGTCCTTGTAACTGCTAGTACTGTTCTCTCTTGCCTCTGAAGCCATTTTGGCCACGCTGCTGGGTACTGGAGGGTACATTTATGGTAATATCCTCTGGTACAGTAGGGATTGCTAATTAACTGACATGCCTTAATTTAATCATCACCCATACGCACAAAGTTAGATACAATCATGAATTACAAAGCTATACCCATACATTTATTATGAATTACAAAGCTATACCCATACATTTATTATGAATTACAAAGCTATACCCATACATTTATTATGAATTTACGTAAGCCTCGATCCATGCTTATGAGCGATGCGGTCCAATCTGCAAGGGCGGTAGCATATAAGAAAGGACCTATGTATGTAGTACCCTCCCGCCCTAGACTGGCATGCGGTGAGATACTAATCTGCTAGGACGGAGCCGTCCATGCTGATGGGTATACTTGCGGACAAGTTCATTATCCATTTGGGTACTTTGGATGGTAAGAAATTTGTATAATAAAGGAGTGATTATGATATGCTAATTGATAATGGATAGAATAGAAACATTTGTTTAAAAAAAAAGTAATAATACCAAAAAAATATTAGTAAAAATGTCTGTTTGAAAACCCAAGCATTCAGCAATGCGAGATTAATTAGTTCTAGTCATTCTTATTTATATTTACAGTATTTATATATACCTGTATATATATTTATTAATTTCAAATAAAGCCATTGTGAAACTCAGAGTAAACTTTATTACCCAATTCTATCCAGCCTAGGCCTAACCATCTTGAGCTTTTCCTAACCTAACTAACTTGGCCTATTCCTAACATAACCAACTAAGCCTATTCCTAATCTAACCTATATTATAGGTTTGAGTCCCGAAGGGAAGAAGGAAAACCTAATATTTATTAGTGGCCCCTTCATCATTGACGATGCGCCTTAACGTAGGTAATGGCCAATCTTTGAACTCAAGCCTGCCTTTCAAACTTCCCGCCCAGGAGAGATCAAAATACGATTGCCACACATCGTGAGCGAAACGCTCTTAAAAAAACACTCACGAACTCGACCTATATGATGTGGGTACCACTACTAGAAAACACTCACAGACTCGACCTATATGATGTGGGTACCACTACTAGAAAACACTCACGGACTCGTCCTATATGATGTGGGTACCACTACTAGAAAACACTCACGGACTCGTCCTATATGATGTGGGTACCACTACTAGAAAACACTCACGGACTCGTCCTATATGATGTGGGTACCACTACTAGAAAACACTCACGGACTCGTCCTATATGATGTGGGTACCACTACTAGAAAACACTCACGGACTCGTCCTATATGATGTGGGTACCACTACTAGAAAACACTCACGGACTCGTCCTATATGATGTGGGTACCACTACTAGAAAACACTCACGGACTCGTCCTATATGATGTGGGTACCACTACTAGAAAACACTCACGGACTCGTCCTATATGATGTGGGTACCACTACTAGAAAACACTCACAGACTCGTCCTATATGATGTGGGTACCACTACTAGAAAACACTCACGGACTCGTCCTATATGATGTGGGTACCACTACTAGAAAACACTCACGGACTCGTCCTATATGATGTGGGTACCACTACTAGAAAACACTCACGGACTCGACCTATATGATGTGGGTACCACTACTAGAAAACACTCACAGACTCGACCTATATGATGTGGGTACCACTACTAGAAAACACTCACGGACTCGTCCTATATGATGTGAGTACCACTACTAGAAAACACTCACGGACTCGTCCTATATGATGTGGGTACCACTACTAGAAAACACTCACGGACTCGTCCTATATGATGTGGGTACCACTACTAGAAAACACTCACAGACTCGTCCTATATGATGTGGGTACCACTACTAGAAAACACTCACGGACTCGACCTATATGATGTGGGTACCACTACTAGAAAACACTCACGGACTCGTCCTATATGATGTGGGTACCACTACTAGAAAACACTCACGGACTCGACCTATATGATGTGGGTACCACTACTAGAAAACACTCACGGACTCGTCCTATATGATGTGGGTACCACTACTAGAAAACACTCACGGACTCGACCTATATGATGTGGGTACCACTACTAGAAAAAACTAGCAAACAATACGAAAATTAAAAAATTAAACTTTGATCTTAGCGTTGCGCTTCTCATACGTCTGCTGTTTGTGTACGCTTCGCCTCACTCATCGAAGCGCTATCTCGCTCTTAATCTGATATATCAAGACTCTCAAAACATAGCAGATGAATGGGAAGGGAGGGCCAAAATCGTCAATGATAACGGGGCCACTACTAAATACTGTATTAGGTTTTCCTTCTTCCCTTCAGGACTCAAACTACGGTTTTGACAACCCGTAAGGGAAGGAAGGAAAAACTAATATTTATTGGTGGCTCCTGGTGTCAATGACGTAAGTGCCTATGTTAATATGGCCTCGTTCCCGGCTCCTCTGAGCCCGAGTTAACCTAGATCACGGCGGTCGAGAACCAAGATCATCATAGGGGGTACCCCTTAATCATTCCTACGGTACGTCATTGGGACGGAGCCACTGAAAAGTAGGAAATAAAAAAGAAAAGAATTAGCACAGTTTGAACACCGCGCCTATGCGCGCTCTGATCTTCCTCTGTTTCCCATACACTGCTAGCTACCTGTCCCTCTCAGGGACTTCCTCTAATGTAATATCAAGTTGAGCATGTGTATGGGAAGGGGATGGTGGGAGGGCACTTTTCGTCATTGACTCCAGGAGCCACCAATAAATATTAGTTTTTCCTTCCTTCCGTTAAGGGTTGTCAAAACCGTAATTTATTGGTGGCTCCTTACGTCAATGACGTAAGTGCCTAGAATATCACGACCGGTGGAGGGACCTACATACAGTATGCTCATCAAGCTAAACCGCGAGAATCTATTAGGAAGACCAAAACTAAAACTGTGACATGTGTCTAAATATAAGAGTATAGTCGTAAGAAAAAGATGTATAAGGCGGGTACCATTAAAGAAGCCTTATCTCGGAAAGACAGAACTACTGAGGTGTGAATAATGATAATTGTATATCACAAAATTAAAATTAGAATAAAGTTATACATTTATAGTTGCAATAACATATAGATATTGTTATGTAACAGATCTAGTGCAGTAATAGCACTCTTGTTATCCATTCCGGATTGTGTGTCCTGCCAACTTGTCATGGACTTAACGCGCTCTCCCCCCCCCCCCCCCCCTTTTTTTGTCTTCATTCAAGGTGAAGGTAGGACACACCTTCCATCACCTTACTCACTGGCAATAAAACAATGAATAAACATATCCATCTACTTATTGTCTGTGGGGGGCATCATCCTGCCCCAAAGCGACGTTTGGTAATCTGGGTCCTCTCCAGATGCCCCGACAAGCATATGGCTAGGGACGCATTGCTAGAGGACCAACAGGCCCGTCTGAGCTATATCTTACCCTGAAAAACCATTGAGGAAAACTAATGGTAGTGGCCCATATATGCCCATCATGGGATTTTGCGATCACCTGAGGATCAGCTTCCTTAATTATCTTTGCAAAAGGGATGCTAACACTTTCTTTCCTAACCCCATTGGACCATCTGGGGAAAGCACAATTGTGTCTTATTCCCAGGAATAACAGACTTAGAGTAGGTATATAGTGCATTAGCAGGGAACAGGGCATGGAGCATCTTTGCTCTTGTCAAGGCAGAAATAGAGAAAGGTGTGGGGAGATGTTCCTGGTGTTCCTTTTTGTGATGACTCTGGTGTAGTAACAATATGTACAGAGTCCTTGTTAGTAGCAAAACTTAGACAGTTAATAGACCTTGTCATGGATGTCAGTTCTGAGACCCATTGGCCAATAGCCTGGGTCACTTGAAAAGACGCACTTATTAAGTTTCTTGTCATATGTGGTCTCACAGGAGAAGCCCCAGACAGTGACAAAGTTAGGGCCCTCGAGATTGACCACTGAGGAAGCAAATGGCGATTCGGGGCTCTGAGCTCAACACAAGCCTGCATAACAAAAGCCCCGTAGGTCTTTCTGGGGCAGAGAATAAACCAGTAAGCGTCAAGAAGGGTTTCTTTCTGACGACACGTGGTCTATAAGTGTGTTAACTGTTAGCTCTTTTAAAGTCAATTAAGAATTTTAGGTGCTTCAGTGAACCAGCAACCGATGGAGACTGCTGGTTTGATCCTGCACTCCAAGTTGTAAGTTGTTTAAAGTGTGAACTATCCTGTCCCAGAGTCGAAGCTGTGCATTGACTAGTGAGCGTATCCGTGACTTCCCTGTCGCAGGACGGCAGCCACTTGGATTTGAGGATGTCCATATCGTAAGTTCTATATCTGTCTACGGGTTGGGGAACCCTGGTAGAAATGTTGCATGGATTAATGGGGAATTTTTTGGACTAGAATGTTAAACAGTATATCCAGCAAACATAGACGGTTGACAGATACGTTGGTGCAGAGATAAAACAGTTTATTGAACCGCTCCCAAAACGCCGGTCCCAACCCGGTCCCTCCTTCCTTCGAGTCAACAAACAATAACGCTGCGATAAGCGTGCGCAATATGATAATAGTGTACAGTAATATATTAACTGTTGGCTATATTTAACACATTCCCTATTATTTAAAAAAAATAAAAAAATAAATCACATATCCTACTTAAAGAATGAGAATAACATGATTATCAATACAGTACAAAGAAGGTGTTTTCTTCAAACTCTGGTGAAAGAAAATATAAAGTATGATACAAAATACAGTACCGGTATTGTACCAGAATTGTTACAATAAGGTTCTGCAAAATACTCTTATTTCACTTAACCCGCAGCCCCGGCTAGTTTTGTAATGTTTGGGTTAGGAATGAAGGAAAAACCACGAAAAACCGCTCAAAAAGCTTAAAGAATGGTCCTACAGAGCCCCCGAAAACGTATTTTACAAGAGTAAAAAATTGAAGGCAATTACCCCAAAAAACCAGGTTATTGCGCGCTCACGCGCACGCACGTGGACTTTGAGAGTTTTCAACCATCGGCACGGTTGCGTGGGATACGTACAGTCGTACACAGTTCCCATACAAATCTGAGCCCTCTTGAGTGGCTACACCTGAGGTTACGGTCGGCGCAATTAGGGCGCTAGGCGCGTCTCTGGGGCTGTGCGTTACATACATCGCCGACGCGTCAGGCGCGTCGCTGGGGCTGTACGGGTTAAACTATACTTACAAAAAAAAAAAAAAATAGATCAAACATTTACAAATGGGTAGCCTATATACTGTAGTATATAATGTTAAGAAAAAAGAAAAGACAAAAATGACACATATACAGTACAGTATATACTGTATATACATGTATATATTATATTACACATATACAGTACAGTATATACTGTATATACATGTATATATTATATTACAGAATTACATATTTGTACACAACAAACCCCTTGATACAGCATAAATTAAAGGCTTTACATTGGCTCCTCTCTTTGTTAAGCCATCTGAAATCTGAAAACTAGATTCTACCTAATTCATACACATAATTCCTTATAAATCATTTGTTTGATCATGGCTAAGTCTATTCTCAGCCTCTTCTCTGCGACATTCTTTGTTGAGTGTACATTTTCATAGAGGGATTTGTTGTCAACATTACAAATTATTGGAAACTTATTTACAAAATTTCCATTATACAAAATTTCAGAGAGTATTTGACCGAGATAGTAACTTGTATCAACAGCTTCACTAGATGCGAGAGTCTCGGCTGCCAAAGTACTTTTAATCACTCTTTTAATCTTTTTGGACTCCCATGATAAGACACAGCTTTTGCCATTTTCTCCCACAAGAAATACTACATGACCCCCTGCACTGGATGACCCATCAGGCAAATTTGCATGTGAAGCATCACTATATGTCACAAGTTTACAGTTTTTAAAATCCCCTAAAACAGGAAACAGCAAGTTACAATCTTCATTATTCAGCTTCCTTACACATTTATTGGCTTTCATTACATCTTCAATCTTGGGATGCTTCATATTGCAACTGAGCTCTAGGACATCATAACTAATATCAGGTCTGGTGTGATTACTCATCCAACCTAGTTTCCCTATCAGACTTCTCAGTTCTTCAGTTTTAGTTTCATTCAAATTGTCATCCTTATTACCACTCTTTACTGTGATGGGCTTTACTTCATTTAGATAAGCATTTTGGTCAAGAGAAATGCCCTCTTCACCTTGCCTTAGGTCTAGTCCAATATACCTGAAGGCTTCCGCTGACTGTTGCCCTATCTTGAACTTATCTTTAATTCTACTGATGACAACCTTCTCAAACAACTGTCTTCCTCCCCAGATAAAATCATCCACATGCATAAGTAGAAGACCTGATAATTTGTTGTTATTATACCAGTAAAAACCAGCAGGGTCCGCCTTGACTTGAGTACAACCCAGAGTGTGAAGCAACTTTCTTACAGTAAGATACAAAGGAGTACAAAGGAGTACAAAGGAAATCAAGCAACAACAGATCCAGTGACCCTTCTAGGTTGCTTGTCCTCCAAAACACTGAGGATCAAGTGTCCAAACAGTGGTTTAGAGTGGGTAAGGGAACATTGGAAAGGGAATTACTGCCCTGGAACTAATGTCCGTGGCAGGACACTCTCTCGAGGCATCATTCAGACCGTAAACACATTTCTTTAATTCCCACAAAATTTGATCAGAAGAGTTTGCTTCTTTGGGTGGTTTTAAGTAAACCTCTCGGTGGAAATCTTCACTCTGCAAAAAAGCTGCCTTCACATCAATGGAATTACACTGCCACTGATTAGTTGCCATGACTGCTAAAAATATCCTCAGGACTTCTTTACTTACTGTGGGAGAATTAGTTCTAGTGCATTCAGACTCTTCAAACCCTCTTGCCACTAACCTGGCTTTCACAAAAGACTTACCCTGACAGTCTTGTTTTTCAGTGCATACCCACCTAACAGACACACTACTCTGCCCTGTGTTAGGGACTTCCTCATAGACATGAAAATTCTCCCAATTTTCTAATTCTCTCATCTTGGCCTCTTTAATTCTTCTCTCATTACAAACATTAGATGTTATCAAACACTCTTTTGCTTTCAAAACCTCATTTTGAACATTACTAGCATCACATGGCAAAGAGGTCCAGTCATCTACTGCCCTAGACCAATCCAAAGAATATGGGTCACCATCACCATGGGTTGAAAGTTGAACCAGTACCTCTTATCAGTTGATCTTTTACCTGCATAACCTGTCACAGTTCCTGTCTTCCACTCAGAAGAACCAGTGGGTAGGTAAGTGACTCTTCCACCAGGTTTGGGTAAAGCTATTTGGATTTTCTCTGACATCATCTCTACACTACAGGTGCCAGATTCATTCATATCATTCCCTAGATCTACATTTCCTTCATCAGAAATAGCATCACTTTCATTAGTCATATCATCCATGCCTACACACTCATTAGGTTTGACATTACTTTCATCAGTCAGATTATCCGAGCCTGCATAATTTTCTATGTTGTCATCTTGAATCATATAGTCACTTCCAACTACTTTTGAAACATGAACCCTGAGCAAAGAGTTACCATGCATAATAGAAACAATTTTACTGTTCTGGCCTATGACTACACCAGGACCTTTCCACTCATTGTCCTCATCTCTCTTAAAGTACACATATTCCCCATTACAGAATATCCTTCCTGATGACCTTACCTGATGTCTTAGTGCACGTTTTACCTTTTCAGAAGTTTCAGACACAGTAAAAGCTCTTCTGGCAGAATGTAATGCATTTAAATGTTTGCCAAAAGTGCTACTGATTGTTGTGCCTTCTAGAGCAGGTGGATCATTGTCTAATACACATGGCAACTTTGGATTTCTACCATATACGAGCTGATAAGGACTAAAACCATTATTAATTTGTAAACAATTCTTGGCATGAATAGCCCAGAAAAAAGCAGTTGCCAATTCACAGTCAGGCTCATCTGCTACAATTTTCTGTACCATGTCATCAACTACTGCATGATTCCTCTTACACAGCCCATTGCTAAAAGGGCTGTAACCTGCAGTATTTACTATTTTAATGTGGGCGGGTGCCCAACCCCGAAAGGGGTTGAAATAGGGGAGCTATCCCCCCGCCAAAGGCGGCTTTCTAGGGCCTTTCCTAGCTGATGCTGAGAGGATTGGGTTCTAGTCATATGGTGATGGGCTGGTCTATCAGAGTGAGAACTGAGCGATCTCTGCCATACCCATAGCTTACTCTGACTGTTCCTTTTACTTATATATTTTCTAGATCTCAAGTGATGGCGTCTCTTCCGTTGATTGACCTCCAATCTACCAAGATTGGAAGCCAAAGCGTCACATTTTTTCCTTTGCCCCTCAGCTTTCTCTTCATAATTGCTGAGGGGCACAGGGCCCTGGGTGGGGCTTTGGTTTCCCGGGCGTTTCTGTCGCCTTCCTCAGCTCCCCGCCATAGAGTGGCTTCGGTCACCCATGCTTTATTGTGGTCGGCTGGTAGGGTTCTGTGGGGGCGCTCGGTTATGGCCTTGGTCTTGCTCGGGGCCTTGGGGCTGTTCGGCCAGGCAGCTTGGGGAACAACAACAACAACAACAACTATTTTAATGTTGAGAGTTACACACATATCTTTGAATTCTTGGTTGGCAAATTCTCCACCATTATCAGTCAAAAATTTCTGGGGACAACCTAAACCAGACCCAATCCACAATTTGATTACTTCATCAATAATGGTCTTCTTGTCTTTACAATATACAACACTTGCTTTACTAAATCTTGTAGCCACATCAACAAGGTGCAAACAATAAATCTGACCTCTTTTCCATTCCTTCAAATCCATGGCCACACATTCATTGAAATCCCGAGCAAGTGGTACACTGACAATAGGCTTAGATGGAGTTCTTTTGTATTTCCTACAAATGTCACACTTTTCAGAAATAATGTCTATCTATCTATCTATCTATCTATCTATCTATCTATCTATCTATCTATCTATCTATCTATCTATATGCTCAGGCCCAATCCCCATTTTGGGGGTAGCCGACTCAAGACAGAGCAAGAACAGGGAAAACACAAAAACAACATAAAACAAAAAATAAACACAGATAAAAAACACAAACTCTCACACATCCAGGTCACCCAGGAGAAGACCCAGAGACCAGGGTTACCAAGGTCGCTCCAGCACTCCCCCGGCCCTGACCACCAGGAGAGGTTCCGATCTCGGCAGGCAGACATGCAGCGGAGCCAAAGCGACAAGCCCTCCCACCACACTTCCAGGCACACCCTTCATATTAATCGTCTCCCCGGGCCAGGCGCCTGATGGACTATTATCTAGTCCAACTTGCGCCCGACCCCTTACTCCAAATGACCACGTGTTCACTCAACTATTCACAAGCATTCTCCATTCACTCCTGTCCACCACCACTTCCCCTGCCTGATCTATAGTCATTCCTCTATCATCCAAAGCCTTTCTTACACAGTCTCTCCATCTCAATGGGGGTCTTCCTGCCCTTCTATCTCCCCTTGTACCTGACTCACATATTCTCTTTGTAAGCCTTTCATCTCCCATTCGTTCAACATGACCATACCAGCTCAGCACCCTTCTGTCCACTCTGGCTGACAAATGTTCCTGCTGCCCCACTCTCCTACGTATCTCTTCACGCCACTTAGCTCAGTACGGTAGGCCTATTTGGCGGGAAATTTGGAAAATTGATACCGGGCTCCCAGAATAATTGCCGTTAGATATGGATTTTGGTTCGTTAGATTGAGATAGGGTAGAGCTCCAAAAGGGCCGTTAGATGCAAATTCGCTAGATCAAAATGCGTTAGATGCGAGAGTCCACTGTAGTTATATTTATGTATAAGGGAGATAGATGCATTAGATAGATAGACAAACAGACATTTCATGCATAAATAACATTCTTAATCCTTTATATAGGCCTATACCTAGGCTTGGGCCCCCACCCGTATATGATCCCGACTTTTCCGTGTTGTGGCCGACTTTGGAACTTTTGGGGTTACCGTGTCCAAACAAAGCCGTGTATATAAAACGCGTGTATATCGAGACCTGGCTGTATATATATACTGTATATATATATATATATATATATATATATATATATATATATATACCGGTATATATATATATACATATACATTATTTTTTTCATAGCAGCATCCAATTCAAATGACGTTTCTTAGGTATTTTAACAGTGTCGCTTATGAAGTTGGTAGACTATTGTAGACCAGCGAGATGTTCCCTATGAAGGGCATGCTATGGAAGCAGTGGCGCAAAATATGAATATATGCAGTACGACATTGACGGAGGAGCCGCTATTAAATGTTATAATATAAGCAGCATGTACTTGAACAGAGGTATGACATGCATACCGATATACTGGTACTAGGTGGTGATGTTGCCCATGAAGACACTTGAGCTGCTGCTTCACTAATGTTTGTCCTCTATAGTCCATGTTGTTGTTGTTCCCTAAGCTGCCTGGCCGAACAGCCCCGAGTCCCTGAGAAAGGCCATGGCCACAATCGGGCTTTCCCACAGAGCTCTCATTGAGTGTAGATTGTGTTGTTGGCGTAAGTGGTTGTGTGAAATGCAGTCTTCTATGATGTGTTTAATGGTATGGGGTGCTGTGTTACATCCCGAGCAGGCGTCGGCAACGGAGTCATCCAGTCTCTTCTGATAGCTCAGGAGAGCTGGATGGTGTCCGCATCTCAGCCTGGCCAGGTGGACTCTGTCCTCGCGAGGAAGGGAGGATTCGGAAGGATGGATTTCGGGAGGTCGTGCATGCAGCTGCGTGTTGTCTGTGAGTGAGTGGATGGATCGGTGAGAGATATGAGTATGGATGTGCTTCTGGAAGTTGGTTCGGGGTGGGCAGGGAGGGAGAGAGGACAATAATTGTGTGTGATACCGTGTGCTGGGTGTTGTTTTGATATTTCTTGGTGTCTGTGGGTGTGTTGCCATGTAGTTTAGTGGGAGGTCTTGGTTCGTGGAGGCTGCTGCCAGGAATTGAGTGCCTCTCATGTCCAGATGGTCTTTGACTTTGAGGATTTTGGTTTCTTGATGTAGGTGATCTGTGGGTGCAGTAGCTGTGCAGCCTGTAATGATCTTCAGGGCTTTGTTTTGAATAGTCTGTAAGGTCTTATGATGTGTTTCAGCTAGGTTAGAAGCCTAGGCTGGGCTTGCGTATTCCATCACTGATCTTATGTATTGTTTATATACTGTGGTGGTAGTTTCTTTGTTGTGTCCAAATTTTGTGTGAGCAAGTGACCTGAGGGCGTTAAGTCTGGGTGTCAGTTTCTTTTTAATGTTTGTGGTGTGCTGTTTGAATGTCATATGAGTATCAAATGTTACTCCTAGGATTTTGGGTGTGTGTGTATGTATTTACCTAATTGTATTTACCTAATTGTAGTTTACAGGAGTTGAGCTAAGCTCGTGTTGTCCCGTCTCTCAGTCTACTTTTTATCCAATTTTTTCTTGAAAATATGGATGTTCCTTGCCCCTACCACCTCCTCCTCCAGCCCATTCCATTTGTCAATACATTTATAGGGGAAGCTAAACTTCCTGATATCGTTCTTGCAGGTAGGTCTTTTTACTTTGTAGCTGTGGCCTCTAGTTATTCCTGTATCCATAATTAACATATCCTCCCTATCCAGCCTCTCCAGCCCCCGGGTGCATTTGTACATCATTATCATGTCTCCCCTCTCTCTCCTCTCTTTTAAACTTGGTAGATTTAATTTGTCTAGCCTCCCTTCATATGGCAGTTCTCTGAGACTTGGAACCAATCTAGTAACTGCTCTCTGGATTCTTTCTAACTTGTGAATATGCTTCTTTAGATGCGGGGACCACACCACTGCTGCATACTCCAATCTTGTTCTAATCATACTCTTCATAATTTTCGCTACCATGGTCTCATCCAAGTAGTTCAGAGCAACTTTCATATTCCCGGCCATTGCATACATTCCGCTAAAGAGCCTGTTAATATGTTTCTCTGGCGACAAATTATCTTGTATAATCAACCCTAAATCCTTTTCTTTTTCGGCCTTGCTAACTATATTATCTCCCATCCTGTACTCCCAATTTGGTCTATTCACACTTCTTCCCATATTTAACACATGGCATTTACTTATATTAAATTTCATTTTCCACTTGGTGCTCCATTCATATATTCTATCTAAATCCCCTTGCAGCTCCTCACAACTACTTTTATTTGTTATTTGTCTCATAATTTTTACGTCGTCTGCAAACATTGACATGTAGGAATTTATGCCTATCGGCAGGTCATTCACGTACATAAGGAACATAAGAGGTGCCAACACAGATCCCTGCGGCACACCACTCTCAACTTTCCGCCACGATGAGTAAGTTCCTCTAATGTTGGTCCTCATTTCCCTATCTGTTAGATAGCTCTCCATCCATTTCAGCAAACTCCCCCTGACACATCCTAGCGTCTCAAGCTTAGATAACAATCTCTTATGTGGTACCTTATCGAATGCTTTGGAAAGGTCTAAGTAGACGCAGTCCACCCATCCGCCTCTTTCTTGGAGTACATCTATCACCCTACTGTAATAACATAGCAAACTGGTAACACAAGATGTCCCTTCTCTGAATCCAAATTGCTTTGGGGTTATTATCTTCTTTCTCTCCAACATTTCATCCATCTCTTCCTAATTAGCTTTTCACAAATCTTGCATACAATACTAGTAAGTGAAACTGGTCTATAGTTTAGAGGGTCCTCAGGGTTTCCATTCTTGTAAATCGGGAAGATATTTGCTCTTTTCCATTCAACAGGAACCTGTCCTTTATCTAAGGAAGCTTGAATTATGTCCCTCACTGGCTCCACTAATTGCTCTGCACACTCCTTTAAAACCCAGGCAGACACTTCATCCGGTCCCATAGCTTTCCTTACTTCAAGTCCTCTCATCGCAGTTAACAGCTCATCTCTAGTTATTTCAATCTTACTAAGACCACTCTCCAGTACTCCCGCCTGTGGTTCGTCAAAACCTTCCTCTCTATTAAAAACTGACCCCAATTTGTTATTCATTACCTCACACATGTCCGATACATTTTCATACGTCCTAGCATCAACTCTTAATTTAGTAATTTGTTTCTTTACCTTCAACTTACTGTTATATATTTATAAAATAATCTAGGGTCACTTTCACATTTATTTACTATATTCTTCTCATAGTTCATTTTAACTTGCCTAATTTTGTTAACATATCTATTCCTCTCCTGTTTATATTTATTCCGATTACTCTCAGTGTTCCTTCTTCTTAATCTAGCCCAAGCTGCATCACGCCTACCCAAAGCTCTTTTGCATTTCAAATTAAACCAATCTTTCTGCTTAGTAAAATTTCCAGTTTTATATTTTGGGACAAACAGATTGGTTCCTACTCTATAAATTTCGAGGAATCCACTATATTTACCTTGTACGTCCTGTTCCTTAAAAATAAGATCCCAATCTACTCCCTCTAAATATCTTTTCAAGGATACATAATCAGCTTTACTATAATTTAATCTGTCATTTATGTAGCTATTGTCTAATCTATTGTCATTACTCGAGGTCAACTTCCATTTTAGTAATAGGTGATCACTTTTACCTACAGGACATAGATAGTTTATATCACTAATTTCGTGAGGATCTTTTGTAAAAATCAGATCGAGTTTAGAAGGTTCGTTATTACCCCTCATTCTTGTATTTTCCTTCACATGTTGTGCAAGTACATTTTCCGTAACCAACTCCACTAGCCGACTTCCCCAAGATCTCTGATTTGGCCCTGCATCTCCCGATTCCCAATCAACCTCACTACAGTTGAAATCTCCTACCAAGATCAATCGATTTTTCCTTAAAAGCAATCTTCTCAACGACTGAATCATATCCTCTACCATCTCCTCAAACTCCAACTCCCTCCATGCTCTGGTCTTTGGTGGCATGTAAGCTACTGCTATGTCTAGCTTTTTTCCTTCTATATCATTGAGTTCAACTGCCATTATTTCTGCCTTATCATTATTTAACTCCACGTGCTTTGCTGTCATAGGGTTCTTAACTAATACTGCCACTCCACCTCCCCTTTTACCCTTCCTATCATATCTCCATATATTATATCCTTCACTAAACACTATGTTGCTGTCAAAGTCCTGGTTCAGCTTTGTCTCCGTCAAACAGACTATCTGTGGTTGATCTTTTCTTAATATATCATCTAACTCTACCTTTTTACTGTTTATTCCATCTATATTAGTGTAGTAGCACAGTATATTTGAATCCACCTCCTTGTTTCTCTTCCCTCTCTGCCTCCTACCAGGTTCACCTCCTCCTCCATCCCTTCCCTGACCCAGTTCCACCTCCCCTGCTAATTCTATTCTCCTCCCTCCCCCTCTCTCTCCCTCTGTTCCACCTCCACCACATCCTGACTCTCTCTCCGGTCCCCTGCTCCCTGCATTATCTCTCGCTCCGTCTCCTTGCTTTGACTTCGTACTTGTCTCTCTGTCTCTTTCCCTATCACTCCTCTTACTTTCGGTTCTTGGTGGCTCCTGATGTACCACTTCCTTACTTGCCCTTCCCTTATTCTCCAAAAAAAATTTCTTCTTTTGCTCTTCAGACAACTTTCCATTCTCTTCATCAGCCTTAGCTTGGAGTTCCCTTAACTGTTCTCGTTCTTCTACACTTAGGTCCTTTTTTACCCTTATATGATTCAGCTCTGTCGAATTTAATTTCCAGCTCACATTGGCTACTGCTTCTGCTGTTGATCTAAACTTTAGCTCCACTCTTAGTGGTCTCATCTCGCCCTTCTTATATTTTCCTAACCTTCTCACCTCCTCCAATTCTTTTACCCATCCATAACCCTCGTCTAAGTAATCCAGTATCCCCTTGACTTTCACAACATCCCTTTCCATTCTTACCTTCATATCTGCCAGGTGCTCTTCCACATCTCCAAAGATTACTACACACTTACCTCTATCTATTATCTATGTGTTAGGGGTGTGTTGTTTATGGTGAGTTGAGGGATGTATTCGTGTTCTCCTGTCCAACTTGTGAGCAGGGTTGCGGTGGATTTGGCTGGGGCTAGATTAAGTCTGTTTGTAGTGCACCAGCCATGTAGTGTGTTGAGATAGGGTTGAAGGAGATCTGTTGCTCTTTTTGGGTCATGGTGTGTGCATGTGAGTGTTATGTCATCTGCATAGGAGGCTAAGTTTATTTGGGGCGTATTGGGTGTAGTTATATCGTGCATGTACAGATTGAAGAGTGCGGGCGATAGGACGGATCCTTGTGGGACTCCGTTTGGAAAGTTTCTGATTTTAGATGACTGACCGGCAAAAGATACGTGTGCACATCTGCCTGCTAGGAAGTTGGCCAGCCACCTTTTTGTGTTATTGTGCATGTTTGTGTTGTAGATTTTGTTTGTTAGGTTGTGGCGGGGGATGGCATCGAAGGCTTTACTAATGTCGAGTGTGGCTAATAGTGATCTGTGTGGTGGTCTAGCTGAGTTGATGCCGTCGAAAGCTCTTTGTGTAAGGTCTGTGAGAAGAGTGTTTGTGGAGTGCAGTGGCCTAAAGCCATGTTGTGTTGGAGCTAGGGGTAGGTCAGGTGTAATTAGTTGTAATACTAGGCGTTCCATGACTTTGGAGGGGGAGCAAAGGAGTGTGATGGGGCGGTGCGAGGAGGGTAGCGTGGGGTCTTTGTCGGGTTTGGGGAATGTGATGATGATACCATGCTTCCAAATGTCTGGTATTGTGTTGTGTGAATAGCTGTAGTTTGATATGTTAGTGAGTGCTTGTATGCCTTGTGGTCCCAGGTGTCTGAGGTGTATGTTGCTTATGTTGTCTAGGCCACAGGCGGGTTAGTGCTTGAGATTGTTGATGATATGCTTTGTCTGGTGATTGGTGAAGGGTGTATAGTCAGGGTCTGTGGGGAATTGTCTCTTACGTCGGATGACACGTCGGTCGTCTTTGTGAGGTTTTAGGTGGCTGACATGTGAGAAGTGATTGATGAGAGTGTTTTGCTTGTTGTTTACATGAAGGAGTAGAGTCTGTTGTTGTGATTGCAGCATGTGATTGTGTTGTGTTGCTGTTGGAAAGTGTGATGCTGTTTAGTGTTTTGTAGAGTTTTTTGGGGTTTGTTTTGTGATCAAGTGTTTGTAGGAAGTTATTCCAATTTAGTTTTTTGTTGTTCTTGTATTTTGTTGTTAGTTTGGGTGTTGAGTGCTTGAATTTGTTGTGTGATGTCTTGTGTGTGGGGTGCTGGGGAGTGTTTCAGTATGTCGCGTTGTCTGATGAGGTTTTGAATTTCTGGTGTGAAGTTGGGGTTGTGTCTTTTTCTGTTACCTCTTGGAATGTGTTTCTTGTCAGCGTTTTGGATAGTTTTATTGAGTATGTGTACAGCATTGTTGATGTTAGTGATGGGTGTACTGTTTAGAGTTGTGAAGTGTTGTTCTGTCTCATTTGTGAATGCTTCCCAGTTAGCTCTTTTATAATTGTTGTATGTGTGTTTGTGGCTAGCTGGGGTGAGTCTGGTTTTGGTGGTGATAATGATCGGGAGGTGGTCAGAGCCTAAGGTTCTGACCACCCTCCAGGATGTTGTGGGGGCGAGTTCTGGGGAGCAAAAGGTGATGTCTGGAGATGATGGATTATAGAGGGCTTGGTGAGGAATATGGGTATGTTGATGGATGTCGTTAAGGATGATGAGGTTATCGGTTTGGTTTTGTAGTACCAGCCCTCTGTCTGTGTCGGGGTTGTCGACAAACCAGGCCGACGTCTTGGCGTTGAAGTCACCACCCAGGATGATGTATGGGGTGTGTGGGGTGTTTGTGATGTGTTGTAAGTGTGGTCTGTATTCATTTGGTACTGTAGGGGATGTTTGGGGAGGGATGTATGTGTTTATGATGGTTATGTTGGAGTTTTTGCCAGTGCGTATTTTAATTGACAGTATTTCTGTTGTGTTATCATTTGGGGGGAGGAGGGATTTGGTTTGTACACTGGTTACTATGTATGATATTTCTTTGTGTACCAGGGTGATGAGTCCACCGCCCCCGCCGACAGCCCGGTCTTGTCTGATGGTGGTGAAATGATGAAATGTGGGTGTTTTTTGTGTTGTGCGGAGTTTTGTTTCTTGTAAGATGGCAATGTGTATGTTGTGTTGTTTGATGAAGTGTGAGAGTTCGTGTTTCTTTGTGTTGATGCCATCTATGTTCAGTTGAAGAATGTTAATGTTATGTGCACGATGTATGTTGGGTGCTGCTGCACGGGGATGGGGGGGGGGGGAGGGGGGGGCTGGGGGTTGGGATGGGTGAGGTGGGATTGGGGAGCAGGAGATGGGGGTCGGAATGTATTAGGATGGGGTGTGGTGTGTTGAGTTGAGGATGTGGATGGTATGGGAAGGTTAGGTGGGTTAGGGAGGAGAGGTGGACGGGTTTTAGCGGTGGGCGTGGATGATATGGGAAGGTTAGGTGGGTTGGGGAGGAGAGGTGGATGGGTTTTAGGGGGGGAGAGGATGATATGGGAAGGTTAGGTGGGTTGGGGAGGAGAGGTGGATGGGTTTTAGGTGAGGGATTTGACTGGGAGAGGGAGGGGCATGAGGAACAGGTCCAGGTGTTTGTGTAGTGTTTCTTGGAGGCAAGTGTTGTGCAGGTGAAGTGGGTCCAGTTCCCGCATGAATTGCAGAGAACTGAACCCTTAGTATGGCGACTCGAAGTGATGGGTTTTGAGCAAGTTGGACATATGTATGTGTACGTGGGTCCTGGGTTGCTCTCAATGTCTCCGGCTAGAAGAAGTCTTCGAGAAATGACAGCCGGAGAGTCATTTCTCGGTGTAGGAAAAACTGTGTGATGTGTGTATGTGGTGTGAGAGGTGTGGAAATTCCCGGCGCGACCGAAGCCGCTCCAAGGACCCGTGCCCCCAGGGAGGGGGCAGGGGATGGTTGTGACGGTTTGGCTCCCGAAACTGCTCCCCGCGGCCGGCATCCGGTTTTCCTCCACTGGTCGTTGATTTTGCCTTCGGCCGTGGAGGGTCGGCAGCCTCAGGAGGTGGCCCCACGGCGTAGACGCCGCCACATCAGGACCGTTCTATCCATCTATCTATTGCTGGACGCCGTGATCCCCGAAGGGGTGGCCATGAATGAAACGGCCCCATACACCTCTTTACCCGGTCAGTAGGCTCCTCCTCCCATCCAGCACCGCCTTCGCTCATATACTTCTTCACTTCATCCTTCCACCTCTCATTCGGTTTTCCTCTCCCTCTCTGTCCTTCCACCTCACTCTCGTACACTCTCTTAGTCATTCTCTCGCTTCCCATATGGCCGAACCATCTCAAGGTGTTCCTTTTCACACTTTCCAGCACATCTACATCCACACCACACCTCTCTCCTACTTCCTCATTCGTCTGTCTATCCCTCCATGTAACTCCGCACGCACTTCTCAGGTAACTCATTTCCACCCCTCTCACTCTTGGTTTGAGTCTCTTCACCAATGTCCATGCTTCGCTCCCGTAAGTCAGTGTCGGGATTACCACACTGTCATGCAAGGACTTCTTTACTTCCCTGCTGGCCACCCTATTTCTTGTCACTGCTTTCAGCGTTCCTACAACCCTCTTCCCCTGTTGCACCCTCTCCCGCACTTCTTCATTCATACTCCCATCTTTACTCAACACACTGCCTAGATACTTGAATGAGCTGACATTCTCCATAGTCTGACCATTCAACTTCCCTTTCAAAGACTATAACCTTGCTCTTCCCGGTATTTACCCTCAGATTCCGTTTTTCACACACTGTTCCAAACATATTTACCAGCCCCTGCAACTCCCATTCACTATCGCTCATCAGAACTATATAGTCCATGTTAACACACTCGCATCCGGCTATGTTCTAAAGATAGAAATGGTAAGACACTGAAATATTCCGGCCAGGCGAGTTTTCGAAGCCTTGTGTATTTCTGTTTTCTATCCGCCAGAATGCTGTTTATTGTGATGTATCATATGTCAATAGAAAGAGGAATAACTATACTACATGATAAAACAAAAAAATGTAAATAAATCGAAATATGAAAGTATAAACGACTCCGGAATAAATTTATTTCCCATGCAATTGTCTTCACACCGTCCTATCTCGAAATTGTGAGTGATGACTGATGACCACATATTTTTATTTGCTCAAATAATAGTGTTTTTCTGCTCTTTCCAAATCTGAAAACGGAAATTGTTTATCTTCAATAATTCTCAAGCAGTGACCGAAAACAAAAAAAGTATGATTTTGCATGATATGGTTTATAACATATTCGAATTATTTCGTTGTTACAATGTCTATGGTTTTCAATTTAGGCTGTATGAATACGGCAGATAATGCTGAAGAGAATAAAAAAAAACTAGAAGTTCCTACGACAAATACTTTTTGCTCTATGAATATTTGAAATGAAGAGCCAAAATGCGAATATTTACGCTTCACTCGTCTCCGTTCCGCCGACGCTAGCCAGGTTCCGAGCTGTTCCCCACCTCGGCGTTGCTTTATTTGCTCGGATACGTATATAACTGTATATATCACCGGAATCGGGAAAATTATGCTCTCTCCAATGGTGAAAACCAAAATAATATAGCGTAATTGGTTCGTGAGCTATGCGCAATTGTTTCCATGCATTGTTATTGTTATGTAAATATATGAGAATGTTTATACAGTTGTATATCTTTGCCACAATATACAACACTTTTATATAATTTTCCTTGCCAATAATTCTATAATGTTCATAGAACACATGTCAGTCATGAAGGTTGTCAATTTTACTTCCATGGTAGGGCCACAACCCTTTCCAACGAGAAGGGAAATGGCTCCTGGGTTGACACTGAAAAAACAAAACAAGAAAGCCAGGTTATCTTCAAGTAATAAATTCAGAAATAATTCTATTGTACACGTAAATAAAGTAATGAATATATATATATATATATACCGGTATATATATATACAAGGTGTCAACAAAAATCAATGGTATATATATATATATATATATACAGTATATATTATAGGTTTGACTCCTGTAAGGAGATAAAGAAAACCTAATATTTAGTAGTGGCCCCGTAATCATTGACGAACATGCCTATTACATAAGGCACCCTCTTCAAACACTCATCCGCCGTAGTTTGAATCTACCGCGCAGAGCATTTAAAAAACTGAGGAGCCTTCATCATGAGCGCACGCGACCTCACTCATGGCTTCAGTCATAATGAATTGGGTTCTCACTACGAAAAAACTTCGTAAAAAATAAAAAGAAAAAGAAAATAAGAATAACTATTCAATAAGCTTTCCATCATATCGTGGATGTACTTGTGTGGATCTTTTGACCAGACGCTACTGCAGGCGTCATTCTTCCTTCACTGCCATATCAAGTAAACCAAAATCCTGAATACATCAACGAATGGGAAGGGGATGGTCGGGAGGGCCCCAGTCGTCAATGATTACGGGGCCACTACTAAATATTAGGTTTTCTTTATCTCCTTACAGGAGTCAAACCTATAATTTATTAGTGGCCCCTCCATCATTGACGAACATGCCTGATTTCTAAGACTGGAGGGGGACATTCGTAATCATATCATAACTCTAGAAAAGCAGATAATCAAACAACCACATAGTATTCTTACTCTTGTAAAAAAGAGATATTCGGGTGCATAAACTTTATACAGCCTAAATCTTCAAAAAGGGGTACAAGCAGGAGCGTGCTTCAAAGAAGCCTGCTTGAAAAAGGGTTAACTCTGAGACTCTGTACACAGATCTGCTAGTTAAGAAGGCACCCCACTTAAAGTAAGTGGTGAAAACTAAAAACTTATAAGTTTACATGTGCACATATAAACCCCATTAACTAGTGGATATATTCCTAAAAATATAACCAAACATAAATGAATTCTTGTACATTCGTAGAAGTACTGAACTCGTGTACTTATGGAGAAGTAATTACTTCAAAAGTAAAAGTCGTAGTTGCAACTACCGAGATTTCTCAAAAATCTATTGCTTCACAGCCAAAGCTACTTACAACAAGAATTGTTGTAACACTACTATTGGCCTTTAGCACAATTTCCTGCAATGAATACTACAGAGAAATTTTATAATACAATGCCTACAAACAGTATCCCAGCTCGTATGTTCCGAACACATACTCCGGAGGGGTCTAGGGTGTCCTATGTCACACTGACTGCACCCTCCCCCCCCTTTTTCTTGAAATTAAACAAAACGTGACTAAAAGGGCCACCTAGACCCTCTGCCGTAAAGCTATACATGGCAAGGAAGGTTTGTCCAGAGCTACTGAAAGGTATCGAGTCAAAACTCCTGATTAGAGGCCCACAACTGTGAAACTTAATAACTTCCACCGAAAGATTATTTGGAAAACGTAAAGAGGCTGTCCCCTTGCGTAAATCGTGGGTCTTACCCACAACGCCGGGATTCTTCTCTTTAAAGTCCTCGACCAAGAGAGAAGCCAGTGTACGCTCCATCAAGCGTTCACCCGGACTTGCGACCCATAAAGCACCCTGGTGATTTAGAGGTGCCACTCTTAAATATTTGGTTAGAGCTTGCACTGGGCAAAAAAAAAAAAAAAAAAAGATGGTGCACCTTTCCCCTTTTTAACGCCGGCACCGTGAACTCTGAAAACACGTGTTCACTGTGCTCATTCTTGGCTATGAATCCTGGGGAAGGTGCAATGTGAATACACTCATGAAGCCTATCAAACCTGAGGCAATTAGGTGTTGCTCATCGCCGCCAGCTCAGATACTCTGTTCCCGGTAGCCAAAGCCATAAGGAATACTGCCCTTTTGTAAAATCTGCAGTCTTTGGTACATACAGGAACGAGAATAACTACGATGCTTTGTCCAGAGACCATGTAGGCCTGAGCTGACGGGGAGGTGGGCGGAGTTTAAAACCTGCCCTCATAAATCAATTTCAGATAAATGTTTCTGCATGAACAGATCTATCTATCTATCTATTGCCTGACGCCGTGATCCCCGAAGGGGTGGCCACGAACGAACCGCCCCCATGCACCTCTGTCCCCAGTCAGTCGACGCCCCTCCCCCCAACCAGCACCGCCTTCGTTCATGTAGTTCCTCACTCCATCCTTCCACCTCATATTCGGTCTACCTCTCCCCCTCTGTCCCTCCACCTCGCTCTCGTACACCCTCTTAGTCATTCTCTCGCTTTCCATACGTTCCATATGGCCGAACCATCTCAAGTTGTTCCTTTTCACACTTTCCAGCACATCTACCTCCACACCACACCTCCTTCTTACTTCCTCATTAGTCTGTCTATCCCTCCATGTAACTCCGCACGCACTCCTTAAGTAATTCATTTCCACTGCTCTCACTCTTGGTCTGAGTCTCTCAACCAACGTCCATGCTTCGCTTCCGTAAGTCAGTGTCGGGATTACCACACTGTCATGCAAGGACTTCTTCACTTCCATACTGACCACCCTATTTCTTGTTACTGCTTTTAGCGTTCCTACAACCCTCTCCCCTGTTGTACCCTCTCCCGCACCTCTTCATCCATAGTCCCATCTTTACTCAACACACTGCCCAGATACTTAAAAGAGTTGACGATCTCCATAGCCTGACCGTTCAGCTTCACCTCACACTCTGTGACTTCACCCCTTTCGAAGACCATAACCTTGCTCTTCCCCGTATTTACCTTCAAATTCCGTTTTTCGCACACTGTTCCAAACTCATTTACCAGACCCTGCAACTCCCATTCATTATCACTCATCAGAACTGTATCATCCGCAAACAGCAGTATAGGTAGCTTCCACTCAATTCCCTCCCTTTTCAGCGATACACCAACATCCACTGCTCTTGATAGTATTTCTTTCATAACTCCATCCATATATACAGTAAACAACCACGGGGACATCACACACCCCTGTTTCAAACCAACATTCAGGTCAAAGAACTCGCTCTGCTCACTCTCCACACGTACTGCCGCCTTTGCACCCTCATACATGCTCTTCACTGCTTTCAGCAACTTGCCCTCTACTCCGTATATTCTAAGTACTTTCCACAAACCTTCTCTATCCACTCTATCATAGGCCTTCTCTAAGTCCATAAAGGCAACATACACCTTTTGTTTCTTCTCCAGATACTTCTCCACAACACAATTCAGGGTAAAAATCTGATCTACACATCCTCTTCCCTTCCTAAAACCTCCCTGCTCGTCGCCTATCCATTTCTCCGTGAATGAACAGATACATTAAATAATTAACAACCAACGCCACTGAGGGCACAGTTTGGTTTGTTCTAAGAATCCAAGACATAAAAGCTTGCCAATGCGATTGAAACTGTCGCTTTGTAGACTGGGTATATTGATTCGTGAATATCTTGGTCACGTCGCTACCATATGGTGCTAGCCACTTGGCCTCCTGAATGTCCATAATGAACAAGTCCGCGAGGTTTCTAGGTTGCCAATTGTGTTCTAAGTGGAACAACCCGACCGGGAGTGACACTGGGTGCGGGCACCACGTGTACAAATGCTGGTACCACACTGCACCGGCCACAGGGGCGCGATTAGCGAGACTACGCCTCGCTAATCCTGTAGTTTGTTGACTACGTGGCACATTAGAGACGCGTCTGGCGGCGGAAAATAGATAAATGGAACTCAACTTGTTCTCGTCCGTCATCAGAGCGTCAGGTCCGCCCGCCGGCGTTATCGTCCGGCGGGTGAGGTACAGTGGGAGTTTGCAAGTCTTCTCAGACGCAAACAAATCCACTTGTGGATGGTAATGCTCCGCACACGCAAGAGCGCCCATTCTACTGATGTGCTTTGTCTCTGAGACAGAGCGTCTGCCCAGACGTTTGCTACGCCTGGGAGATAAGATGCGTGAAGATGAATGTTCAGCCTGTTGGCTAGTATAAAAATCTTTTCTGACACGTTTAGCCACTTCCGAGATCTTATTGACCCTTGTTTCTGAATACAGTGAACCACATTCAGATTGTCCATTCTGAAGGCCACCGACTTGCCCCGTAAAGCAGAGCCGTGAGCCTGAAGGACAGATAAGGGGACTAGTAAGTCTTTGACATTGATGTGGAAGATTTCTAAATGGGACCAAAACCTTTGACCCTGATGCCCGAGGTTTGACTAAAAGCCCCAACCTATCGTGCCTGACGCATCCATGTCCACCCATACCGACGGCGGAGGAGAGGTTCATGACATGACTGCGTGCAACATTTCTCTCGTCGCCCAAACCGCTAGTAAGTTGTGTAATAACGTTGGGATAGGCCATACTATCCCCGCCGGTAATAGTGGGAAAAATTTGTTGCCCTCCAAGATTAAACGTTAGACTTTCAACCGGCCCAACTTCACAGTTAGCTGAACCCCGTTGAGAGAACCGACTAGAGATTCCCAAAGTTTCTGTGTCGTAGTCAGACTGTGGAGAAACATAAACAGTTTTTGCGAAATCTGTTTCGAGTGTCCACACTCTGACTCAGAGTGAGAGAAGCTGTGTCCTCGACCAGCCCTATCCCCTGAAATACTCGTAGGGGAACAAGGGTTTGACTTTTACTAAGTTGACCTTGAATCCTAGAGATATGAGATGGTTTAACGTAACGTAGACATGACTGATGCGTAACTTTTCTGTTTCTGCCACCACCAGTTAGTCGCCCAGATACCACCAGACCCTGATCCCTTGTTCTAACAAGGGCATCAGGGCTTGCGGGGACCTTGCTTGAATGCTTGTGCCAAATTGAAAAGTCTTCCAAACTGCTGGTGAAATCAAAGAAGGAATTAGAACTGGAGACAGAACTACTTGGCTTGCAATACGGTCAAGAAGTTTCTTCACTAAGAACATCCTCAGATCCTGCCTTGCTCGAACTGCCTCTAATAAGGCCGTCCGAATATCTCCTAAAGACTTGGATGGAAGTCTGGAGAAGCAAGCGCCGGGAAAGTTCAATGGCTTTCCTGACTTCCGCGGCTTCTATTGCCTGAGAAGAGCGTAACAGAGACTTTGTTACTTGCTGGGAACCATATATTGCGAAAACAGTTTAAACGCTTTTCCTCTTAACCTAAACTCGCGGTCTAGGTAAGCTGGGGAAGGCGTGCTAAAGGGAGCTTATAATTCGCCCAAATTGATTATTTGGGGGGTGGCATCCAAGCAGAGGGGACTCCGCCGGCACCAAAAACCGGAAGAGAGAACCAAGAATGGCGTTCTGGAGGGATTTGGTGGGAAGAATAAGTCATGGTTATAATAACTTGGAATGTCCTTAATATGAACATCCAAAACATTTCCGTAACATTGCTACCCCTGACTCATCAGGCCCGTATAAAAGAGGCATAGCTCCTGTTTTTTGACTGGCGCCTTGTCTAAAGGAGGGGGAGATATGTCTGATATGACTCGCACAGTGGAAGTAGTGAGAGCTGCTGTGCCTGGCACATTGGAAATTGGGTCTGACACAAGCGGATGGTTAGGTATTTTAGCTAAAGCAAAGGATGTAGCCAGAGGTCGCACATTCGTCGACATCGCGGGATCTCCCGTATCAGAAGGAGTTTCCGGCGTAGGGCCAAAGAACCTATTAAGTGCATTCAATAGTAGTCCATCAATCTCTTCCGCCGGTACATACCTAGCCGATGACGAACTCCGTGGAGATTCGACAGTACCCTGAGAGTCGCCTAGAAGGTGACTGGACTCTTCAACCTCCATCTCTGAGACCAGAGATCGTTGTTCTTCATCCGTTAAGTCTGGCTTATCATGGGAAGATCCCGCCGAAGCCGGGACCTCCACATGTTGCCATGTTAAAACTGGGATAGAAGATGGTACATCGGCATCCCGGTGGACGTCAGCACTAGTTGAGTCACAAAGGGATGTGTTCTGTCCTGCCAGGACTGTGAGTATCGCCATACACCTTGGCTGTGGCTGTCCCTCGCTTGCGAGCTCGGTATACTCTCTGAAAGAGAGCCCTGTAAAGGTTTATGATAATTAAAAGCTCCCGTAGCTCATTAACACATTGAAAGCAGAGCTGGTGAGCAAAATCATAAAGTATACTAATTAATTTAATTTATATTTAATTGTATTAAAATAAATTATTATAAATAAACACAATATTATCATAATATAATCATAGAAAATATATATGGTTATTATTATTCAGTGATTAAATTATTTCATTAACAAATAAAATAATATAGGGATACCTGATCTTAACGGCGTTGAACATACAGCAATGAGAGGTTCAAGTGCCGACATGACAGAGACTGGGGGAAAACTACCCCGCCCCTGGAAACTACCTGGTCACCTGGTGCAACACCGGTACTCCGCCCTGGAAAGAGAAATTTCCGGGGATTAATGCTCATAGGGTTACACCCAAAAAATGGTACAAAATATGTGCCACAAAACCGCCGGTCAACGAACCGTAGCACTCCACCACTACTTTTCGTTTTCCTTTAGTTTCATATTAAAGATTTCAGGATATATTTACCTGTCCAGAAGATTTAAGCATATCTTCTGAATCCTCATAAAGATGAAGCATATCTTTATTAACCCTCCAGCCCCGGCTATGTATTATATATATATTCCTCGAAACCCGGGTGTTTTGGCCGAAAAACGTCTAGGCTAGGCTACCGTATATTCGTTAATCAGACTGCTTCCCGCATTCCCGCGTATCCCCAAGCGTAGCTGTGTTATTTACCTGTAGAATGGCATTAAGTAGAGCTCTCTAAGTCAACTGGTTGAGCTGTGATGATGATTTCATTGGAGATAACTTTATGGCCAAAACAGCCACTTTACACCACTTTTCGATACTTAACAACAACATACAGGCACACACGAACAAGCTACGCTCTCCTTCTTGTGGCCGGAGATGCGGGGCGTCGGTCCAGCCGGCTGTTGTTTACATGCGTCGGACCGACGCCTCGCACACGAAGCTCACAGGCTTTCAACCACTGGGCGTTCAAGAGGCCTTCCGGGTACCTGTTATATGCTTTTTTATGGGCGTTCAAGAGGTCTTCCGTGGTGAGAGGGTTAAAGATGAAGTCTTTCAAGTATCCCTTTACACTTGAAACACTAGTAAGATTCCGGCATCTTTTTATCCCATAAAAAGTCTAAGCCTATCCTAATCTCTAATCCGGCTTCTCCCAGAAGCCCTCATAGATCGCCGTCTTGAAGGCCGTGATACCCTATTGTATCAATCAATTGTTTGGCAAATTATCACGAATTGCGAATCAGTTAATATAACCACCCGAAGGTACAACCGCCGGGTTTTATATGCAATGTCAAACCAATTGTACCTGCCCCAGACCTTTTTTGTAAAAAGGTCGCCGGGAGGGAAAGACTAAACAAACAAACAACATTGTTTCAATTGTTTATTAAAGATTTCAGCATATCTTTTACCTGTTCAAAAGAATTAAGCATAACTTCTGAATCCTCATAAAGATGAAGCATATCTTTATTAAAGATGAAGTCTTTCAAGTATCCCTTTACACTTGAAACACTAGTAAGATTCAGGCATCTTTTTATCCCATAAAAAGTCTAAGCCTATCTTAATCTCTAATCCGGCTTCTCCCAGAAGCCCTCATAGATCGCCGTCTTGAAGGCCGTGATACCCTATTGTATCAATCAATTGTTTGGCAAATTATCGCGAATCGCAAATCCGTTAATATAACCACCCGAAGGTACAACCGCCGGGTTTTTATATGCAATGTCAAACCAATTATACCTGCCCCAGACCTCTTTGTAAAAAAGGTCGCCGGGAGGGAAAGACCAAACAAAATAACTGTGTGGAGCCCCTCGCCGGAATAACACAGGAAGCCTGATCCCAGGCTCGACCACAGAACACGCAGTTTCTGATGAGCCCTCAAGCGACCAAACTCGTCGGGGTAACTTACCTATTTTAGCCATCCTGACTAAAACTCGGTAAACAAAAACGGTGTTCTCGGAGCAACGAGAAAAACGCCGGAAAGGTAACCCACACCAAACGAGACATTACAGGAGGGCGTAATGCATAAAGCAATGAATAACACAGGAAGCCTGATCCCAGGCTCGACCACAGAAAACGCAGTTTCTGATGAGCCTCAAGCGACCAAACTCGTCGGGGTAACTTACCTATTTTAGCCATCCTGACTAAAACTCGGTAAACAAAAACGGTGTTCTCGGAGCAACGAGAAAAACGCCGGAAAGGTAACCCCCACCAAACGAGACATTTTAACACATTCTATACAAAGGGTGTGCGCAAAAATAGGGATACCTGAACAGGAGGGCGTAATGCATAAAGCAAAAACCGGGGCAAACCATGACAGAGACTGGTGGGAAACTTACTCCAGGTTCTGCATAGACCCGCCGGGACCCAGCTCTGGAAAAAATAAAATTTCCAGGAATTAATGCTCATAAGGTTAACCCAATCATGTTCGCACACAAGTGTTAAATAACCCGCCGGGTAACGAGACGTAATACTCAACGACCACAGCTCGCTACGCGGTGGGGTTTTCTAAGTAAAAGATTTCAGAATATCTTAATTTGTCCAAAAGATTTATGAATACCCTCTGACATAATATATAAAGACCAGCATGGCATTTATAAGTGATTAAGTCTTTCCGGTGGTGTTTGTTTCAAGATTACATTTTGGAAAAAAAAAAACTAAAAAAGACGCCGGCCCCCGAATTATCTCGTAGATCAAAAACTGGGAAGCCTGACAAATATACGAGATCTAACTTCTGCCGAAGTGTCTTTTTAGATCGCCGTATGATGAAGGGAGCGATACAAAACGTATCCCTCAATTGTCTGGTTAACTAACTGAATTGTAAATTCGTTATTCCCATCCGTCCAAGGAGCACCCGCCGGGTGTGAATAATAGTTTAAAAAACGTTAACCCCAATTGTGCCCTAAAGCGCCGTATGTTGAAGGAGGCGATACACAATGCATCCCTCAATTGTCTGGTCAACTAAACTGAATTTTGCAAATTCGGTCATCCCACCCTTCCAGGTTGCACCCACCGGGTGATTTAAAGTTTAAAGTTACCCCAATTGTTCCTATCCCCACTTCTTTGTAACAGATCGCCGGGGAGGAAATACAACTACGGCATAGTTTTATATTGGCTTTGCAAAACCGAAAAAACTACAAACAACACGTGTCCGTATGAACACTGTTAGATGGGTACAGCCAACCCGCCGGGAATCAGAAGGAGCCTGAAACAGGCACCCCAGAGACGCAGTCCTGGGGAGCCACAGACACTCACTCGCCGGGGAAACAAGCCTGTTTTAAACCACGCGTGGCCAAAACTTGGCAACCAGCCGGGGTTATCAAGGTGAAACCGAGAAAAACCCGCCGGAAATAACCCACCCCGTCCAGATACCATCTGAACGCAACACCGGACCGAGGCGTAGCTAAAACACAACTAACGCCGGGCCCAACATAGTCCGTGGAATTAGCCAATACACAACTAACCCAGGACACATAAATAGTCCGTGGAATTAGCCAATACACAACTAAACCAGGACACACATGACACAGTTGTACATATTTAGAAAATAAATCAATAACACTTGTATATGTGGTAAAGCTACGAGAGGCTGGCTAGGCCTAGGCAGACGGATAACAGTAACAAGTCGGAATATAAACAAAAAGCACTGAATTATATCACAACAGGAACCACCGCCAACACACCACTGTAGCAAACACTTCCGGCAAAGGGAAGAACTGACTCGGGACCCAGAAAAAACTTCACTAAGTGAAGAAAAATACGCTGGGAACGACAGCAAAAATACGCTACCTCATCAGAAAGATAAAAGGAAGCAATAACGTGTAATGAAAGCCGCCTGCATCACAAAGCTAGCTAACTGTGAAAAAGTTCACCTGTCCACAACAGGACCACGAGGGTACATCAGAAATAGATGCCCCAAACACACGACCCAAAATACACTGCACTGCGGGCAACTAGCCCAGGACACTCCTGCTACGCATATCCTAACCTTACTTGATACATCCCGGAGTAAACAAATGAGAAAAAACTCACTAGGGACGCAACAAATGCGGAACCCGCGGAGCGTGGGGAGACACGTCCGGGCAGGCTGAGCGCAGAGCAGAGAAGGAAGAATGACGCCTGCAGTAGCGTGTGGTCAAAAGATCCACACAAGTACATCCACGATATGATGGAAAGCTTATTGAATAGTTATTCTTATTTTCTTTTTGTTTTTATTTTTTACGAAGTTTTTTCGTAGTGAGAACCCAATTCATTATGACTGAAGCCATGAGTGAGGTCGCGTGCGCTCATGATGAAGGCTCCTCAGTTTTTTAAATGCTCTGCGTGGTAGATTCAAACTACGGCGGATGAGTGTTTGAAGAGGGTGCCTTATGTAATAGGCATGTTCGTCAATGATGGAGGGGCCACTAATAAATATATATATTATACAAGGTGTCAAACCAGAGAAATATGCGCAGATTTCCAAGCCACCCAATGAGGTACTGCACTTGACTCGTTATTTTTTTAGAGTGGTTTCCCCAGGAGGCCTATATCCACTTTGATGATGATGAAGAAGAGAAATGAATCAATGAATGAATGGTTGCACATACAAAAAAATAAAAAAAATACCGGTATATATATATAGCGGTATATATATATATATATATATATATATATATATATATATATAATTAAATCAAATAAAAATATAAATAAAACAAAAACTAATAAATAAAATAAATAAAAATATAAATAAAATAATAATACAAATACTCGATTATGGGCCTTGGCCTTGCTCGGGACCTTGGGGCTGTTATATATATATAATATACATAGGCATTTACTGTAATATAACTGAAATTCCATACAGTACTTACCGTACTTCCTGTAAGCATTCCTGTGACATCTTCGTGATTATAATGTATTTAATTCGTAGGCAGTATTTATTGATATATATATTTGTCTTTCAAGCAAAAAATAGTGTAAAGTCATCAATGATACCTAGACAAAACTGCATCAATATTCAATGGGTTAACCAAGATTCACTCCCCTCAGTCACCAAAAGTCACAAGTAACATATTATATACATATATAATTCGAATTATTCACTAAACACTTTCACTGGGTAGATGAAATAATCCATAATTGCCTGCCTATAGCTAGTCATGGCGGGCCAGAGGGAGGGAGCCAAGAATTTAAAGGGCCGGGACCCTGCCTCACAGTCTGGGGGCTGGGAAACTACTGAGTTAACAAAGGCCCGGGCTCCGCAGAGAGGGATGCTATGGGGTTGCTAGATACTTCCTTTTGTAACTTACTGATGCCTAACTTACCAGTCCAAATTGCGTCAAAATCGCGTCATAAACTTATTTTTGGCGAATATTTCTAACTTACAGGTGGCATTATGACGCGATTGCGTCATACGGTCACTCTTGGGCTAGTGTCGTTATGACGCAATCACATCGTAGGAATGAGAGAGGGTTAAAGGGGTTAAAATTTGAGAACAAATATGACTTTCTAATGTGTCCAGTGCCAATAGCGATTTTTGCCTTAAGCTTATGCATTTTGGTCTCGTAAACATTGATCTTGCGATTTTTTTTTTTTTTTTTTTTTTGCGGGAAGACATAAGATTCTAGGCCTAAAAAAAACTTTTAAAACACCCGTGGCACTAAAAAAAAAAGCAATTTGTGTTTAGGTGAGATAATTTCCCTCCATTACTTTCTACCACTCCTACGCATGTGTCCCAACACCCCCTTTCCCCTCCTCCCCACCCCCCCTTTTTCCCCCCTCCTCAATTATCAGGTATTTTCTCTATTATTCTCGATATTTATCGAGTATTTCGTGGGAGAGAGGGAAGAGGGTGGAGGAGTGTAACTCCGACCCTCCAAGCCAGTCTGACAGCTCCCCTGGTCTCTCAATGCCATGCGAGACACAAGAGAGTGAGGGTGTTAGTCTCTCACTGCTCAAAGCCAGATTACGACCGTGGGGCTAAAATATAAAATTTTCACCAGCCAATTGCTGTTATCACTTGTTTTATTGCTTTCCCATGTTCATACAGTATGTTCATAATAAAAGTAAAATAGGCGCATATGGATAAGTATTAATTATATATATGGTAAATTAACGACTTTAGTGAGGAATGAATCAGAATACCTTCGCACCGCGGGCACATTCAAATACCATAGCTGCGCAGCTGCCGAGTTAAGCGTAGCATATACAATACAGTATATATATATATATATATATATATATATATATATATATATATATATATATATACAGTATATATATACAGTCAGGTCTTGATATACACGGTTAATTCGTACCCTGTATAGTACGTACCGTGTATATCAAAACCGTGTTTCAGAAATAACAGGCCTTATGGGAATTAATTAATTCGTTCCAGCCACTTTCCCAAAGTCCCCCTTTTGGTCCTTTTTGCCTACCTTCAGCTGACTTATATTACATTATACCACACATCATACATGACATAACATAGAATACATTAAGCATCAATAAGAACTGTTTTGGACCTGTTACTGACCTATTTGTGTGAATAGACGAGTTGACGTTCGGTAGATATCCCCGCTGCTGTACTCCATCCCCGCCCCTTCCCGGCCTCAACCCCGACCCCGTTACTGTGATGAAATTGATAAGCCTTGTGCTACAGCTAGCATATCGGCCCCTCCAGGTTTCCCAACATGTTCACCGTCCTCATCGAAACCAGAGAACACAGAAATATTGTCCATCATATCATTATCATCATCAGACTGGTTGTCACTGTCGGGGGCGCTCCCTCCCTCCCCCTCTCTTTATTATGGTTCAATAGACCAGAAGTAGAGAAGTTATGACCCTATTGATAATGCAAAACTATTGAACACACTTAAAAGTGTATGTTATTTGGTCTCTATATATGTTGCACCCTCTCCCGCACTTCTTCATTCATACTCCCATCTTTACTCAACACACTGCCTAGATACTTGAATGAGCTGACATTCTCCATAGTCTGACCGTTCCACTTCCCTTTCAAAGACCATAACCTTGCTCTTCCCGGTATTTACCCTCAGATTCCATTTTTCACACACTGTTCCAAACATATTTACCAGCCCCTGCAACTCCCATTCATTATCGCTCATCAGAACTGTATATAGTCCATGTTAAAGGGTTTAAAATTTGAAAACAAATATGACTTTCTAATGTGTCCAGTGCCAATAGCAATTTTTGCCTTAAGCTTATGCATTTTGGGCTCGTAAACATTGATCTCGCGATTTAAAAAACAAAAGTTGGGGGGGGGGGGGAGACCAATTCCACTTTAGATACAAGATATTTCTGTAATGAGTTTAAGATTGTGGTTAAACTTTCAATCAATTTATTTTGCTTTTGTTTTGTTTTTGTTCCAGGTTTCCAACTGAAGAAGTAAATTATCACACAGAAATGTCAGTGTGTGGATGTCAAGCAATGCTATTGTGATGCGGTTTAGTGTTTCCTGAGGGTGTACAAAACAACTGAATTGGGGTATGTTGACAAAGACTGTCCTAATAAAGATAATTGCTGGTGTTTTAATTTGTCATGAACTCTATTTCTTCACATCAGCAGATTCAAAAGCCTTCACATGGCTTAACTATCCACAGATCCGAAATCTATGATGACAATCATTTATAATTGTAATAAAAACAGCAAAAAACAATATGATGGAGGAATTGTCATATGTGAAGATGGAGAGTGAAGAGAAAGTGTTAGTCTGTGAAGGTATTGTGGAATTTGCTTGTGAAGAAGAAATATTAACAAATGAAGAAGTGAAGCTTGCTAATGAAACTTATGTAGATGAAGTACTGCCAAATGATCTAAATGACAAATCCAAAGGAGATGAAATACTTGCAAATTATCCAAATACCAGGTCCAAAGAAGATGAAAAACTAGCAGGTGATCCAAACACCATTCTCAAAGAAGGTCCTCACCCTGAACTCTCCACCCAAAAAGTGAAGAAGCACCATTGTGATCTGTGTGGTAAAATGTTTGAGAGCAAGCGGTGCCTCACGCGACACTCTGTGGTTCATACAGGAGTGAAGGAGTTCCAGTGTCAGGTGTGTGGTAAGAGTTTTGGTCAGAAAAGCACCCTCACCACGCATTTAGTTATTCACTCAGGAGTCAAAGAGTACGAGTGTCAAGAGTGCGGTAAGATGTTTGGGCAGCAGGGCCACCTCTCCACACATTTGTTGATCCATTCTGGAGTGAAGGCATTCGATTGTCAAATTTGTGGGAAACAATTTGCTCGCAAGAGTGACTTTACCGCCCATTTATCGGTTCATTCGGGAAAGAAAAATTTCAAATGTGATCACTGTAGTTCACTCTTCAGGACAAAGGCCGAGTTAGTCAAGCATGCTTTTATCCACAATGGATCCAAAATGTTTGAGTGTCAGGTGTGTGGTAAAATGTTTGCCCAGAGAACCGGCCTCAATTCTCACTCAAGAATCCACTCTGGTGTAAAGAACTTCAAGTGCGATCTGTGCAGCAAATGTTTTTACGAGAAGAAGAGCCTCACCAGACATATGCTAGTCCATGCTGGTAACAAGCAGTTCCAGTGTGATCAGTGCGATAAATTTTTCTCGCAGAAAATTCACCTCGCCAATCATTTACTGGTTCATTCAGGTGAGAGAAAGTTCAAGTGTGATCATTGCGGTAAATGTTTCTCCCGTAAAGGCCACCTAGCCAAACATATTGTCAGGCTACATAGAGCTACTTCCAGTAACATAAACAACAGTAATGCATCACTGAATTAAACTTCTTTCTCCTATATAAGCTACATAGCCAATATTATTGTCAGTGCATAAAACTGTAGCTTCTTGCAAATACTACTTATTACAATACCGGTATACTAAAGATATTGGGCGGGTGCCCAACCCCGAAAGGAGTTGAAATAGGGGAGCTATCCCTCCGCCAAAGGCGGCTTTCTTGGGCCTTTCCTAGCTGATGCTGAGAGGATTGGGTTCTAGTCATGTGGTGATGGGCTGGTCTATCAGAATGAGAGTTGAGCGATCTCTGCCATACCCATAGCTTACTTTGACTGTTCCATTTACTTATACATTTTCTATATCTCAAGTGTCAGCGTCTCTTCCTTGGATTGACCTCCCTACTGCCAACCTAGAGGTTGGCAGATTGGGAGCCAAAGCATCGAATTTTTCCTTTGCCCCTCAATTTTCACTTCATAATTGCTGAGGGACACAGGGCCTTGGGTTGGGCTTTGGCTTCCCGGTCATTTCCGCACCCTCCTCAGCTCCCCGCCTTGGAGTGGCTTCGGTCATCTGGGCTATATTAGTGGTAAGCAGGGAGGGTTTTGTGGGGCCGGTCGGTTATGGCTTTGGCCTTGCTCGGGACCTTGGGGCTGCTCGGCCAGACAGCCTGGGGAACAGCAACAACAACAACTAAATATATTTCTGGGTCTCTCAAAATGTGAGAGTACAAGCATGCTACCGGTATTTGCATATGTGAATATTCACTGTCACCAATCACTTATTAGGAAATTAACAAATAAATTAATCCAGCACCTTAACACATCTGATAACAGTACAATTCAAATTTTATAATTTAACATTAGCATAGAGTTAACTTCCAGGAATCAGTCTCGCTGGAGGAATTACTGTATATTTAATAAAGTTAATCAAATTAGCTACTTTACAGATCTACATAGCTGAACTTCATAGTTCAGTACTGGTATTTTTGTATGGTAGCATGAATAATTTCAATAATGCAGGGCTGTGGTTATTGTTGCTGAATTCAATAACTAGCGAATGTTATGGTGGAGCCTGTGCTGTGCTCCACATATTGCATATAAAGTTAGAAGCTACTGTATCTATGCACTAGTGGAATACGGCATGAGATGAGTGGTGTACTGTACAGGCTGTATGATTATATATACAGTATATATTTATTTATTTATTATTTGATATATATACAGTATATATACAGTATAATTATATATATTTATTTATTTATTTATTTTACATATAGTTATACATTTTTATTCTTTTTTGTGTAATGTATGAGATATGGACCCCAGGTATGGTTCTCTATGTATTGCGAGTGGAATAAAGCATTATTATTATTATTATTATTATTATTAATATACGGCCGTCGTCGACAGGCCGTATTATGGTATGCCCTCCGTCTTTCCGTCCGTTAACTTTCCTTGTCATCACTCTAGTGGCTTTATTTCTTCACTGATTTTGATAAAACTTATAACATAGCTTCACTACTGAGAGACCTTAGACGAGTTCGATTTTCAGCCTTTTACCAAAAAATCTAGGGGCGCTACCACCAAACTTCACTGACAGCAGTGTATGGGTTAACTTTCATTATTTTTTTACCGAATATGATATGATTTACAACATGGCTTCTCTACAATAAGACCTTGGATGCGTTCAATTTTTAGCGTTCTATCAGACACCCTATGGGATAGTATGGGTTAACTCCTTGTTTTCACTCGAGCACATATATTTCATCACCGATTTTGGCAAGATTTACAACATTGCTTTTCTACTAATATACCTTGGTGATAATAAAATAACCAGATTTCCGAAGACCCCCACAACAAATAAAAGGAAATAAACAGAAGAAGGAGAAACTAAAACAAATAACATCCAGAACCAAATACAAGGTCTTAAGGGGGGTGGTGTGTTAATAATGACTGACAAAAATATAGAAGCAAGTGAGATTAACCTAGGCAATAATAGATCAGAAATTATAGCAGTGACAATAAAAGACAAGGACAACAAAGCAACTGATATATAGCAGTGGCTTATATACCACCACAAACTAGAGCATGGAAGCGGGAAAAATATGTTACGTAAGACGTTTGACAGTCACTGTAAGTATGGGTAATAAGATTAGGAAGACGTTTTGAGATACGCTCCTATCTTGGTTTAACTGTTGACTCTATATAAGGCTGACTGAAGGTGTGGATGGCCTTAAGAGATGTAGATATTATGTTTTAGTTATAGGTTGATAGTAGGTTGATCTCAGCTCTCGTTCTCTCTGCTCGATGATGATAGATTAATTAGGTAGATATATAGTAATAGTAATGCTGCCACCGTTTATGTCCTTTTAAACCTAATAAATATATGTATTTTGATACTTATAGGTAAAAGAGTAAATTATAGAATGTTTGGTATCCAGAACCAACTTTGATATTTATTCAAGTATCTACTGAAATAGTATACAGAAGTACTAAATATAAGTAAATAGTATACAGAAGTACTAAATATAAGTAAATAGTATACAGAAGTACTAAATGTAATAGTATACAGAAGTACTAAATATAAGTAAATAGTATACAGAAGTACTAAATATAAGTAAATAGTATACAGAAGTACTAAATATAAGTAAATAGTATACAGAAGTACTAAATATAAGTAAATAGTATACAGAAGTACTAATATAAGTAAATAGTATACAGAAGTACTAAATATAAGTAAATAGTATACAGAAGTACTAAATATAAGTAAATAGTATACAGAAGTACTAAATATAAGTAAATAGTATACAGAGTACTAATATAAGTAAATAGTATACAGAAGTACTAAAATAGTAAATAGTATACAGAAGTACTAAATATAAGTAAATAGTATACAGAAGTACTAAATATAAGTAAATAGTATACAGAAGTACTAAATATAAGTAAATAGTATACAGAGTAAATATAAGTAATAGTATACAGAAGTACTAATATAAGTAAATAGTATACAGAAGTACTAATATAAGTAAATAGTATACAGAAGTACTAAATATAAGTAAATAGTATACAAGTACTAATATAAGTAAATAGTATACAGAAGTACTAAATATAAGTAAATAGTATACAGAAGTACTAATTAGTAAATATACAGAAGTACTAAATATAAGTAAATATATACAGAAGTACTAAATATAAGTAATAGTATACAGAAGTACTAAATATAAGTAAATAGTATACAGAAGTACTAATATAAGTAAATAGTATAGAAGTACTAAATATAAGTAAATAGTATACAGAAGTACTAAATATAAGTAAATAGTATACAGAAGTACTAAATATAAGTAAATAGTATACAGAAGTACTAAATATAAGTAAATAGTATACAGAAGTACTAAATATAAGTAATATATACAGAAGTACTAATATAGTATAGTATACAGAAGTACTAAATATAAGTAAATAGTATACAGAAGTACTAAATATAAGTAAATAGTATACAGAAGTACTAAATATAAGTAAATAGTATACAGAAGTACTAAATATAAGTAAATAGTATACAGAAGTACTAAATATAAGTAAATAGTATACAGAAGTACTAAATATAAGTAAATAGTATACAGAAGTACTAAATATAAGTAAATAGTATACAGAAGTACTAAATTAAGTAAATAGTATACAGAAGTACTAAAATAAGTTAAATAGTATACAGAAGTACTAAATATAAGTAAATAGTATACAGAAGTACTAAATATAAGTAAATAGTATACAGAAGTACTAAATATAAGTAAATAGTATACAGAAGTACTAAATATAAGTAAATATAGAATTCCCTATATTGAGAGGAATCTCTGAGCTATGTTCTCTCGCTCGTGGCTAATGTCTATCTAACCTCTCAATACCTCTCCACACCTCTCACCTGCTTTGGCAACCTCGAAACACCTTACAGCCACGTGACCGTCATTGGTCATACGATCAGATGCTTGGGCGACATCAAGGTGCCATAGTAAGCTTCATTTGTGTGGGAAAGGAAACTGAGTCAATGATTTTAGAAGGGAGAAGTTACAAAGAGTTACAATGAATGATCGTCATGTACAGTCTCCCACCTAAATATATGGACCTAAAGCATCTTAAAATTATCTGAGAGATGGATATAGTGAATTCTTAATAAATTATTGAATAGTTAGATGTAATACGCCCCCACTAAAATCTTGCGTATCCACCGCAAGGCAGATACTTAAGATTATGTGAGAGTAAAAGAATTAAGTTAAAGATAAAAAAAAAATTCAGTTGAACAAAAATCGAAAGTGGAATGGAAATTTTCTAAGTATATATTTTGTTAAAAAAATAAAAAGTTATAGTAAAATTATAAAGAACGGAATAAAAATTTAACAAAGCAAACATAATTGCTAAGACAATGAACAAAAATAAAAAGTGTAAAAAGAAAAATACTATACCGGTAGGTATTATCTTCAAACAAAATACTATACCGGTAGGTATTATCTTCAAACAAAATACTATACCGGTAGGTATTATCTTCAAACAAAATACTATACCGGTAGGTATTATCTTCAAACAAAATCACAAAAACAAAAACAAAGATACATTATTCTATCTATCTATCTATTGCCGGACGCCTTACTCCCCTTACGAGGGTGGCCATACACAGAATGCCCCCAAGCGGACCTATTCCCTGTGAGAGGGACAACCCGAGCCAGTTTAGTAAAGGACTTACAGGATTGACCACTCAATTTAGGATCCGTCCGACTCCGAGGCTCTCTGTGTATCTTGTTAGCACTATTTTTCTACAGTGGTGTTCGGCTAATCCATCCACTAACCTGCCTTACCCTTAGGTAAGCAGTACGGATTTGTATCAGGTTTACTCCCCTAGACAGGTTGCCAACCAAGGCTGACGAGTCCCATCCACCCGGATTTGTATAAGGTTGTCTCCCCTATATGAGTTGCCGACCAAGGCTAACGAGTCCCATCCACCCAAATACATTATTGTAGTATTTAATTCTAAATCTTTTATGCTACTACTACGGGGGATAATTCGACAGTCATTTAGAAGTTCGTATATTATATTTAACAGACTTCCTAGCTACCCTAATAATGGGTTCTTGGCTCTGGCCGAGATGAGTTCAAGACTCAGATTGAATATTACGTCGATTCATGCTAGGTTGTACTTTGGACCCCTAGAGTTCCCGTTACTCCCTAACTGAATCCCCGCTATTCAGGTATTGACTTAAATCGGCTTCAATCCTACGACCAGTTATTAGTGATTAATCCTAAATAATTAAGTCAAAACCCTGCTGTGTCTTTTATTTAGACCAGGGCCTAATGAACCATATGCTCTTTGCCTGACTAAAACAAAAGTTATATTCGTTCCTCTACTCTTTAGGTTTTCCCACGTTTACTGAGCCTTTTCCCAATCCCAAGGCTATAACATATGTAATCTGTCTCCTCAATACATAGAATCTATTTATTCCTCTGACACAACCGTCGTTACTACACAAGTACCTCCACAATGACATAACATCATACAAATTACCGAATGAGATTACAAGGTCTCTCTCACGTATAATATGGGTTCCGCCACCCAGTTACTTCACAATCTAGGTTCACAATCTTTACCTCAATCACACTATTGGGTTCCGCCACCCAGTTACTTCACAATTAGGTTTACAATCTTTATCTCAATAATTCTATTGGGTTCCGTCACCCAGTTACTTCACAATTAGGTTTACAATCTTTATCTCAATTACATCTTCTGGATTTACCCTCTAGTAACCCTGTTACCAACACGCTAGGTTACCCTTCACCTGCATCAATTATCGTACTAACAAAAAATGGACCGTGCCTCAGACGCATACACGGAATAACTCTTTTAGACTTAATAATAACGCAACTCACATTGGACTAGTGTCCTTCTTCACAGTTTCCTTTTTACACAACTTAATAAATGATTCATAGGGACTAGTGTCCATCCCTAGCTATAGCTAATCTATTAGGCAACTGAACAACTGTTTCCCTCTTTAACTTACTGGTTGCCTCATTTAGTAACCAAAAGTATTCTTTTCCTCCCCTCTTGACTTTTACTCTTTTAATCTTTACTCTATTCTGCAACTAAACACTGTTTCCCTCTTTAACTTTGGTTGCCTCATTTATTAATACACAAGTGTTCTTTCCCCTGCTCTTTTAATCTTTAATCTCTCCTATCAGATCCTATCTAATAACTCTTCGGCTGGTGCCGGTGCTAACAAAAATAACTAATTAATAAACACATCATCATCTTTATATATATAGGTAAGTCTAAATTCTTTTTCCTTTAGTCTTGTCCTAGAGGACACATCAATTTATATATAGATCACCACCAGGTTTGTCCACCTATCTCTCTTTCTCTCCTTATAATATGTGGGCCCAATATTGGTCCTTAACCCGGGAACTGCGGGAAGACTTTTAAGAGTTCCCCCGGCGGACTGCGGGAAGACTCTTAAGAGTCAGGCTATTAAAAAATCCATTTAAAACACCCCAAAACATTTTTTTTTTTTTTTTTTTTTATTGCCCCTGGGCCATGCCAAATATCACTCCTCCACCTCCCCTCCTTCCCCACTTTCCTCCCCTCCTTCAGTTATCACCTATTTTCCCTGTTATTCCCTTATTCTGTGGTATATTTTCGTGCTAACATTAGCGAGTTGCAAGCAGGGCATTGTCATCACTGTTAGCAAGCGAGTGCAAGAGAGAGAGAGAGTATCGATCGATAGTCTCTCTCCAGACGTGGGGAAAAGTGGCGGGAAAGGAGGTTGCCTCAGCCATACATTATGTAACTCCCGGCCTGTATCGCCGATTTTGACCATCCAAACGCTGTTTCCACTTGTTTTATTGTTGTAACAGGTTAATACCTTTATAATCAACCTATAATAGGTGCATATGGATAAGTATTAATGCTATTTATGGTAAAATAACGATGTTAGTGATGGAAACAGCTCAAATATGTCAGCACAGGAGTGTGGTGTCTCATACCCCCCATGCGCACTTCAGAGGTTAAACAAATGTATTGTGGTATGCTGGATCAGGTGTGTGTGTGTCTGGAACTGTGTTTAGATGAGGGCAAGGTAGCTGGAAAAGTGGGCTCCTGGTGTCCTTTTGTGCCCGGGCGAGAGGGAGAGCAAGTAGGTTGCAGTGTGTGGACCCGGTGAGCTCTGAGGGGTGAGTGACCCCGGGAGTCCGCGCGCGGCTACCTTTATACTCAGGCCTCCCGCTCTCGCACGCTGTGATTGGCTGGTGGGCTCGCCCGGCTGTACGTTCGCACTGACTTGTTGCTTCCTTCACCTCTCTCTTCTCTTCATAGTAAGTTCCAGGAAGTTGATTATAACCCTCTTTTGGTGGCTTACGGGAGTACAGGGCTGGCACCGAGGTATTACTCAAAGGATAATCAGAAGGAGTTCTTCGAGCAAAGAAAGAGAGTGACTTCTGAGGGTGAGTAGGAGGTCCAGCTTCGCGCTCCGATAATGGAGGCCGCTGGTGGGCGGGGCCTGGCACATTGCAGCCGTGAGCTATCAAAATCAGCTGGCTTTGCAAGTAAGCGAAAGGGAGCGCGGTGATTGGCGGAGGGCGTTTCTACTTTAATTATAATAATGATGTCTGCTGTAGATCGATTAACAAAGCAAAGAAATACAGACTTATAAAACAAGGTAAAATTAAAATATACAGCTGCAAGACAAAAAAAAATACTAATCCTAGGTTAATTAATATATAATACTGCAGAAGAAAAAAATGAAGTCCTACTTAATAGGATATAAATAAAAAGAATAAAAAAAAATAAACACGCAAGCCCACTTAGGGTTAAACCCATGGTTTGAAAATAATTAATATCCAAGTTTATAAAAAAAAAAAAAAAAACATTAAACCTTCCAAGTTTGATCAAACCAAACTAAAACCAAAAATAAACATAAGTTAAAACCTGAGGTAAAATAAAAGGAAGAAACATCCTATCTATAGGAACATCCTATCTATAGGAACATCCTATCTATAGGAACATGATATATATCAATATTAAACACAGCAAGCCACAATCCCGTGGAGTGTAATTATAGGTTTGACTCCTGTAAGGAGATAAAGAAAACCTAATATTTAGTAGTGGCCCCGTAATCATTGACGAACATGCCTATTACATAAGGCATCCTCTTCAAACACTAATCCGCCGTAGTTTGAATCTACCGCGCAGAGCATTTAAAAACTGAGGAGCCTTCATCATGAGCGCACGCGACCTCACTCATGGCTTCAGTCATTATGAATTGGGTTCTCACTACGAAAAAACTTCGTAAAAAATAAAAACAAAAAGAAAATAAGAATAACTATCTAATAAGCTTTCCATCATATCGTGGATGTACTTGTGTGGATTTCTGACCAGACGCTGATTCAGGCGTCATTCCTCCTTCACTGACATATCAAGTAAACCAAAATCCTTAATACATCAACGAATGGGAAGGGGACGGTCGGGAGGGCCCCAGTCGTCAATGATTACGGGGCCACTACTAAATATTAGGTTTTCTCTATCTCCTTACAGGAGTCAAACCTATAATTTATTAGTGGCCCCTCCATCATTGACGAACATGCCTGATTTCTAAGACTGGAGGGGGACATTCGTAATCATATCATAACTCTATAAAAGCAGATAATAAAAAACAACCACATAGTATTCTTACTTTTGAAAAATATATTTAAATGTGGCGTAGGCCAAAAATATACAAGAAAAAGGGGTTCAGGCAGGTGCGTGCTTCAAAGAAGCCTGTCTGACAAAAAATGGGTAACCCTGAAGATTCTGAACACAGATCTGCAGGTACAAAGGCACCCCACTCAACGAGTGGTGACAAAAATAACAAGTTATAAGTTTATATGTGCACATAATAAACCCCAAAATAATCGTGGAGGTAAATTGCAAAGGATCTCCACTATTTTAATATTAGATTGCTTTCGCAGCTAAAACTACTATAACAACACCGTTGTTTTGTACTAACATTGTACTAGCACAATTTCTCGCTGAGAAATTTTCATATCGCATTAACCTTAAATTGTATCACAGCTCTTATACTCCGGCGGGGTCTAGGGTGTCCTATGTCAGCTGACTGCCTGATTTCTAAGACTGGAGGGGGACATTCGTAATCATATCATAACTCTATAAAAGCAGATAATAAAAAACAGCCACATAGTATTCTTACTTTTGAAAAATATATTTAAATGTGGCGTAGGCCAAAAATATACAAGAAAAAGGGGTTCAGGCAGGTGCGTGCTTCAAAGAAGCCTGTCTGACAAAAAATGGGTAACCCTGAAGATTCTGAACACAGATCTGCAGGTACAAAGGCACCCCACTCAACGAGTGGTGACAAAAATAACAAGTTATAAGTTTATATGTGCACATAATAAACCCCAAAATCCTGGAGGTAAATTGCAAAGGATCTCCACTATTTTAATATTAGATTGCTTTCGCAGCTAAAACTACTATAACAACACCGTTGTTTTGTACTAACATTGTACTAGCACAATTTCTCGCTGAGAAATTTTCATATCGCATTAACCTTAAATTGTATCACAGCTCTTATACTCCGGCGGGGTCTAGGGTGTCCTATGTCAGCTGACTGCACCCCCCCCCCCCCCCCCCCCCCTTCTCGTGAAAATACACAAAAGTGACTGCAGGGCCACCTAGACCCTCTGCCTTAAAGCTATACATGGTAAGGAAGGCTTGTCTAGAGCAACTGACAAGTATCTAGACAAAAACGTATGATTAGACGCCCACAACTGAGTGGACGCGATATCTTCTACTGAAAATTTGTTCAGGAAACGTAAAGAAGCTGCCCATTTGCGTAAATCGTGGGCCCTACCCATAACGCCGGGATTACTCTCTTTAATGACTTCGACCAGAAGAGAGGCTAATCGTCGTTTAAGTAAGCGTTTACCCGTACTTGCTACCCATAAAGCACCTTGGGGGTTAAGAGGAGCTACTCTCAAATATTTGGTTAGAGCTTGCACTGGACATAGATTATGATGCACCTTACCCCTTTTTAACGGCGGCACCGTGAACTCAGAAAACACGTGTGCACTGTGCTCATTCTTGGCTACAAAACCTGGGGAAGGTGCAATGTAAATACATTTATTAAGTCTGCCAAACCTAAGGCAATTAGGTGTGTTGCTCATCGCCGCCAGCTCAGACACTCTGTTCCCGGTGGCCAAAGCCATAAGGAAAACCGCCTTTTTTAAGAGTAATGCAAAGTCTGCAGTATTATGGTACAGACGAGAGTGAAGTAAAGACAAGGCTTTGTCGAGAGACCAAGTAGGCATGAGCTGACGGGGAGGTGGGCGAAGTTTAAAACAAGCTCTCATAAAACCTGTTTCCTCCGCCACCGGTATGGAGAGACCTGTCAGGTCTAAAAAGGGCACTCTAATCGCAGTTAAGTTATTTTTTAATGTTACCACAGATAAATGTTTCTGCTCAAACAGATAATTTAAATAATTGAAAACTAAAGCCACTGACGGCACATTCTGTTCCGTTCTGATGATCCAGGAAGTAAAAGCTTGCCAATGTGAGTGATACTGTCGTTTTGTAGACTGAGTATATTGATTGATTAATTTATTGGTCACATCTCTACCGTATGGTGCTAGCCACTTGGCCTCCTGAATGTCCATAATGCAAAAGTCAGCGAGGTCGCTAGGTTGCCAATCGTGTCTAAGTGGAAATACCCGACCGGGAGCGACACCGGGTCCGGGCACCACGTTTTCAATTGCTGGTACCACAACTGCGCCGGCCACAGGGGCGCGATTAGCGAGACTAAGCCTCGATAATCTCGTAGTTTGTTCACTACGTGGCACATTAGTGACGCATCTGGCGGCGGAAACAGATAGATGGAGCTCCATCTGTTCCAGTCTGTCACTAGGGCGTCTGGACCCCCTGCCGGCGTTTTCGCTCGGCGGGTGAGGTATAGAGGGAGTTTGTGAGTCTCCTCGGACGCAAAAAGATCCACTTGTGGATGGGAGAGCTCTGCAAACATTAGGTTGAAAATGGGTTGCTTGAGCTCCCATTCTACTGTCGTGCTCTGTCTCCGGGACAGAGCGTCTGCCCAGACGTTCGCTACGCCTGGGAGATAAGATGCGTGAATGTAAATGTCTAGTCTGTTGGCGAGAGTAAAAATCTCTTCCGACACGTTTAGCAACCTCCTTGACCTCCTTGTTTCTGAATACAGTGAACTGCATTCAGATTGTCCATCCTGAAGGCCACCGACTTGCCCTGTAACGCCGGCCCGTGAGCCTGAAGGAAATACAAGGGGACTAGTAATTCTTTGACATTGATGTGAGAGATTTCTAAGTGGGACCAAAGCCCCTGACCCTGGTGCCCCTGATTTGACTGAAATCCCCACCCTATTGTGCCTGACGCATCCGTGTCTACCCATACCGTTGGTGGAGGAGAGGTCCATGACATTATTGAATGCAACGTTTCCCTCTTTGCCCAGACCGCTAGCAAGGTGTGGATTAATTTCGGGATGGGCCATAATTTTTCCGCCGGTAAGAGCGGGAAATATTTGTTGCCTTCCAATATTAATCGTTTTACTTTCAACCGGCCCAACTTGACAGTTAGTTGAATCCAGTTGAGAGAGCCTACCAGAGACTCCCAGACCCTCCGCGTCGTAGTCAGACTGTGAAGAAACATGAACAGTTTCCTGCGAAACCTGTTGCGATTGTCCACACTCTGACTCAGAGTGAGAGGCGCCGTGTCCCAGACCAGCCCTATCCACTGAATTACTCGTGAGGGAACAAGGTTTGACTTTACCAGATTTACCTTGAAGCCTAGAGTTTTGACATGATTTAAAATAATATTGACATGTTTTATGCATAAGTGTTGTGTCTCTGCCACTACCAGCCAGTCGTCTAGATACCACAACACTCTGATCCCCTGTTTTAACAATGGTATCAGGGCTTGCCGGACTAATTTCGTGAATAATCGAGGTGCTAGGTTCAAGCCGAACGGCATCCTTTGAAAAACAAAATTTTGGTGCCTGATCCGTGGCCAAAAACCTTTGAAATCTTTTGTTGACCGAGACGTGCCAATAGGCGTCTGTCAGGTCTAGTGAACACATCCAACCTCCCGGCGGAAGTGTTAGCCTGATTTGGTGTACTGTTAACATTCTGAAAGATTCATTGTGAATGTGAAGGTTCAGATAAGACAGGTCTACGACCGGCCTCATCTGAACACTGTCCCTTTTGGGAACCAAAAATAGTTTGGACGTGAATACAGGGTAATTTGGGGGGACCGGGATGATGACATTCTTGGCAATCATTTCCTGGACCAGTGACTCCACCTCTAAAGAAACAAAATTCGCCGTTGTCGGCTGACGTAAGCGAGGTCGCCGGAGCCACTGCCAAGTGATGCCCTTGCGTGCCACCATCCGTGCCCAAGTGTTTAAAGGCCATGCTTGGTGACACGTTCGGAACGACCCAGTTAGCAGACAAGGGTTCGCCGGCTGTACTACCCTCGGGTCCTCCGGCCTTAAGGTTGGCACCGGGAGTGAGAGAGACTTTAGTTTTTTGATGGTGGGGTTGGTGGTGCTGGACGCTTTGCCGGCTGGCTGGTGTTGGCCGAAGACTGGCCCTGACCTGGCTTATGCTGGCCGCGTCCTCTCTGACCTGAAAACCGACTCTGTCTATGCCTGTACTGACCTTGGGGGGAGTGGGAGGACTTAGGCAGAAGAAAGGGTTTAGATCCCCCTGGCTGAGCTTTAGCAGTTGGCCTAGGTTTGGGGAAGTTAAATGCAGGTTTCTTAGCTGGAGTGGGACTGTGCTTAACGGCCTGTGCCATATTGAACACCGTTCGCCACACTTCAGGGGACATTAAAGAGGGAGTAAGCACTGGTGACATGATCACCTGATTCGCAATGCGATCAGGTAGCTTGCGAACTAAAGACATTCTGAGATCTTGTCTTGCTCGTACCGCCTCAAGCAAGGCGGTGCGTATGTCACCCAAGGATTGGATTGACGACTGGAGGAGCAGTCGCCGGGATAATTCAACCGATCTTCTGGCATCCGCGTCTGCGATTGCCTGAGTGGACCGTAGTAAAGACTTAGCCACCTGTTGAGACACTATGTACTGAGAGAACAGGCGAAAAGCTTTCCCCCTTAGCCTAAATTCTCTGTCTAGGTGAGTAGGGGTAGGGGTAGTGAAGGGGTCTTTTAGCTCACAAAGATTAATCTTAGGGGCAGCTAGGAAAGAAAACAAGGCTGCTGGGACTCCGCCGGCAGAACCTACCGGCATGGAGAACCAAGAATGAGTGTCCTGAGGGATCTGGTGGGAAGATTTAGAAGTGAATGTGGTTGCAAAGTTTTGAGCCTCTATCTCTCAATCTACCCAAGGTCCTGGCCCCAACTGCCCCACCTTCAAAACTGGATTAGCTGCTTCGTCTGTGACGGTCTGTAAATCAAGTTCAGGAGTAAGAGCTGACAGTCTTAATATCATTAAACCCATCCAGCTTAGACCAGTCTGAAAAAAGTTTTGAAGCTGAGGCAGGGGGTAAAGCTGGTTTAGTAGCATACACAAAATAGTCTTGGTGATAATAACTAGGTATAGCCTTGATGTTTACGTCTAGTACATTCCCCAAAATATCCAAAGCCCTCAATTTCTTTGATTTATTGCCCTGGATGACCCACTCACGCGGTACCGGGAGTTCCCCTGACAAGGTAGGTTGGGCGAGCTCTGGGTTAGTGGGGGTCAAAAGGACCCATGACTCGTCTGGTCCATAAAGCAAGGGCATAGCTACCTTTCTGAGAGGCGCCTTGTCTAGAGGGGGTGGATTGACGTCCGTGATGACCCTGACATTTGAAGTTGTCAATGTCGCCGTAGCAGGCTTAGTAACCCCTGATGGTGACAGAGTGGGAGGGTTAGGGATCTTAGATAAAGCAATCGAAGTCATCAGAGGCCGTACCGTAGAACTTGTCGTGGGAGCCCCCAAGTCCATAGTGGGGGTTTCCTGTTGTTGGCCAAAAAATTTAGATAAAGCATCAGTAAGTAGCCCATTAATTTCTTGCGCAGTAACAAATTGGTTAGATGATGAACTTACAGGTGAATCATTACTATCCTGCACGGCGTCTAAGCCTGAGCCTGACTCTTGCCCTTCCATCTCCGAAATTATAGAAACCTCGTCTTTTTCCTCCTGATCCTCCTGAGAAGACCCCGCCGAAGCTGGGGTACCTTGTTGCCAAGATAAGTCAGGAATAGAGGATGGGATCGCCGCGTCCCTGTGGACATCAGCTACTGTGTGACTTGTTTGAGTTGGACGTGGGTGGTCAGACCCTGGCTGAGCAAACCGCCAAACACCGAGGCCCTGGCCTACACTCTCTTGGGAGTCTGAAACATTCTCAATTATTGAACCACCTGAACTTTCCAATTCCAGGGTTAGAATATTACTAGGTAAATCCTCTTTAGGGACCGGCACCGCACTGGACCCTTGAGGCCTAACACAAACTTTGCCTGAGGTAGAGGTACTATGAGAGGCACTAGAAGCTGGTGAATGTAGGGAGGACTGTCTCTTATGGGAATCCTTTTTGGAGGATTTATGGCTACGGTGTGACCGAGAACTACTCTTAGATTTGGAGGAATCCTCGCCGTGACCACTGGTGGAACTTTCCGTCCTACTCTTCTTACTCGCTGGTGAAGAGGCAAGACTAGAAGACTGGCGTCTGAGAGGTGACCGAGACCGAGATCTCTCCCGAGACGATGAGGCGGACGCCGGGGGTGTAGGCTCTCTTGGACGTTTTGGTGTAGTAGCCGAAGATACAGAACCCTGACCAGTCTCCGCCGGCTTATAACTCGTGACTCTAGAGGAACGTTTAGGGGGGGGAGGGTGTTCAAACAGCAATCGATCCCAAAGAGGGACGTTGTCACATTGAAGTGATTTATGCGCAACAATCGTAGTGTAAGCTGCCATCTGCTGCCGTACATCTCTTAAAGCTACTGCCGCGGTCTTATCATTATCGCAAAGGACCTTGATAGCTAATTGGGAGCAAAAAGAACAATTACGCATAACCCAGAGACCCCTTGAACGGTCTAGACATTTAACACACCTTATGCAACGGGTATGCGCAAAAATAGGGATACCGGAACAATCAGGGGTAGTGCATAAAGCAAAGACTGGGGCTGAGGTAGCCATGACAGAGACTGGTGGGGAAACTACCGCCGGGTCTGTATTGGTCCGCCGGAGCCCAGCTCTGGAAAAAAAGAAAATTTCCAGGAATTAATGCTCATAAGGTTAACCCAACATGTTCGCACACAAGTGTTAATAACCCACCGGATAACGAGATGTAATGACACAATGATCACAGCTCGTTACGCGGCGGGGTTCAGAATATCTAAACAAATCTTTTGAAGAAAGTGAAGAATACCCTCTGACATAATATAACTGTCCAGCATGGCGATTATAGTCTTTCTGGTGGTGACTGTCTTAAGATTCAATTTTTGGAACAAAAACAACCCCCCATAAAGACGCCGGCCCTTGAAATATTTTAGTAGAATAACACAGGGCAGGCTGACACGAGATCTGATTCCTAACGAATTGTCACAAAAAGATCGCCGTAAGGTTGAAGGCGGCGATACCTAATTGTATCACTAAATTAAGTGGTTAACTCGAAATTGAATTGTAAATTCCTTATTTCCTCCACCTAGGAGCACCCCCGGGTGTGAAAAACGATGTTAACCCTAATTGAACCTTCAATCGCCGTAAGTATAAAGGCGGCGATACATATAGTATCACTTAAAATGGATTGGTTAATGAACTAATTGACTTAGTTGTTCATCCCACCCTACCAAGGTACACCCGCCGGGTGAGATGTCAAAAAGTTAACCCCATAAGTTCCTGTCCCCACTTCTTTGTAAAAGATCGCCGGGGAGGAAAGCCCTTAACACAGCTAGGTTTTTCATGTGGCTTTTTGTAAAACCTGGTAGAAAAAACTACATAACGTATGTTCGTATGAACAGCGTTTTATAGATGGGTACAGTCATTCCGCCGGGAATCAAAGGGTGCCTGAAACCAGGTACCAACAGAGACGCAGTCCTGGAGAGCCACAGACACCTCATCGCCGGGAATACAAGCCTGTGTGAAAACCACGTGTGGCCCAACACGGCTTTCGGCCGGGTTTTTTTCATGGTGAAACCGAGAAAAAACCCGCCGGAAGGAAACCCACCCCGAACAGACACCATCTGATCGTACAACGGACACGAAGGAAGCCACGCACGACTAACCTAAGTCCACACAATAAACCGTGGAATTAGCCAATACACAACTAAACCAGGAACAAACATAGTCCGAGGAATTAGCCAATACACAACTAAAACCCGGATACACATGACACAGTAGGGCATATTTATAAATAATAAACAATAACACTTGTACATGTGGCAAAAGCTACGCGTGGCTGGCTAGGCCTAAGTAGACGGCATAATAAATGTTGAAATATACACAAAACACTGGAAATATCACAACAGGAACCACCGCCAACACACCACTGTAGCAAATACTTCCGGCAAAGGGAAGACTGACTCGGGACCCAGAAAAAACTTCACTAAGTGAAGAAAAATACGCTGGGAACGTCAGTAAGCAAAGCTTACCTCATCAGACAGATAAAAGGCAGCAATAACTAACGCGTAATGAAAGCCGCCTGCAACACAAGCTAACTAACTGTGAAAAAGTTCACATGTCCTCAACAGGACCACGAGGGAACATCCGAAATAGATGCCCCATACACACGACCCAAAATACACTGCACTGCGGGCAACCAGCCCAGGACACTCCTGCTACGCATATCCTAACCTTACTCGATACATCCCGGAGTAAACAAATGAGAAAAAACTCACTAGGGACGCAACAAATGCGGAATCAGCGGAGCGTGGGGAGACACGTCCGGGCAGGCTGAACGCAGAGCAGAGAAGGAGGAATGACGCCTGAATCAGCGTCTGGTCAGAAATCCACACAAGTACATCCACGATATGATGGAAAGCTTATTAGATAGTTATTCTTATTTTGTTTTTGTTTTTATTTTTTACGAAGTTTTTTCGTAGTGAGAACCCAATTCATAATGACTGAAGCCATGAGTGAGGTCGCGTGCGCTCATGATGAAGGCTCCTCAGTTTTTAAATGCTCTGCGCGGTAGATTCAAACTACGGCGGATTAGTGTTTGAAGAGGATGCCTTATGTAATAGGCATGTTCGTCAATGATGGAGGGGCCACTAATAAATATAATACCTTCCTAATCTGAATTTTTTTTATTGTGCAAATAAAATTGTAATAAATGTTTTCATCCGGGAGCTACCCGTTTTTCCAAAATAATGCATTTCCTATGGCCAATCCTAAAACATAAAATAAAATCACACACTCGTTGAAGCAAAACCCAAAAATAAAAACGCTTAGAAGTAAATTAAATTGCCGTACATACAGACATTAACCCGGCAACGGCGAGAAAGCTCTTAAGAAGTTTTACTGGGCAACGGCGGCAAAGCTCTTAACCCGGCAAGCGCGATAGGCCTCACGGAAGGCTTCCTATAGGGAACGCGATAGGCCTCACGGAAGCAGGACCATAAAAAAAGCCTTCCATAAAAAAAAAGGGCCTATCAAAACAAAGGAATTTGTCTCTAGGTGAGATAATTCCCCTCCAGTACTCATCCATGTAAATCTCACCCACCCCCCTCCCCTCCTTCCCCACCTTATTCCCCCCTCCCTCCCCTCCTCAATTATCACCTATTTTTCCTCTTATTATCATCATTTATCGGTTATTTTTCTCTCCCGCGATAATGTAGCACAAGTGGGTTGCATAAAAGATCGTTATGCAACACCCAGACACCGGCACACACCGCCCCGCTCGTCTCAGTTGACTCCCAGACAGCGAGAGGGGAGGGCTGCCTGTGGCTTTCTCTCGCCTGAGATTATGACCGGGTGGCCAATATCTTCGTTTTTCACCACCCAAATGCTTTTCCCACTTATTTTAGCACTCTTGAAGGTTCATATATACATCATATATGTAAAATAAAAGCATACCGAAAACAAATAATGGTTTATATTGTAAATATAACGCATTCTGTCAGAATCCAGGGCTAGAAATGCACAAATAACTACCCTAGCACCTACGTCTATATCGCGCTTGTCAGGTTAAGAGGGAAGGCCTAAAAAAAAAAAAAAAAAATTAGGCCCCAGTAGGGTTTTTTTTCTTTTTTCTCTATACTTCATATCACTCCTCCACATCCCCTCCTTCCCCCCTTTTCCCTCCCCCCTTCAATTATCACCCATTTTCCCTATTATTCCCTAATTCGTTGGTATATTTTCGTGTAAACATCTCCAAGCCGGTTCTATGGTGTGGTCATGTGACTAGCAAGTGTGTTGCGTAAGGCCAGGGAGAGTGTGAGTCAGTCAGTCTGGCTTGAGGCCTCGTGAATGGAGGAGTTGCCTGAATTTGCTCCACAATTCATGAATGGGCTGCTCCATGTTTATTCGTGATTTTGACCATAAAAAACCTTATTCCTACTTGTTTTATTGTTGTTACAGGTTACTATCTTCATAGTGAAGGTAAAATAGGCGCATATGAATAAGTAATAACGATATTTATCGTAAAATGACGATTATAGGCATGAATGGAGCCTAATATGCTCGCCCAGAACAGTGGTGTTCAATACACCCAGCTTGCCGTTTATAGGTTAACATCATTTTGTCCAAATTGTGGACTCTACCGAAATACACTCGTTTTCGATTTTATTTTAGAGTTTCTTTTGAATTGATTTTTGGAAGTTTGATTGATTGATATTTTCTTGGATTATTATATTTTGGAAGCGTTCAATTAGTCTTTTATTTTCCGTTCAGTACTTTCTTAGTGAATTATATTACTTTAATTTATTTTTGTTGCCCATTTTTGTGTTTTCGTGTTTGCCTATTGGCTAGTCACGGGCTGTAGCCTATATTTCGGTAAATTTTTGTTCGCTAATATTGTGGTAATATTTTTTGTTCATGAGGATTTTCTTAAGTTGAAAGTATTTTCCCCTCGCGTTTATTTTTTTGGATCACAGGATATTGTCAGTCATGTGTTTTCCATTGTTTTTACGAGTTACTTACTGTTCAATTGTTTTCTCTTCATTCTAATTTGTCCGATTTTCTCGGAGTTGAAATCTTATGTTTAATTTTCGTAGAATTATTCTTTTAACTTTTACACAATGGAGGTCAAGCAATATCAGATCTTTAATTTGGGGGAGCCCAGTGAGATTAAAACAATCTATTATTTATTATATTTGCATGAAACATTGGCTATAGTTTTTCTAATATAGATATTTTATTTCATTGTTTTGGCTTATTTCATGGAAAAGAGATAATTTTGGAAAATAATTTTGGAGTATGTTTTGGAAACTGAAATAAATTTCCCAGGTATATAGATAATTTTTTTCTTTCGTGGTCCTCGTTGGATGAACGGCCATGGAGGAGAAAGGAAATATTATGTATACCCTATTGAGACTATCTTTGAAAATGGTTTTTGTTCTCAACATTTTTATGTGTTGTGTGGAATTTTATGATTCTATGAAAAAATAAAAAGTAGGAGTTAGTTTATTAACAAAAGAAACAATAGCTGCATTTTGTGTTACCACCACTGATAAGCCATTGGGCTTTTGGCAGAAAATGCCCAAAATTGTCAGTGATATCCGAGACATGTTTACATGTGTTCTCATCGTCCAGCATATTACTGCTTCATATTCATCAGCCAACTTAAAATAGCCCTATATAATATTTAATTATTGTTATGCCCTGATTTTCTACAGGTTTAACTGAGTGTAGGTGGTTTCGGCAGGACTGGGCTATGGGGCCTTCATGCACAGGACACAAATGAAAACAATAGAGGGCATAAATAATAGCTGAGTAAATGGTTTATAATGCAGCTTTATTCTCCGAAAAATCACTGGTAGAATATTGGTTACATGTGAATTCGAAACAATGGCAAATTGGAGAAGTCTGGTGTGTACTTCTGGACTTTTATAATCTCTTAGCACTGTTCGCGGATTTGGATAGAGTTCGTTCGCTTCCCACTTCCAACGTTCAGGAATAATTCTTCTGATCACCTGTCCTCAACGATACGTAGGCTATGGAAATCCTTAGTTATCTTGAGCTGGTGTGTCGGGGGTTAACAGCGACTCCGTGGCCGTCCAAGTTGTCCGGTAGTGTAGAGAAGGTTTACAGTTGGGCTAATTTGTCTAGCCGTTGATGACACGTCGTTATGGGACCCCTACTGAAAGCCTTAAATGCCTCTGTCATCGGCGTAGCCAGAGAAAACAGTGGATCGAAATAAAGTAAGACAGTCGGGAGAACGACTTTTCTTACTAATTCTGGCCTTATGAGGAGGTTCAGACGTGCAAACGGCTTCTTGCCTTTCGGTCAAACAGACAATTGTTTGCCCAGGAATCTTCTCGTCGAGTCTTCTCCTAAACTCACGTAATCCCTTCTAACATAACCAGATCTTTCTACCTGGGACCGGTTATGAGTTATGATTGCTCTTAAGCCCAAAGTAGTGGCGAACCGGCTGACTATACGTTTATGAGACAATTAAAAGAATTTATGAATCGGTTGAAAGTATAGGTTTGACTCCTGTAAGGAGATAAAGAAAACCTAATATTTAGTAGTGGCCCCGTAATCATTGACGAACATGCCTATTACATAAGGCATCCTCTTCAAACACTAATCCGCCGTAGTTTTGAATCTACCGCGCAGAGCATTTAAAAAACTGAGGAGCCTTCATCATGAGCGCACGCGACCTCACTCATGGCTTCCGTCATTATGAATTGGGTTCTCACTACGAAAAAAACTTCGTAAAAAATAAAAACAAAAAGAAAATAAGAATAACTATCTAATAAGCTTTCCATCATATCGTGGATGTACTTGTGTGGATCTCTGACCAGACGCTGATTCAGGCGTCATTCCTCCTTCACTGACATATCAAGTAAACCAAAATCCTCAATACATCAACGAATGGGAAGGGGACGGTCGGGAGGGCCCCAGTCGTCAATGATTACGGGGCCACTACTAAATATTAGGTTTTCTTTATCTCCTTACAGGAGTCAAACCTATAATTTATTAGTGGCCCCTCCATCATTGACGAACATGCCTGATTTCTAAGACTGGAGGGGGACATTCGTAATCATATCATAACTCTAGAAAAGCAGATAATAAAAACAACCACATGGTATTCTTACTTTTGAAAATATATTTAACAACGGCGTAGGCCGAAAATATACAAGAAAAAGGGGGTTCAGGCAGGTGCGTGCTTCAAAGAAGCCTGCCTGACAAAAAATGGGTAACCCTGAAGATTCTGAACACAGATCTGTAGTTACAAAGGCACCCCACTCAACGAGTGGTGACAAAAAATAACAAGTTATAAGTTTATATGTGCACATAATAAACCCCAAATAAACTTGGAGATAAATTGCAAAGGAACTCCATTGTTCTAATATTAAATTGCTTTCGCAGCTAAAACTACTATAACAACACCGTTGTTTTGTACTTAACATTGTACTAGCACAATTTCTCGCTGAGAAATTTTCATATCACATTTTAACCTTAAATTGTATCACAGCTCTCATACTCCGGCGGGGTCTAGGGTGTCCTATGTCAACTGACTGCACCCCCCCCCCCCCCCTTTCCCGTGAAAGTAAACAAAAGTGACTGCAGGGCCACCTAGACCCTCTGCCTTAAAGCTATACATGGTAAGGAAGGTTTGTCTAGAGCAACTGACAAGTATCTAGACAGAAACGTATGATTAGACGCCCACAACTGCGTGGACGCGATGTCTTCGACTGAAAAAAATTTCAGGAAACGTAAAGAGGCTGCCCATTTGCGTAAATCGTGGGCCCGACCCACAACGCCGGGATTACTTTCTTTAATGACTTCTACCAGAAGAGAGGCTAATCGCCGTTTAAGTAAGCGTTTACCCGTACTTGCTACCCATAAAGCACCTTGGGGGTTTCGAGGAGCTACTCTCAAATATTTGGTTAGAGCTTGCACTGGACATAGATTATGATGCACCTTTCCCCTTTTTAACGCCGTACCGTGAACTCAGAAAACACGTGTGCACTATGCTCATTCTTGGCTACAAAACCTGGGGAGGGTGCAATGGAAATACATTCATTAAGTCTACCAAACCTAAGACAATTAGGTGTGTTGCTCATCGCCGCCAGCTCAGACACTCTGTTTCCGGTGGCCAAAGCCAAAAGGAAAACCGCCTTTTTTAAGAGTAATGCAAAGTCTGCAGTATTTTGGTACAGACGAGAGTGAAGCAAAGACAAAGCTTTGTCCAGAGACCAAGTAGGCATGAGCTGACGGGGAGGTGGGCGGAGTTTAAAACATGCTCTCATAAAACCTGTTTCCTCCGCTACCGGTATGGAAAGACCCGTAAGGTCTAAAAAGGGCACTCTAATCGCAGTTAAGTGATTTTTTAATGTTACCACAGATAAACGTTTCTGCTCAAACAGATAATTCAAATAATTAAAAACTAATGCCACTGAGGGTACAGTTTGTTCTGTTCTAACGATCCAAGAAGTAAAGGCTTGCCAATGTGATTGATACTGTCGTTTTGTAGACTGAGTATATTGATTGAGTAATTTATTGGTCACATCTCTACCGTATGGTGCTAGCCACTTGGCCTCCTGAATGTCCATAATGCAAAAGTCAGCGAGGTCGCTAGGTTGCCAATCGTGTCTAAGTGGAAATACCCGACCGGGAGCGATACCGGGTCCGGGCACCACATTTTCAATTGCTGGTACCACAACTGCGCCGGCCACAGGGGCGCGATTAGCGAGACTAAGCCTCGATAATCTCGTAGTTTGTTCACTACGTGGCACATTAGTGACGCATCTGGCGGTGGAAACAGATAGATGGAGCTCCATCTGTTCCAGTCTGTCACTAGGGCGTCTGGCCCCCCTGCCGGCGTTTTCGCTCGGCGGGTGAGGTATAGATGGAGTTTGTGAGTCTCCTCGGACGCAAAAAGATCCACTTGTGGATGGGAGAGCTCTGCAATCATTAGGTTGAAAATGGGTTGCTTGAGCTCCCATTCTACTGTCGTGCTCTGTCTCCGGGACAGAGCGTCTGCCCAGACGTTCGCTACGCCTGGGAGATAAGATGCGTGAAGATAAATATCTAGACTGTTGGCTAGAGCAAAAATCTCTTCCGACACGTTTAGCAACTTCCTTGACCTCGTTGACCCTTGTTTCTGAATACAGTGGACTGCATTCAGATTGTCCATTCTGAAGGCCACCGACTTGCCCCGTAACGCCGGTCCGTGAGCCTGAAGGAAATACAAGGGGACTAGTAATTCTTTGACATTGATGTGAGAGATTTCTAAGTGGGACCAAAGCCCCTGACCCTGGTGCCCCTGATTTGACTGAAATCCCCACCCTATTGTGCCTGACGCATCCGTGTCTACCCATACCGTTGGTGGAGGAGAGGTCCATGACATTATTGAGTGCAATGTTTCCCTCTTCGCCCAGACCGCTAGTAAGGTGTGGATTAATTTCGGGATGGGCCATAATTTTCCCGCCGGTAAGAGCGGGAAATATTTGTTGCCTTCCAATATTAATCGTTTTACTTTCAACCGGCCCAACTTGACAGTTAGTTGAATCCAGTTGAGAGAGCCGACCAGAGACTCCCAGACCCTTCGCGTCGTAGTCAGACTGTGAAGAAACCTGAACAGTTTCCTGCGAAACCTGTTGCGATTGTCCACACTCTGACTCAGAGTGAGAGCGGCGGTGTCCCAGACCAGCCCTATCCACTGAATTACTCGTGAGGGAACAAGGTTTGACTTTACCAGATTTACCTTGAAGCCTAGAGTTTTGACATGATTTAAAATGATATTGACATGTTTTATGCATAATTGTTGTGTCTCTGCCACCACCAGCCAGTCGTCTAGATACCACAACACTCTGATCCCCTGTTTTAACAATGGCATCAGGGCTTGCCGGACTAGTTTTGTGAATAATCGAGGTGCTAGGTTCAAGCCGAACGGCATCCTCTGAAAAACAAAATTTTGGTGCCTGATCCGTAAGGCCAAAAACCTTTGAAATCTTTTGTTGACCGATACGTGCCAATAGGCGTCTGTCAGGTCTAGTGAACACATCCAACCTCCCGGCTGAAGTGTTAGCCTGATTTGGTGTACTGTTAACATTCTGAAAGATTCGTTGTGAATGTGAAGATTCAGATAAGACAGGTCTACGACCGGCCTCATCTGAACACTGTCCCTTTTGGGAACCAAAATAGTTTGGACGTGAATACAGGGTAATTTGGTGGGACCGGGATGATGACATTCTTGGCAATCATTTCCTGGGCTAGTGACTCCACCTCTAAAGAAACAAAATTCGCCGTTGTCGGCTGACGTAATCGAGGTCGCCGGAGCCACTGCCAAGTGATGCCTTTGCGTGCCACCATCCGTGCCCAAGTGTTTAACGGCCATGCTTGGTGACACGTTCGGAACGACCCAGTTAGCAGACAAGGGTTCGCCGGCTGTACTACCCTCGGTTCCTCCGGCCTTAAGGTAGGCACCGGGAGTGAGAGAGACTTTAGTTTTTGATGGTGGGGTTGGTGGTGCTGGACGCTTTGCCGGCTGGCTGGTGTTGGCCGAAGACTGGCCCTGACCTGGTTTATTCTGGCCGCGTCCTCTCTGACCTGAAAACCTACTCTGTCTATGCCTGTACTGACCCTGGGGGGAATGGGAGGACTTACGCGGAAGAAAAGGTTTAGATCCCCCTGGCTGAGCTTTAGTAGTAGGCCTGGGTTTGGGGAAGTTAAATGCAGGTTTCTTAGAAGGGGTGGGACTGTGCTTAACGGCCTGTGCCATATTGAACACCGTTCGCCACACTTCAGGGGTCATTAAAGAGGGAGTAAGCACTGGTGACATAACCACCTGATTAGCAATGCGATCAGGTAGCTTGCGAACTAACGACATCCTAAGATCTTGTCGTGCTCGTACCGCCTCAAGCAAGGCGGTGCGTATGTCACCCAAGGATTGGATTGACGACTGAAGAATCAGTCGCCGGGATAACTCAACCGATCTTCGAGCATCCGCATCTGCGATTGCCTGAGTGGACCGTAGTAAAGACTTAGCCACCTGCTGAGATACTATGTACTGCGAGAACAGGCGAAAAGCTTTTCCCCGTAGCCTAAATTCTCTGTCTAGGTGAGTAGGGGTAGGGGTAGTGAACGGGTCCGTCAGCTCACAAAGATTAATCTTAGGGGCAGCTAGAAATGAAAACAAAGCTGACGGGACTCCGCCGGCAGAACCCACCGGCATGGAGAACCATGAATGAGTATCTTGAGGGATCTGGTGGGAAGATTTAGAAGTTAAAGTGGTTGCAAAGTTTTGAGCCTCTACCTCCCAATCTACCCAAGGTCCTGGTCCCAACTGTCCCACCTTCAAAACTGGATTAGCTGCGTCGTCTGTGACGGTCTGTAAATCTAGTTCAGGAGTGAGAGCTGACAGAGTCTTAATATCATTAAACCCATCCAGCTTAGACCAGTCTGAAAATAGTTTTGAAGCTGAGGGGGTAAAGCAGGCTTAGAAGCATACACAAAATAATCTTGGTGATAATAACTAGGTATAGCCTTGATGTTTACGTCCAGAACATTACCCAAAGTATCCACGGCCCTTAATTTCTTTGACTTATTGCCCTGGATGACCCACTCACGCGGTACCGGGAGTTCCCCTGACAAGGTAGGTTGGGCAAGCTCTGGTTTAGAGGGGTTCAAAAGAACCCATGACTCGTCTGGCCCATAAAGTAAGGGCATAGCTACCTTTCTAAGAGGCGCTTTGTCTAGAGGGGGTGGATTGACATCCGTTATGACCCTGACATTTGAAGTTGTCAATGCCGCCGTAGCAGGCCTAGTGATCCCTGAGGTTAACAGAGTGGGAGGGTTAGGGATCTTAGATAAATCAATCGAAGTCATCAGAGGCCGTACCGTAGAACTTGTCGTGGGAGCCCCCAAGTCCATTGTGGGGTTTTCCTGTTGTTGGCCAAAAAATTTAGATAAAGCATGAGTAAGCAGCCCATTAATTTCCTGTGCCGTAACAAACTGGTTTGATGAAGAACTTACAGGTGAATCATTAGTATCCTGTGCGGCGTCCAAGCCTGAGCCTGACCCTTGTCCTTCCATCTCCGAAATTATTGAAACTTCGTCTTTCTCCTCCTGATCCTCCTGAGAAGACCCCGCCGAGGCAGGGGTACCTTGTTGCCAAGATAAGTCTGGGATAGAGGATGGGATCGCCGCGTCCCTGTGGACATCGGCTACTGTGTGACTCGTTTGAGTCGGACGTGGGTGGTCAGACCCTGGTTGAGCAAACCGCCAAACACCGAGGCCCTGGCCTACGCTCTCTTGAGAGTCTGAAACATTCTCAATTACTGAACCCCCTGAACTTTCCAATTCCAGGGTTAAAATATTAAGTGGCAAATCCTCTTTTGGGACAGGCGCTGCAATGGACCCTTGGGCCGTAACACAAACTCTGTCTGGGGTAGAGGTACGATGAGATGCACTAGAAGTTGGTGAATGTCGAGAGGACTTCCGTTTATGTGAATCCTTTTTGGAGGATTTATGGCTACGGTGTGACCGCGAACTATTCTTAGATCTGGAGGATTCCCCGCCGTGACCACTGGTGGAACCTTCCGTCCTACTCTTCTTACTCGCCGGTGAAGAGGCACGACTAGATGACTGGTGTCTAAGAGGAGACCTAGACCGAGATCTCGCCCGAGACGAGGAGGCGGATGCCGGGGGTGTAGGCTCTCTTGGGCGTTTAGGTGTAGCAGCAGAAGATACAGAACCCTGTCCAGTCTCCGCCGGCTTAATACTCGTGACTCTAGAGGAACGTTTAGGGGGAGGGTGTTCGGAGAGCAATCTATCCCAAAGTGGGACGTTGTCACATTGAAGTGATTTATGCGCAACAATGGTAGTGTAGGCTGACATCTGTTGCCTGACCTCTCTCAACGCTACCGCCGCGGTCTTATCATTATCACAAAGGACCTTTACAGCTAATTGGGAGCAAAAAGAACAATTACGCATAACCCAGAGACCCCTTGAACGGTCTAGACATTTAACACACCTTATGCAACGGGTATGCGCAAAAATAGGGATACCAGCACAAGCAGGGGTAGTGCACAAAGCAAAAACTGGGGCCACGGTAGCCATGACAGAGACTGGTGGGAGAAAACTACCGCCGGGTCTGTATTGGTCCGCCGGAGCTCAGCTCTGGAAAAAAGAAAATTTCCAGGAATTAATGCTCATAAGGTTAACCCAACATGTTCGCACACAAGTGTTAATAACCCGTCGGGTAACGAGATGTAATGACACAACGAACACAGCTCGCTACGCGGCGGGGTTCAGAATATCTAAACAAATCTTTTGTTAAAGAAAGTGAAGAATACCCTCTGATATAATATAACGGTCCAGCATGGCGCTTATAGTCTCTTGGTGGTGGTGACTGTCTCAAGATTCAATTTTGTAACAAAGCAACCCCCCATAAAGACGCCGGCCCTTGAAATATTTTAGTAGAATAGCACAGGGCAGGATGATACGAGATCTGATGTCTAACGAATTGTCACAAAAGATCGCCGTAAGTTTGAAGGCGGCGATACCTAATTGTATCACTAAATTAAGTGGTTAAATCGAAATCGAATTTTGTAAATTCCTTAGTTCCTCCACCTAGGAGCACCCGCCGGGTGTGAAGAATCGATATTAACCTAATTGAACCTTCAATCGCCGTAAGTGTAAAGGCGGCGATACACATAGTATCACTTAAAATGGATTGGTTAACTAACTGAAAGACATAAGTCGTTCATCCCACCCTACCCAGGTACACCCGCCGGGTGAGATGTCCAAACGTTAACCCCATAAGTTCCTGTCCCCACTTCTTTGTAAAAGATCGCCGGGGAGGAAAGCCTAAAACAACAGCTAGGTTTTTCATGTGGTTTTTGTAAAACCGGGTAGAAAAACTACATAACGTATGTCCGCATGAACAACGTTTTATAGATGGGTACAGCCATCCCGCCGGGAATCAAAGGAGGCCTGAAACCAGGCACCCACAGAGACGCAGTCCTGGAGAGCCACAGACACCCCAACGCCGGGGAAACAAGCCAGTGTTAACAACCACGTGTGGCCCAACACGGCTCTCGGCCGGGATTTTCATGGTGAAACCGAGAAAAACCCGCCGGAAGGAAACCCACCCTGAACAGACACCATCTGAACAAACAAGAGACACGAGGAGAGCCACGCACGACTAACCCAAGGTCACTCAATAATCCGTGGAATTAGCCAATACACAACTAAACCAGGAAACAATTATAGTCCGAGGAATTAGCCAATACACAACTAAAACCCGGATACACATGACACAGTAGGGCATATTTATAAATAATAAACAATAACACTAGTACATGTGGCAAAGCTACGAGCGGCTGGCTAGGCCTAGGTAGACGGCATAATAAATGTTGAAATATACACAAACACTGGAAATATCACAACAGGAACCACCGCCAACACACCACCGTAGCAAATACTTCCGACAAAGGGAAGACTGACTCGGGACCCAGAAAAAACTTCACCAAGTGAAGAAAAATACGCTGGGAACGTCAGAAAACAAAGCTTACCTCATCAGAAAGATAAAAGGCAGCAATAAATAACGCGTAGTGAAAGCCGCCTGCATCACAAACTAACTCAACTGTGAAAAAGTTCACATGTCCACAACGGGACCACGAGGGTACATCCGAAATAGATGCCCCATACACTCGACCCATAAAACACTGCACTGCGGGCAACCAGCCCAGGACACTCCTGCTACGCCTATCCTAACCTTACTCGATACATCCTGGAGTAAACAAATGAGAAAAAACTCACTAGGGACGCAACGAATGCGGAACTAGCGGATCGTGGGGAGGCACGTCCGGGCAGGCTGAGCGCAGAGCAGAGAAGGAGGAATGACGCCTGAATCAGCATCTGGTCAGAGATCCACACAAGTACATCCACGATATGATGGAAAGCTTATTAGATAGTTATTCTTATTTTCTTTTTGTTTTTATTTTTTACGAAGTTTTTTTCGTAGTGAGAACCCAATTCATAATGACTGAAGCCATGAGTGAGGTCGCGTGCGCTCATGATGAAGGCTCCTCAGTTTTTTAAATGCTCTGCGCGGTAGATTCAAAACTACGGCGGATTAGTGTTTGAAGAGGATGCCTTATGTAATAGGCATATTCGTCAATGATGAAGGGGCCACTAATAAATATATAATCTTGCCCCTGGTTTCTCAGTTGCAACAATATATTTGTCAAGGATTGATTTACTCCCTCACAGAGGCACTTGGATCGCGAACACCACAAATCACTGTATATCCTGAGGGTGGAGCTGGGTAATATATCCTGAGGGCGGAGCTGGGTAATATATCCTGAGGGCGGAGCTGGGTAATATATCCTGAGGGCGGAGCTGGGTAATATATCCTGAGGGCGGAGCTGGGTAATATATCCTGAGGGCGGAGCTGGGTAATATATCCTGAGGGTGGAGCTGGGTAATATATCCTGAGGGCGGAGCTGGGTAATATATCCTGAGGGCGGAGCTGGGTAATATATCCTGAGGGCGGAGCTGGGTAATATATCCTGAGGGTGGAACTGGGTAATATATCCTGAGGGTGGAGCTGGGTAATATATCCTGAGGGCGGAGCTGGGTAATATATCCTGAGGGTGGAGCTGGGTAATATATCCACAAATGCGGCACTTCCGTTACGTGGTTTATATCTTCTCGAACTGGCTTGTTTTTTTGGCGCGGGACTATATATATGGAGGGGGTGCAGAGGGGCTTCCTTTGTCTAACTTTTGGATGTCAGAGGGGAATACAAGTTAATTTAATCCCTTGGTTGAAGAGGGTAGCATTAAAGGTCTATTATAAAGTTAGCATGTAGGCCGCAATATGATTTACCTTTTTTCTGACATTTACTCTAAGACAAATTATTAATAGGAGTCGAGAGGAGGATGTTGGGGAAATAAAATAACTAGTTTGTCCAGCACCTTTGGACTCAAGCGGTAAGGCAGCCTACGTTAATATTATCTCTAGGATCCTCCTCTGAACTAGCTGAAATGCAGTCTAAGGCGGGTTAAGGGGGACTTGGGGGTTAGATATGAACGGGACAGGAATAGGATTTAGGCTGGAATCGAAACTTGGAGGTTGGTATGGGTTGTAAACAACCGGAGTTTCTAGCAAGAATTTGGCGGGCATGTAGGATGTCGGTAGTCCTACGCGAGGGGTAGATGCTGGGCCTCTTCGAGGGGAGGAAAGGGGGGATTAGCCTCGCGTGCATTAATTCACTGCCCCAGGTTGTAGGGGTGGTTAGTTATGTTAGGGGATAGTTAAAGGAGGTACCAAAATAGGTTTTTACTCTGCTTACGGAAGCTTGAGAAAATGACTTGCTCGGCACAAATTAACATCTTGATGGCGTCCTTTTTAGAGGGAGTTATTAAGCTCGGGTTGGTATGGAAAAACGACAGGTGGATAAAAGGTTACCTGAGCATGCTTGTTACTATGCAAAGTATTGGTGGATTAATGAGAGTTAACTTAGGGAAAAGTGACATGCATGAATTGGACGGTATTTTGCCGTCGTTAATATAAAAGTATAGAACCTGGTTGAATAACTCAAGTTCAATTGTATAACTACTTAGGTGCTAGAACGAATCTCGGAGCATGGGGTAATATATGTTTATCTTCTTAAATGGAGAGAAAAACTAGGTGGCTTCCCTAGAGCTCTCTGGAGAGGATTGTATTCAGATTTGTCATAATTAATCTTATATAAAACAACAGAGATACGAAAACAGAGTAGTGTGGACTGTGGACTAGAAGGGATGACTGATTAGATGTATAATAGGTGTGGAAAGAGACGGAAAAGGAGGAACACAAGGGTGAAGGAAAAAGAAATACTTAACTTACGAAAACGTAATGCGTGCATAAAATGACGGTATTAATCGTCGTTAAACTAAAGCGAATGAACCCTGGTTGAAATGCACGGAATACGATTCGACATGGGCAGTGCCTCTGTGTCAGATCCATATCGATCGGGCAATTTCTGGTTCATATAATATCCTAGGCACTAAAACGAAACAGCTGAGCTTGGGGTCGGTGGATGTGACATTTTTATGGCCTATACCCTCTTTTAAGGGGGTGGGAGGGGGGCATAGCCTCGTGCGTTCTACCCATACGGTTCAGGAGGGGTGTGGTTTACTTAGGTCAGAGGATCATGAAAGAGATACCAGAATAGGTTTGCACTTTCTGTATACTGGGGTTCGAGTCAGAACTGACTCGGCACGGAATATAAAAATATCCTGATGGGCGTCATGCGAGGGGAAGGTTTGTGAAGTTGGCTTGGTAGAGCTACGGGGAGAGGAAAAAAAAGGACAGGGTGGCTCAAAAGTTTACCACTGGGCACGCGGTCACTAAGCAGAGTATTGTGGATAAAATTGTTTCTTTAACTTAGGAATGGGTACATGCATGAGTGACATCGATCTATCTCATAATGGAGAGGGAGAGACTAGGTAGTTTTCCTGCACTTCTCTGGAGATGATCGTATGCAACTTGGATATTATTAATTATATAAATCAACAGATATGGATTAGTACAAGCACAGGGTTAGGTTAGTTTTCTGTGGATTGGTGGCATACATAGAAAAACGGGTTTTCATGGGGTAACAATTTTGAGGCGGTTGTACCGAGTTTGACCCGTAGCCAAACTCACGCAAAATTAATACGACGATATTGTCCGGCACGACAATTTCCTAAGCACAGACCCGCATACGAAATTGGGGATGGTCTGGGGCTTTCTTAATCAACACAGTCACCGTGGACACACACGACGCAGGTATTATAGTTTACGTCGTCTAAAATTAGGGGGCAGGGTTGCTACATAATTAAATACATGACTGACCTAATCACGATCTGATTGGTTTGAATGGAGACAAGGGTGTCTTTAGATCGCCGTCGTACCTACACAATGAAAGTAACATATATAGTCTGCATGCATGGTTGGTACCTTCATTAAATACATACTTAGTCGGTACATCAAGAATGTTTCATTGTTAAAGTAATGTGGTTTATATATTAGAAGGCTGTGATTGAGGAGACGTATACTATGTGGAAGGAAGAAAACGAAGTTGGTGTGTTGTGTGAGTGTCTTGGATGTGGGAACCTATTACTTGTGGTCGACGTGCCTTTGGGCCTTTTGTTTTCCGGCCGTGTTGGGGTCGATCCTTTGGTCCCTTTGTTTGAACCTAACATATTCGAAAGGTTGTGAGTATAACACGTACCTTTGGTCGAAGTGTCTTTGGGATCTCGTTTTCCGGCCGTGTCGGCTTCCTTTGATCCTGTGGGTGCGTATTTTTCTTTCCGGCTGCTGGGTCCTTTCGTCCCTGCCGGCTTCCGTTCTGGTTCTTGCGGAATTGTTACTGGGTTGTTGGTGGGGGACATTCCTTTTGGTGGTATTTTAATTATCACTAGAACAATAAACTATACCATGTAGGAAGTCTTCTGGAGAAATTATAGGTTTGACTCCTGCAAGGAGATAAAGAAAACCTAATATTTAGTAGTGGCCCCGTAATCATTGACGATTATACCTATTACATAAGGCACCCTCTTCAAACACTCATCCGCCGTAGTTTTGAATCTACCGCGCAGAGCATAAACATTTTGAGGAGCCTTCATCATGAGCGCACGCAACCTCACTCATGGTTCAGTCATTATGAAATTGGGTTCTCACTACGAAAAAACTTCGTAACAAATAAAAAAGAAAAAGAAAATAAGAAAAACTATTCATAAGCTTTCCATATACTCGTGGATGTACTTGTGTGGATCTTTGACCAGACGCTGACTCAGGCGTCATTCTTCCTTCACTGACATATCAAGTAAACCAAAATCCTTAATACATCAACGAATGGGAAGGGGATGGTCGGGAGGGCCCCAGTCGTCAATGATTACGGGGCCACTACTAAATATTAGGTTTTCTTTATCTCCTTGCAGGAGTCAAACCTATAATTTATTAGTGGCCCCTCCATCATTGACGATTATGCCTGATATCTAAGACTGGAGGGGGACATTCGTAATCATATCATAACTCTAGCAAAGGCAGATAATCAAACAACCACATAGTATTCTTACTTTGTAAAAAAGATATATATTTGGTGCATAAACTTTATACAGCACAACTATACAAAAAGGGGTACAAGCAGGAGCGTGCTTCAAAGAAGCCTGCTTGATAAAAAAGGGTGTTAACTCTGAGATTCTGAGAACAGATCCGCCAGTTAACAAGGCACCCCACTTAAATTAAGTGGTGAAAAATAAAACTTATAAGTTTACATGTGCACATATAAACCCCATAAAATTAGTGGATATATCTTGCAAAATATAACCAATGCTTAAATTAGATTGCTTCACAGCCCAAAAACTACTTACAACAACACTGTTGTTTGTACTAAAATTGTACTAGCACAATTTCCTGTAATGAATAGTACAGAGAAATTTAAATATCACAACACCCATCAACAGTATCACAGCTCTCATATTCTGGCGGGGTCTAGGGTGTCCTATGTTACACTGACTGCACCCCCCCCCCCCCTCCCCTTTCTTGAAATTAAACAATAAGTGACTTGGGGGCCACCTAGACCCTTTGCCTTAAAGCTATACATGGCAAGGAAGGTTTGTCTAGAGCTACTGAGAGGTAACGAGTCAAAAACGTATGATTAGAGGCCCACAACTGTGTGGACGTAATATCTTCAACAGAAAAATTCTTAAGGAAACGTAACAAAGCCGCCCACTTGCGTAAATCGTGGGCCCTACCCACAACGCCGGGATTACTCTCTTTAATGACCTCGACCAAGAGAGAAGCCAGTCTACGTTTCATCAAGCGTTTACCCGTACTTGCTACCCATAAAGCACCGTGGTGATTTAGAGGTGCCACTCTCAAATATTTGGTTAGAGCTTGCACTGGACATAAATTATGGTGCACCTTTCCCCTTTTCAACGCCGGCACCGTGAACTCTGAAAACACGTGTTCACTGTGCTCATTCTTGGCTATGAACCCTGGGGAAGGTGCAATGTGAATACACTCATTAAGCCTACCAAACCTGAGGCAATTAGGTGTGTTGCTCATCGCCGCCAGCTCAGACACTCTGTTCCCGGTAGCCAAGGCCATAAGGAATACTGTCCTTTTTAAAAGTAATGTAAAATCTGCAGTATTTTGGTACAGACGGGAATGAAGTAAAGACAATGCCTTGTCCAGAGACCAGGTAGGCATGAGCTGACGGGGAGGTGGGCGGAGTTTAAAACATGCCCTCATAAAACCTTTTTCCTCCGCAACTGGTATGGAGAGACCGGTAAGGTCCAAAAACGGTATCCTAATCGCTGTTAAGTGATTTTTTAACGTTACTACAGATAAACGTTTCTGCTCGAACAGATAATTTAAATAATTAAAAACCAAAGCCACCGAGGGCACAGTTTGTTCTGTTCTAAGAATCCAAGAAGTAAAGGCTTGCCAATGCGATTGATACTGTCGCTTTGTAGACTGGGTATATTGATTCATGAATTTATTGGTCACGTCTCTACCATATGGTGCTAGCCATTTGGCCTCCTGAATGTCCATAATGCAAAAGTCAGCGAGGTCTTTAGGTTGCCAATTGTGTCTAAGTGGAAAAACCCCACCGGGAGTGATACCGGGTCCGGGCACCACGTCTTCAATTGCTGGTACCACAGGGGCGCGATTAGCGAGACTACGCCCCGATAATCCTGTAGTTTGTTTACTACGTGGCACATTAGAGACGCATCTGGCGGCGGAAACAGATAAATGGAACTCCACCTGTCAGTCTGTCACCAGTGCATCTGGCCTGCCCGCCGGTGTTATCGTCCGGCGGGTGAGGTACAGTGGGAGTTTGTGAGTCTCCTCTGACGCAAACAAATCCACTTGTGGATGGTAAGGCTCCGCAATCATTTGGTCGAAAATGGTTTGCTTGAGCGCCCATTCTACAGTTGTGCTCTGTCTCCGAGACAGAGCGTCTGCCCAGACGTTTGCTACGCCTGGGAGATAAGATGCGTGAAGCTGAATGTCCAGCCTGTTGGCTAGAATAAAAATCTTTTCTGACACGTTTAGCAACCCTCGAGATCTCGTCGACCCTTGTTTCTGAATACAGTGAACTGCATTCAGATTGTCCATTCTGAAGGTGTGACGTTAACCACTCCGTTAGAACCGCATGGCTTGTCCTACAGTGACTCGCTAGGATCGCCAGGGCATTGGATGGGGCTACAGTTTATGTATTAGAGTGTGCTTTATTTCATATGAAAGCTCGTGTCATGGGCAGTCCAGAAAGGCTCTTTGTTTTCACCCATGTCAAGGCTTTATATATTTAATTCTAAAGTATATGTTTTATCATTAACTAGTAATGATGGGATCTGGGAGAGAGAGAGAGAGTAGAACAGAGTGAGAGGGGGGCGCGCAGTGTTTTTGCCCCGCTCGATGACGTCACGGCTGACTGCCTCGTGGGGGTTGGTTGAGAGAGGTCCTTACCATGCTGCTAGCTCCCTTGCTAGTGGCTAGAGGACTTGTAACCGCTTTTTTCCCACGCGGCTCGAGCTAGTGCGAGTATATATACAGTTCCTCGCCACTCTCTCCCTCAGATCTGGTTTCTAGAACGCATCCATCTTTATCCCTTGCTACCTGTCCCCCGCTCTGTACCTGAGAATCTTTTCCTCTGCCTACCTCTCTCTTTTTTCATATCTTTCACCACCTTTTATTAATATTATACCCCCTCTGGTTAACTCTGCAAAATCAGCTTCATGCTGGCCAGTTGTATTGTGCGTTAAGGTCTGATATAACCCATGTATGTTAGTGTTAAGATAAGTTGATCACGAAGCATTGGTTGGCATTCATATTGTTTAGTACCGCTTCCTATAATTATTAGTGTTCTGCTGGATTAGATAATGCTAGACTAGGGGTCTGATATTATAAGGTATTGTTTCCTATGAGTGCTGGCTTTAGTTAAAAGCTGCACGACATACCTGAGAACTGGAGTTGATTGAGTAAATTCTAGTCTGTGTGCCATTGAGAGTAGAGCATGCACGAATGAGGGCTTTTTGCCTATACCATTCTGCACTGTTCTAAGCTCGTTGTTTGTCTTTGAGGTACGCCAGGAGAACGCTTAATACTTCGGTATTAAGGTTTCTCAAGAGAGCTACCCTTCCCTATAACGTAATATTTGACGCACAGACTTGAGATTTGCACTAGGCTATGCGGCATGCCATGCGCACCAGTATCTCGTATCATTGACTCTAGCTAGACTTTATCAATCATAGTAGACATTAAGTATATTAACCTAATTACTCTTTTTATGCATACCCATTTATGATTACACAAGCATTTCGCAGCCTAGTTTGATGTATGGAGACACAAACGACTTAGGCTCTTTTTGTTGATAGGAATACTGCATTGTCGTGGCGATTATTATTGTTGTAGTGTTTAGGATATTCTTGGCTCCGACGGCATTATATATTCTGCCTTTTTGTGTGCATAGCCTGCACGAGCATTGTTCCGCTGCCTGCCTTTTTGGATTCCATTTCCGATACGAGCATCTTTATAGCATCTAACATTTAAATAAGATTCCTTGTTAGTGTTGAAGGACTTTAGTGCACTTTCTTTCATGCAGGAGTGCCTGACATTTATTGATTAAAGTAACGTAAGCTGTAACTTCTCTTACCACCTTACTTTGCATACCATAACCAAGCACCTTCGGTTATAGGTAGTAATAGGCTGTTTTCACATAACATTAAGCCTAGAGTAGACGCACATTTATTGAGAGTTTGATAGCCTATTATTGCATATAGAACTCGGAGAGTATTTGTGTTCTTTGTTCACTGGGAATATACATCAGAGGTTGGATCTAGCGCTTTCCGTTGTAGCATTTATGCCATTACTAGTCCAATGAATAAGAGCCCTGATATATTTAAACCCCAGTCGTAACAAATGGCGACCTTACCTAGGATTTGGTGAACCTACATTTATTAGCAGGGAACATTTGTTGTTTTGGAGAATATTTTGCGGGGATCAGCAAGAATATTTTTTTTTAGCAACATAGTATAGCCCTTGAGTATTTCCGAGAATTTGTGTGTGTATATCGAGGTATAAGAGTTTGGGGTGCTTCTTTTCTGAATATTGTGGTGAGACATTTTTGTGAGCATCATGTCTTATACCGGATCAGAGGAGAATGGAGACACAGTACGTAATGTCGAGACTGAGGAACAGCAGTATGGTGAAATGGTTAATCAGGGTGGGTTGCCCCTGGGGGGACCACCGGTAATTTTAAACCGTAACCGTGCTCCTGATCAGTCTGTCTCGCACTTATGGAAACTGGTTCCGGTGTTTGATGAGAGTGGGGTAACAGAATTTTTCGCACGCTTTGAGAAGAAGTGCCAGGAACACCAGTGGCCAGAGAATAAATGGGCAGCACTTGTATCCTCTAGATTAAGAGGCAAGGGTCTTAAAGCCTACGATGCATTACCTTTGGAGTCATGTATTGTGTATGAGGATCTCAAGGAGGCTGTCCTGAGGGCTTACGAACTGCAACCAGAAACGTACCGTTTGAAGTTCCGGGGTGTAACTAAGGGAAGAGATAGCACCTTTTTGGAACACGCCCGGGACTTGTCCGATGCTATGGGGAACTGGCTCCGATCTGAGAAGGTAACAACGTTTGCTGGAGTTAAGCAGTTGATGATGTTGGAGCAGTTCTTTAAGAGCACGAGCGGTGATCTAACTTTGAACTTAAAGGAGAAAAACCCAAGAACTCTAGTCGAAGCAGCAGAAATGGCTGATCGACGGCTGTCGTTGATTCGGGGTTGCGGGTCCTCACAGAAGTACGATGTAAGTGCTAAGGACCGTTATCCTGTCCCTCCCCGTAACAATGACACATTTAAACAGAAGAGCCATGAAACTAAAACTGAATCCAAACCTTACACCACACCATATGTGAAAAGTCAGGGGCCTTTTACATCACAGTATAAGCCAAAACCGAAATTTATGTGTTTTAGTTGCCACCAGGAGGGTCATAAGGCAAATGAGTGCCCTAGTCGACCTCCTCCGGCAGCCGTGTCTTTTGCTCACGGCATTGGAGTGTTCAAGAGGACATCGGAGTTTGTTAGAGGCATTTCTTCCGAGGTAAATACACTGCCAGTGCAGAAGGATCCGGAAGGCTTATTCCCTGTCCGTGATGCCTTTAGTGACCACAGGGGACTCGGTTGTGTGGAGTGGGGGGGTAGAAGACATGAGGTGAGAATTTTGCGTGACACTGGGGCATCGCAAACACTGTTGAGAAATTTCACTGGTAAACCTGTCAATACAGCGCGGGTGGTTGTGGTTCAGGGAGTTAATGCGACAAGGTCATACCCGCTTGTAAGAATGAAGGTGGAAGTTGATGGTGTGACTCGTGACCTGGATGTAGGAATTGTGGAGAAGTTACCTGTTGGGGGCGTCGACCTCCTTCTTGGCAACGACTTTGCGGGGCCTACTTCTGAGGCTCCACCCTTAGTCGTTGTCGAGAAGCCGGCCGACGTGAGTAGGGAGGAGCAGGAGTGGGTTGAGAAGTGTCCGGTGCAGCCTATGGCGTGTGTTGTCACCGGAGATTCTGCATCCAGGGAGTCACATTCTGGTCAACAGTCTTTAGATCAGCGGAGGAAGGGTACCGGGAAGGGGTTGAAAGTTGATGCGGTTGAGAGTTTAGTATCAACGGACCTTCTCGGGGACTCATTATTAGGACCACATTTCGAGTCTGGAGAAGACCCAGTAACTGTTCCTGAAGGGGCAGAGGATGGGCTTAAAAAGACGAAAGAGTTGAAGGAGGACAGTGATGCACAGTCGGGAGATGTAGCAACAAGGTACCCTGACGCGTACCCTATGAGAAATGGGTCGGCGAAGACGGTGGTCCGAAGCTTGCTAGTGTATTTTTCCCGGTATGGTTACCCGCAGGGGATTCAGTCAGTCCAGGGACCCAACTTCACTTCTAGCCTCTTGGTTCAAGCAATGCCGCAGCATGAGATTGTTGGGGTTGTGTCATCTGCGTATCATCCGGAGAGCCAGGGTGTGTTAGAGCGATGGCACTCAGCCTTGAAATCTGTGCTTCGTTGTTGTTGCTTTGAGAGTGGGAGGGATTGGGATCTTGGCCTGCCATGTGTTTTGTTTGCTGTGTGGGAGGTACCTGGGGAGAGTTTGGGATTCAGCCCTAATGAGCTCGTCTTTGGACACCGTGTCAGAGGGCCTCTCCATATGGTTGAAGAAGTATGGGAGGGTGCACAGAAAAACCTTGTTCTATGCTCAAGTGTGTCCTCAACAGTCGAGAACGGATGTTGCGCAGTCTGGAGTTGGCTGGCCGTAATTTGACTAGCTCTCAGGCCCTCAGGAAGGACAGGTACGACCTCAAGGTTGAACTCAGGGAGTTTCACGTGGGTCAGGAGGTGTTGATTCTACTGCCCCTTGTAGGTCACCCCTTATCCGCGAAGTACGCTGGTCCTTATAGGGTGGTTGAGGAGCTATCAGACCTGGATTACTTGGTAGCCACTCCAGACAGACGGAAGCGCAATCAGTTATGTCATGTTAATCCCATGAAAGAGTATGGGAGGCACCCCCCTGAGCCTCTCACTGTGCCTGTGATGACGTTTAGCAGTCAAGGTGGAGAAGGAGAACGGGACAGTCAAGCTCAGGTGGAGGATAACTGGAAGGATAAGAAGTTCAAATGGGCGCCTGAGTGTGAGAAGGTGTTTAGAGAAGTAAAACACCTGTTGTGCACTCACCCGATCCTCAGGGCCCCTGACTTTAGCCTACCTTTCCAACTAGCAACGGAGGCTAGTGGTGTGGGGGCTGGTGCCGTCCTTGTGGAAAAGGACGATGATGGGCTGGAGCATCCTGTTAGTTTCTGCTCGGAGAAGTACAATTCGGCCCAGGGGAGCTGCTCTGTTGTCGAGGAGGAGCTGCTGGCGGTTGTGCTTGCGCTGAGGCATTTCGAGGTCTATGTTCCAGCCTATGGTCCGGTCGTTGTAGTTTACCCAGATCATCATCCTCTCAAGTTCTTGGACCAGTTTCACAATCGGAATATGAAGCTGACCAGGTGGTCACTAAGGTTATTGGTATATAACCCTGGACATACGCCATATTGCCGGTTGTGACAACGTGGTTGCAGATGGTCGTTCAAGGGTATATGATCCTGGGTAGATTGACACACGGGTAGCCTCCTGCTTTAGTTTGAATAGTATTTTGTGCTTGGTGCTTGTTGGCTCGCGGTTGTAGCCCAGCGTATTGGGTCGTAAAGCAGGAGTTGAGCGTTTGGTATAGAAGAAAAAACTAGGCTTGCCCCTATAGTGCAGCCGAAATAAACAAATTAAAAACATAAAAATCAAATAAAAACTCTTTCTTTGATAGTTGAATTTGTTCAGTATGTTATAGCAGTAATTCTGAGCTGCACTCCTCTCAGAATGCTGGGCTAGAGAAGCTCGCTCTTGAGGAGCATAACTACATATAATTTAACCTATGGTGTTGGGGAGGGTTATAATTTTGAAAAATGTTTTGTTGAAGAACTGTGCCAGATCTTTTACTGCCGCTGGGTGATGGGAAGTGGAGATATAGCATGGGTTCTAACCATCAGATTTTTGTGAGCCTTGGGGCCTCTGAGAAAAATCTTGGGGGGGGTGTGACGTTAACCACTCCGTTAGAACCGCATGGCTTGTCCTACAGTGACTTGCTAGGATCGCCAGGGCAGTGGATGGGGCTACAGTTTATGTATTAGAGTGTGCTTTATTTCATATGAAAGCTCGTGTCATGGGCAGTCCAGAAAGGCTCTTTGTTTTCACCCATGTCAAGGCTTTATATATTTAATTGTAAAGTATATGTTTTATCATTAACTAGTAATGATGGGATCTGGGAGAGAGAGAGAGTAGAACAGAGTGAGAGGGGGGCGCGCAGTGTTTTTGCCCCGCTCGATGACGTCACGGCTGGCTGCCTCATGGGGGTTGGTTGAGAGAGGTCCTTACCATGCTGCTAGCTCCCTTGCTAGTGGCTAGAGGACTTGTAACCGCTTTTTTCCCACGCGGCTCGAGCTAGTGCGAGTATATATACAGTTCCTCGCCACTCTCTCCCTCAGATCTGGTTTCTAGAACGCATCCATCTTTATTCCTTGCTACCTGTCCTCCGCTCTGTACCTGAGAATCTTTTCCTCTGCCTACCTCTCTCTTTTTTCATATCTTTCACCACCTTTTATTAATATTATACCCCCTCTGGTTAACTCTGCAAAATCAGCTTCATGCTGGCCAGTTGTATTGTGCATTAAGGTCTGATATAACCCATGTATGTTAGTGTTAAGATAAGTTGATCACGAAGCATTGGTTGGCATTCATATTGTTTAGTACCACTTCCTATAATTATTAGTGTTCTGCTGGATTAGATAATGCTAGACTAGGGGTCTGATATTATAAGGTATTGTTTCCTATGAGTGCTGGCTTTAGTTAAAAGCTGCACGACATACCTGAGAACTGGAGTTGATTGAGTAAATTCTAGTCTGTGTGCCATTGAGAGTAGAGCATGCACGAATGAGGGCTTTTTGCCTATACCATTCTGCACTGTTCTAAGCTCGTTGTTTGTCTTTGAGGTACGCCAGGAGAACGCTTAATACTTCGGTATTAAGGTTTCTCAAGAGAGCTACCCTTCCCTATAACGTAATATTTGACGCACAGACTTGAGATTTGCACTAGGCTATGCAGCATGACATGCGCACCAGTATCTCGTATCATTGACTCTAGCTAGACTTTATCAGTCACAGTAGACATTAAGTATATTAACCTAATTACTCTTTTTATGCATACCCATTTATGATTACACAAGCATTTCGCAGCCTAGTTTGATGTATGGAGACACAAACGACTTAGGCTCTTTTTGTTGATAGGAATACTGCATTGTCGTGGCGATTATTATTGTTGTAGTGTTTAGGATATTCTTGGCTCCGACGGCATTATATATTTTGCCTTTTTGTGTGCATAGCCTGCACGAGCATTGTTCCGCTGCCTGCCTTTTTGGGTTCCATTTCCGATACGAGCATCTTTATAGCATCTAACATTTAAAGAAGATTCCTTGTTAGTGTTGAAGGACTTTAGTGCACTTTCTTTCATGCAGGAGTGCCTGACATTTATTGATTAAAGTAACGTAAGCTGTAACTTCTCTTACCACCTTACTTTGCATACCATAACCAAGCACCTTCGGTTATAGGTAGTAATAGGCTGTTTTCACATAACATTAAGCCTAGAGTAGACGCACATTTATTGAGAGTTTGATAGCCTATTATTGCATATAGAACTCGGAGAGTATTTGTGTTCTTTGTTCACTGGGAATATACATCAGAGGTTGGATCTAGCGCTTTCCGTTGTAGCATTTATGCCACTACTAGTCCAATGAATAAGAGCCCTGATATATTTAAACCCCAGTCGTAACAAAGGCCACCGCCTTGCCCCGTAAAGTAGAGCCGTGAGCCTGAAGGAAATATGAGGGGACTAGTAATTCTTTGACATTGATGTGGGAGATTTCTAAATGGGACCAATTCCCTTGACCCTGGTGCCCTTGGTTTGACTGAAAGCCCCAACCTATCGTTCCTGCCGCATCCATGTCTACCCATACCGTCGGCGGAGGAGAGGTCCATGACATGACTGAGTGTAATGTTTCCCTCTTCGCCCAGACCGCTAGCAAGTTGTGGATTAATTTTGGTATGGGCCATAATTTTTTCGCCGGCAATAGCGGAAAATATTTGTTGCCCTCCAATATTAAACGTTTGACTCTTAACTGGCCCAACTGTACCGTTAGTTGAATCCAGTTGAGAGAGCCGACCAGAGACTCCCAGATTCTCCTTGTCGTAGTCAGACTGTGAAGGAACAGAAACAATTTCCTGCGAAATCTGTTGCGATTGTCCACACTCTGGCTCAGAGTGAGAGTAGCTGTGGCCCAGACCAGCCCTATCCACTGAAGTACTCTTGAGGGAACAAGGTTTGACTTTACCAGGTTGACTTTGAACCCTAGAGTTTTGACATGTTTGAATGTTATGTTGACATGATTTATGCATACTTGTTCCGTCTCTGCCACCACTAGCCAGTCGTCTAGATACCATAAAATCCTGATCCCTTGCCTTAACAAGGGCATCAGGGCTTGCCGGACTAATTTCGTGAATAAGCGAGGTGCTAGGTTCAATCCAAACGGCATCCTCTGAAAGACATAAGTCTGATGCTTTATTCTTAAGGCCAGAAACCTTTGAAATCTTTTGTTGACCGAGACGTGCCAATACGCGTCCGTCAGGTCTAAAGAACACATCCATCCTCCCGGCGGAAGTGTTAGCCTGATCTGGTTTACTGTTAGCATCCTGAATGACATGTTGTGAATATGGAGGTTCAGATAAGACAGGTCTACGACTGGTCTCATCTGAACACTGTCCCTTTTGGGCACTAGAAATAGTTTGAATGTGAAAACTGGGTAATTTTGAGGAACCGGGATGATGACATTCTTGGCGATCATCTCCTGGACTAGTGACTCCACCTCTAATGAAACTAAATTTGCCTTTGTCGGCTGACGTAAACGAGGTCGCCGGAGCCACTGCCAGGTGATGCCCTTGCGTGCCACCATCCTCGCCCAAGTATTTACTGGCCATGCGCGGTGACACGTCCGGAACGACCCAGTTAGCAGACAAGGGTTCGCCGGCTGTACTACCCTCTGATCCACCCGCCGTGAGACCGGCCCTGGGAGTGAGAGAGACTTTAGTTTTTTGGTGGTGGTGGTGGTGGTGGTGGTGGTGGTGGATGCTTAGCCGACTGGCCGGCATTGGCAGAAGACGGGCCCTGGCCCGGTCTGCTATAGTTTCGTCCTTTATGACCTGCAAATTTACCTTGTTTATACCTGTACTGACCTTGGGGGGAAGCGGACTTAGGTATCTGAAAGGGCTTTGACCCACCCGGCTGAGTTTTTGCGACTGGCTTGGGTTTGGGAAAGTTAAAAGCAGGTTTCTTAGAAGGGGTGGGACTGTGCTTAAAGGCCTGAGCCATATTGAAAACAGTTCTCCACACATCAGGGGACATTAACGAGGGAGTTAGCACCGGCGACATGACCACCTGGTTCGCAATTCTGTCAGGAAGTTTCCTCACCAGGGACATCCTAAGATCCTGTCTCGCCCGCACCGCCTCGAGCAAGGCTGTGCGTATATCCCCCAACGACTGAATCGAAGTCTGAAGGAGTAATCGCCGAGATAGTTCAACCGATCTTCTGGCTTCCGCGTCCGCGATTGCCTGAGTGGATCGTAACATAGATTTCGCCACCTGGTGCGTAACGATGTACTGGGAAAAAAGTCTATACGCCTTCCCCCGTAGCCTAAACTCCTGGTCTAGGTGAGCTGGGGAAGGCGTAGTGAAAGGATCTTTAAGTTCGCATAGATTGATTTGGGGGGCAGCTAAAAAAGCAAACAAAGCAGATGGAACTCCGCCGGCTGAAAAGACTGGCATAGAGAACCAAGAATGGCTGTCCTGAGGAATCTGGTGCGAAGATTTTGAGGTGAAGGTGGTCGCAAAGTTCTGAGCCTCTACCTCCCATTCCACCCAAGGTCCTGGACCCAACTGCCCCACCTTCAACACTGGGTTAGCGGCTGTGTCTGTGACCGTTTGTAAATCTAATTCTGAAGTGAGAGCTGACAGTGCTTTTATATCATTAAAACCGTCATGCTTGGTCCAGTCAGAAAACAGTTTTGAAGCTGAGGCAGGGGGCAGTGCAGGCGTAGCTGTATACACACAAAAGTCATGGTGATAATGGTTCGGAATGGCCTTAATATTAACATCAAGTACATTACCCGCAATATCCAAGGCTCGTAACTTTCTAGATTTATTTCCCTGGATTACCCACTCACGTGGCACTGGAAGTTCCCCTGACAAAGTGGGCTGCACCGCCTCTGGCTTAGTTGGGATCATTTGAACCCATGAGTTATCTGGACCATATAACAGGGGCATAGCTACCTTTCTTAACGGTGCTTTATCCAACGGGGGAGGATTCACATCCGTTACCATCCTTACATTAGAAGTAGTCAGTGCCGCCGAAGCAGGCCTAGCGACTATATTAGGTGATATAGAGGGAGGGTGCGGAATCTTGGTCAAAGCAATAGAAGCGATCAGAGGCCGAACACTTGAACTTGTCATGGGAGCTCCCAGGTCCACTGTAGGAGTCTCCGGCTGTTGGCCAATTTTTTTTGTTAGAGCAGTAACTAACAACCCATCTATTTCCTCCGCCGTGACAAATTTAGCGGATGAAGAACTCAGAGGTGAATCATTCCTATTTATTAGTGGCCCCTCCATCATTGACGAACATGCCTATTACATAAGGCATCCTCTTCAAAAACTAATTCGCCGTAGTTTGAATCTACTACGCAGAGCATTTAAAATCTGAGGAGCCTTCATCATGAGCGCACGCGACCTCACTCATGGCTTCAGTCATTATGAATTGGGTTCTCACTACGAAAAAACTTCGTAAATAATAAAAAGAAAAAGAAAATAAGAATAACTATCCAATAAGCTTTCCATCATATCGTGGATGTACTTGTGTGGATCTTTGACCAGACGCTGATTCAGGCGTCATTCTTCCTTCTCTGCTCTGCGATCAGCCGGCCTGGACGTGTCTCTCCACGCTCCGCTGGTTCCGCATTTGCTGCGTCCCTAGTGAGTTTTTCTCATTTGTTTACTCCGGGATGTATCGAGTAAGGTTAGGATATGCGTAGCAGGAGTGTCCTGGGCTGGTTGCCCGCAGTGCAGTGTATTTTGGGTCGTGTGTTTGGGGCATCTATTTCGGATGTACCCTCGTGGTCCTGTTGTGGACAGGTGAATTTTTTGTTTTTTCATAGTTGAGTTAGCTTATGATGCAGGCGGCTTTCATTACGCGATTAATTCTGCTGCCTTTTATCTTTCTGATGAGATAGCGTTGCTTTGTTGACGTTCCCAGCGTATTTTTCTTCACTTAGTGAAGTTTTTTCTGGGTCCCGAGTCGGTCTTCCCTTGGTCGGAAGTTTTTACTACAGTGGTGTGTTGGCGGTGGTTCCTGTTGTTATATTTCCAGTGTTTTTTGTTTATATCTCAACAGTTCTTGTGCCGTTTGCTTAGGCCTAGCCAGCCGCTCGTAGCTTTGCCAAATGTACAAGTGTTATTGATTTATTTTATAAATATGTCCTACTGTGTCATGTGTATCCGGGTTTAGTTGTGTATTGGCTAATTCCACGGACTATGTTTGTTTCCTGGATTAGTTGTGTATTGGCTAATTCCACGGATTATATTTGTGGTCCCTAGGTTAGTCGTGCTTGGCTATCTCTCGGGTCCTATGTGCGTTCAGATGGTATCTGTTCGGGGTGGGTTACTTTCCGGCGGGGTTTTCTCGGTTTCACCATGAAAACTCCGGCCGTGAGCCGTGTTTGGCCACGCATGGTTTCAAATCAGGCGGGTGTCCCCGGCGAGTTGGTGTCTGTGGCTCTCCAAGACTGCGTCTCTGTGTTGGTGCCTGTTTCAGGCTCCCTATGATTCCCGGCAGATAGGTGGTACCCATCTAACATTGTTCATGCGGACATATGTTATGTAGTTTTTCTACCCGGTTTTACAAACCAAAGGAAAAACCCTAGCTGTTGTTGTGGGCTTTCCTCCCCGGCGATCTTTTACAAAGAAGTGGGGTTAGGAACTTATGGGGTTAACGTTTACGACATCAGGTCCCACCCGGCGGGTGTACCTTGTTAAGGTGGGATGAACGAATTGGTAATTCAGTTTAGTTAACCGGTCCATTTTAGTGATATTATATGTATCGCCGCCCTCACTCTTACGGCGATCGTAGGCTCAATTAGGGTTAACGCATTTTTTCATAAATTGGCCACACCCGGCGGGTGCTCCTGGGAGGGGGAAATACGGGATTTACAATTCAGGCTAGTTACCCAATTAATTGAGAGATACGGCTCTGTATCGCCGCCTTCACCATACGGCGATCTCTATGACAATTCATTAGAAGTCAGGTCTCGTATCAGCCTGCCCTGTGTTAATCTGCTAGATACTTCAGGGGCCGGCGTCTTTGTGGGGGGTTGTTTTCAAAATTGAATCTTGTAACAGTCACCGCCAGAAAGACTTTATAAACGCCATACTGGTCTTTTATATTATGTCAGAGGGTATTCTTAAAACTTTCTTAAAAGACATGTCTAGATATTCGGATATCTTTATAAAAAACCCACTGCATAACGAGCTGTAATCATTGTGAGATTACGCCTCGTTATCCGGCGGGTTATGAACACTTGTATGCGATCATTTTGGGTTAACCTTATGAGCATTAATTCCTGGAAATTTTCCTTTTTTTCCAGGGCTGGGCCCCGGCGGACCAATACAGACCCTGCAGTAAGTCCCCACCAGTCTCTGTCATGGCTACCTTTGCCCCGGTTTTTGCTTTATGCATTAATCCAACCTGTGCCGGTATCCCTCTTTTTGCGCACACTCTTTGTATCAGGTGTGTTAAATGTCTAGACCGTTCAAGAGGTCTGTGGGTGATGCACAACTGTTCCTTTTGCTCCCAACTAAGTGCCAAAGTCCTCCAAGATAATGATAAGACCGCAGCGGTCGCCTTACGAGAAGTTCGGCAACAAATGTCAGCGTATACTACGATTGTGGCTCATAAGTCACTTCAATGTGACAACGTCCCTCTTTGGGATAGGCTTCTTCTTGAGCACCCTCCCCCTAATAAACGTTCCTCTCGAGTAACTTGTCATAAGCCGGCGGAGACTGGACAGGGTTCTGTGTCATCTCCTGCCCCTGCTACTTCGAAACGTCACCGTGAGCCTACACCCCCGGCGGCAGTCTCCTCGTCTCCGGCGAGATCTAGGTCTAGGTCACCCCTTAGACACCAGCCACCCAGTCTTGCCTCTTCACCATCGAGTAAGAGGAGTAAGACAGAAAGTTCCACCAGGGGTCACGGCGATAAATCCTCCAAATCAAAGAGTAGTTCACGGTCACACCGCAGCCATAAATCTTCAAAGAAGGATTCCCATGATAGAAAGGCCTACCGACACTCACCTGTTTCTAGTGCTTCTCGTCATACCTCTACCCCAGACAGAGTTGGTGTTCGGTCTCAAGGGTCCAGTGTAGTACCTGTACCTAACGATGATTTACCCATTAACATTTTAACCCTGGAGTTGGAGGGTTCAGAGGACTCAGTGGTTGGGAGTGTTTCAGACTCCCACGGGAGTAGAGGCCAAGGCCTAGGTGTTTGGCGATATTCTCGTCCGGGGCCTGACCACCCACTTCCGGCTCAAACTATTCACACAGTGGCTGACGTCCATCGGGACGCGGCGATCCCTTCCTCTACTCCTAACTTATCTTGGCGACAAGATGGTACCCCAGCTTCGGCGGGATCTTCTCAGGAGGAACAGGATGACAAAGACGAGGTTTCGATGATATCGGATATGGAAGGGCAAGAGTCAGGTTCAGGCTTCGATGCCGCACAAGATCTTAATGATTCATCAGTGAGCACATCATCAAATCAATTTGTCACAGCACAGGAAATTGATGGGCTACTTGATAATGCTTTATCTAGGTTTTTTGGCCAACAGCAGAAAACTCCCACAGTGGACTTGGGAGCTCCCACGACAAGCTCTACGGTACGGCCTCTGATAACTTCTATTGCTTTGCCTCAGATCCCTCACCCCCCCTCTATGTCACCATCGGTGGTTACTAAGCCTGCTACGGCGGCATTGACCACTTCGAATGTAAGGGTTATAACGGATGTCAATCCGCCCCCTCTAGACAGAGCGCCTCTCAAAAAGGTAGCTATGCCCTTGCTTTATGGACCAGACGAGTCATGGGTCCTTTTGACCCCCACTAAACCAGAGCTAGCCCAACCTACCTTGTCAGGGGAGCTTCCAGTGCCACGTGAGTGGGTCATCCAGGGCAATAAATCTAAGAAATTAAGGGCCTTGGATACTTTGGGGAATGTGCTAGATGTCAACATCAAGGCTATACCTAGTTATTATCACCAGGACTATTTTGTTTATACTGCTAAGCCTGCTTTACCCCCTGCCTCAGCTTCAAGATTGTTTTCTGACTGGTCTAAGCATGATGGGTTTAATGACATTAAGACACTGTCAGCTCTCACTCCAGAACTCGATTTGCAAACCATCACAGACGCGGCAGCTAATCCAGTCTTGAAGGTGGGGCAGTTGGGCCCAGGACCTTGGTTGGAATGGGAGACAGAGTCTCAAAACTTTGCGACCACATTTACTTCCAAAACTTCCCACCAAATCCCTCAAGATACTCATTCTTGGTTCTCCATCTATCTATATGCTCAGGCCCAATCCCCATTTTGGGGGTAGCCGACTCAAGACAGAGCAAGAACAGGGAAAACACAAAAACAACATAAAACAAAAAATAAACACAGATAAAAAACACAAACTCTCACACATCCAGGTCACCCAGAGACCAGGGTTACCAAGGTCGCTCCAGCACTCCCCCGGCCCCTGACCACCAGGAGAGGTTCCGATTTCGGCAGGCAGACATGCAGCGGAGTGGAGTGGTTCTCCATGCCAGTATGTTTTGCCGGCGGAGTCCCTTCGGCTTTGTTTGCTTTCTTAGCTGCCCCTAAAATTAATCTTTGGGAGCTAAAAGACCCTTTCACTACCCCTACCCCAACTCACCTAGACCGTGAATTTAGGCTACGGGGGAAAGCTTTTCGCCTGTTCTCTCAATACATAGTGTCTCAACAGGTAGCTAAGTCTTTGCTCCGGTCCACTCAGGCAATCGCAGACGCGGATGCCAGACGTTTGGTTGAATTGTCCCGGCGACTGCTTTTTCAGTCGTCAATCCAATCATTAGGTGACGTACGCACTGCCTTGCTTGAGGCGGTACGAGCGAGACAAGATCTGAGAGTATCTTTAGTCCGCAAACTGCCTGATCCCATTGCGAATCAGGTGGTCATGTCGCCAGTGCTCACTCCCTCTTTAATGTCCCCTGAAGTGTGGCGAACGGTTTTTAATATGGCTCAGGCCGTTAAACACAGTCCCACCCCTTCTAAGAAACCTGCCTTTAACTTCCCCAAACCCAGGCCAGTCGCTAAAGCTCAGCCGGGGGGATCTAAGCCCTTTCTTCCACCTAAGTCCTCCTCCACTAAAGGTCAGTTCAGGCATAGACAGGGTAGGTTTTCAGGTCAGAAAGGACGAAGCTATAATAAGCCAGGTCAGGGCCCGTCTTCTGCCAACGCCAGCCAGCCGGCGAAGCGTCCACCACCGCCAACTCCACCACCGTAAAAAAACTAAGGTCTCTTTCACTCCCGGTGCCAGTAGTAAGGCCAGCGGATCCGAGGGTAGTACAGCCGGCGAACCCTGGTCTGCTAACTGGGTTGTTCCGAACGTTTCACAAAGCATGGCCGATAAACACTTGGGCCCGGATGGTGGCACGCAAGGGCATCACTTGGCAGTGGCTCCGGCGACCTCGCTTACGTCAGCCGACAACGGCGAATTTTGTTTCTTTAGAGGTGGAGTCACTGGTCCAGGAAATGATTGCCAAGAATGTCATCATCCCGGTCCCTCCAAATTACCCTGTATTCACGTCCAAGCTCTTTTTGGTTCCCAAACGGGACAGTGTTCAGATGAGACCGGTCGTCGACCTGTCTTATCTGAACCTTAACATTCACAACGAGTCATTCCGAATGTTAACAGTACACCAAATCAGGCTAACACTTCCGCCGGGGGGTTGGATGTGTTCCCTAGACCTGACAGATGCTTATTGGCACGTATCGGTCAACAAACGATTTCAAAGGTTTCTGGCCTTACGGATCAGGCACCAAAATTTTGTTTTTCAGAGGATGCCATTCGGTTTGAACCTGGCACCTCGACTATTCACGAAATTAGTCCGGCAAGCCCTGATGCCGTTGTTAAAGCAAGGAATCAGAGTTCTGTGGTACCTAGACGACTGGCTGGTGGTGGCAGAGACAGAGCAATTATGCATCAAACATGTCACCATGCTTTTAACTCATGTCAAAGCTCTAGGGTTCAAGGTAAATCTGGTAAAGTCAAACCTTGTCCCCTCACGAGTAATTCAGTGGATAGGGCTGGTTTGGGACACAGCGGCTCTCACTCTGAGTCAGAGTGTGGACAATCGCAACAGGTTTCGCAGGAAACTGTTCATGTTTCTTCACAGTCTGACTACGACACGGAGGGTCTGGGAGTCTCTGGTCGGCTCTCTCAACTGGATTCAACTAACTGTTATGTTGGGCCGGTTGAAAGTAAAACGGTTAATATTGGAGGGCAACAAATATTTCCCACTCTTACCGGCGGGAAAATTATGGCCCATCCCAAAATTAATCCACACCTTACTGGCGGTCTGGGCGAAGAGGGAAACGCTGCACTCAGTAATGTCATGGACCTCTCCTCCGCCAACGGTATGGGTAGACACGGATGCGTCAGGCACGATAGGTTGGGGATTTCAGTCAAACCAGGGGCACCAGGGTCAGGGGCTTTGGTCCTACTTAGAAATCTCCCACATCAATGTCAAAGAATTACTAGTCCCCTTGTATTTCCTTCAGGCTCACGGCTCTACTTTACGGGGCAAGTCGGTGGCCTTCAGAATGGACAATCTGAATGCAGTTCACTGTATTCAGAAACAGGGGTCAATGAGATCAAGGAAGTTGCTAAACGTGTCGGAAGAGATTTTTACTCTAGCCTACAGGCTAGACATTTATCTTCACGCATCTTATCTCCCAGGCGTAGCAAACGTCTGGGCAGACGCTCTGTCCCGGAGACAGAGCATGACAGTAGAATGGGAGCTCAAGCAACCCATTTTCAACTTAATGATTGCAGAGCTCTACCATCCACAAGTGGATCTGTTTGCGTCCGAGGGGACTCACAAACTCCCTCTATACCTCACCCGCCAGACGGAAACGCTGGCAGGGGGGCCGGACGCCCTAGTGACAGACTGGAACAGATGGAGCTCCATCTATCTGTTTCCGCCGCCAGACGCGTCACTTATGTGCCACGTAGTGAACAAACTACGAGATTATCGAGGCTTAGTCTCGCTAATCGCGCCCCTGTGGCCGGCGCAGTTATGGTACCAGCAATTGAAGACGTGGTGCTCGCACCCGGTGTCGCTCCCGGTCGAGTATTTCCACTTAGACATGATTGGCAACCTAGCGACCTCGCTGACTTTTGCATTATGGACATTCAGGAGGCCAAGTGGCTAGCACCGTATGGTAGAGATGTGACCAATAAATTAATCAATCAATATACTCAGTCTACGAAACGACAGTATCAATCACATTGGCAAGCCTTTACTTCTTGGATCATTAGAACAGAACAGACTGTGCCCTCAGTGGCGTTAGTATTTAATTATTTGAATTATCTGTTTGAGCAGAAACGTCTATCTGTGGTAACGTTAAAAAATCACTTAACTGCGATTAGAGTGCCCTTTTTAGACCTTACAGGTCTCTCCATACCGGTGGCGGAAGAAACAGGTTTTATGAGAGCGTGTTTTAAACTCCGCCCACCTCCCCGTCAGCTCATGCCTACTTGGTCTCTGGACAAGGCATTGTCTTTACTTCACTCTCGTCTGTACCAAACTACTGCAGATTTTGCGTTACTTTTAAAAAAGGCTGTATTCCTTTTGGCTTTGGCCACCGGGAACAGAGTGTCTGAGCTGGCGGCGATGAGCAACACACCTTAGAGTGGGCGCCTTAGGTTTGGTAGACTTAATGAATGTATTCACATTGCACCTTCCCCGGGATTTGTAGCCAAGAATGAGCACTGTGCGCACGTGTTTTCTGAGTTCACTGTGCCGGCGTTAAAAAGGGGAAAGGTGCACCATAATCTATGTCCAGTGCAAGCTCTAACCAAATATTTGAGAGTAGCTCCTCTAAACCCCCAAGATGCTTTATGGGTAGCGAGTACGGGCAAACGCTTACTGAAACGGAGGTTAGCTTCTCTTCTGGTTGAAGTCATTAAAGAGAGTAATCCCGGCGTTGTGGGTAGGGCCCACGATTTACGCAAATGGGCAGCCTCTTTACGTTTCTTGAAGAACTTTTCAGTTGAAGATATTTCGTCCACACAGTTGTGGGCGTCTAATGATACGTTTTTGACTAGATACTTGTCAGTTGCTCTAGACAAACCTTCCTTACCATGTATAGCTTTAAGGCAGAGGGTCTAGGTGGCCCTTCAGTCACTTTTGTTTATTTTCAAAGGGAAAAGGAGGGGGGGGGGAGGGGGGTGCAGTCAGTGTAACATAGGACACCCTAGACCCCGCCGGAATGTAAGAGCTGTGAGACAAATTATGGATAATGTGATATGAATATTTCTCTGTTCTATTCAGGGCGAGAAATTTTGCTAGTACATTGTTAGTACAAACAACAGTGTTGTTATAGTAGTTTTAGCTGTGAAAGCTATTTAGTTTAAACATTGGAGATCGTTTGTGAAACATTTCCACGAATATTATGGGGTTTATTATGTGCACATGTAAACTTATAACTTATTATTTTTGTCACCACTCGTTGAGTGGGGTGCCTTTGTAACTACAGATCTGTTTGCAGAATCTCCAGAGTTACCCTTTTTTGTCAAGCAGGCTTCTTTGAAGCAGGCACCTGCTTGAACCCCTTTTTTGTATATATATGGGCTGCGCCATGTTTAAATATATTTTCGAAGTAAGAATACTATGTGGTTGTTTGATTATCTGCTTTTCTAGAGTTATGATATGATTACGAATGTCCCCCTCCAGTCTTAGAAATCAGGCATGTTCGTCAATGATCGAGGGGCCACTAATAAATTATAGGTTTGACTCCTGTAAGGAGATAAAGAAAACCTAATATTTAGTAGTGGCCCCGTATCATTGACGACTGGGGCCCTCCCGACCATCCCCTTCCCATTCGTTGATGTATTAAGGAGTTTGGTTTACTTGATATGTCAGTGAAGGAAGAATGACGCCTGAATCAGCGTCTGGTCAAAGATCCACACAAGTACATCCACGATATGATGGAAAGCTTATTGGATAGTTATTCTTATTTTGTTTTTGTTTTTGTTATTTACGAAGTTTTTTCGTAGTGAGAACCCAATTCATAATGACTGAAGCCATGAGTGAGGTCGCGTGCGCTCATGATGAAGGCTCCTCAGATTTTAAATGCTCTGCACGGTAGATTCAAACTACGGCGAATTAGTGTTTGAAGAGGATGCCTTATGTAATAGGCATGTTCGTCAATGATTACGGGGCCACTACTAAATATTAGGTTTTCTTTATCTCCTTACAGGAGTCAAACCTATAATCTTGCGAGTCGTCTAGAACTGAACCCGACTCTTGCACTTCCATGTCAGAGATTATAGACACCTCATCCTTGTCATCTGGCTCATCATGAGAGGGTTCCGCTGAAGCCGGAACCTCGTCTTGGTGCCAAGTTAAATCAGGAATGGATGATGGGATCACAGCGTCCCGGTGGACGTCCGTCCGTACCTGTGGCTCCTGAACCAAACGTGGGCCGTCATGCCCTGGTTGGGAATACCGCCATACACCCAGGCCTTGGCCCGAACTCCCTTGGGAGTCAGATACACCATCAACCACTGAGCCCCCACTAGACTCTTCTAAAGGGCGATCACTGCCTACAGAACTCTCTAACTCTAAGTGTGTAATATCCATTGGTAACCTGTCCGCCGGCAACACCCCCACCACAGTCTCTGACTCCACTCCCGCCCCATCAGATTGGACACTAGATAAGTCGGGAGTAGAGGCAAAAAGTGAGGCACGAAGCTCCGGCGAACGCCGGGAGGCCTTTCGTTCCTTAGAATCTTTCCTGGAAGATTTGTGGCTGCGGTGTGACTTAGATCTTTCACTGCTCTTAGACTTTTCCGATCTTTCACTAGAGCTGTCCTTGGACTTTTCCTCTTTGCTCCTCTTTCTTGCTGGTGAAGAAGAATGACTAGGCGGCTGTTGTCTGAGGGGCGACCTGGACCTGGACCGCGCCCGTGACGTGGAGGCTGTCACCGGGGGCATGGGTTCACGAGGTCTCTTAGAAGTTGTAGGGACCAGAGAAAGTGCTGTACCCTGCCCAGTCTCTGCCGACTTTCGTACAGTTACTCTAGAGGTACGTTTAATAGGGGGGTGCTCAATCAGTAATTTATCCCAAAGAATCACATTATCACATTGCAGCGCTTTATGAGCCACTGTGGTAGCATAACTTGACAACTGCTGCCTGACCTCCCTCAAAGCGACCGCCGCGGATCTACTATTGTCCCGCAACACTTTGGCACTCAATTGAGTACAGAAGGTACAGTTCCCCGTTACCCACAAACCCCTTGAGCGATCTAAACATTTAACACATCTAATGCAAAGAGTGTGTGCAAAGATAGGGATACCTGAACAGGAGGGAGCAATACACAAGGCAAAAACAGGGTCTATGGTAGCCATGACAGAGACTGGTGGAAAACACGAACCCACCCCCGGTTTACTCCAGGTTCTCGAAAGTCTCGCCGGAACTCAGCCCTGGAAAAAAGAAAATTTCCAGGAATTAATGCTCATAAGGCTACACCAACATGTTCGAACACAAGTGTTAGACAACCTGCCGGGTAACGAGACGTAATACACAACTATCACGGCTCGCTACGCGGAAGGTTCATGTATAAAGATTTCAGAATATCTTAACTTGTCCAAAAGATTTATGAATATCCTCTGACATAATATAAAGACCAGCATGGCTTTTTTATATATGACGCAGTCTTCCCAGTGGTGTTTGTTAACTTCTTACTGGAAAAAACCCTCAAAGACGCCGGCCCCCGTATTATCTCGCAGATCAAAAACTGGGAAACCTGTCTTAAATGCTAGATCTGGCTTCTCCCGAAGCGTTCTAGATCGCCGTATGTTGAATGGCGGCGATACGTATCGTATCCCTCGATTGTCTGGTTAACTACACTTGAATTATGCAAATCCGTTAATCCTACCCTCCCAAGGTGCAACCGCCGGGTGTGAATTTTAACGTTAACCCCAAAATTCCTATCCCCACTTCTTTGCAAAAGATCGTCGGGGAGGAAAGACCAATCAACAAACAGCCTAGTTTTACTGTCTTTGCAAAAACCGGGAAAAACTCAACTCAACAAGTGTCCGTATGAACACTTAGTTAAATGGGTAAAGCCATCCCGCCGGGAAACACAGTACGCCTGAACACAGGCCCCACCACAGAGACGCAGTCCTGGAGAGCCTCAGGCCACTACTCGCCGGGGAAAACAAGCCTTTTTTAACCACGCGTGATTAAAACTCGGCAACCAGCCGGGTTTTCATGGTGTAACCGAGAAAACCCGCCGGAAAAGGCAACCCACCCCATTCAGATTCAATTTGAACGCACCAAATAGACCGTGGAATTAGCCAAGGCACAACTAACCCAGGACACACAAATAGTCCGTGGAATTAGCCAATACACAACTAAACCAGGACACACATGACACAGTAGTACATATTTATAACATAAATCAATAACACTTGTACATGTGGCAAAGCTACGAGAGGCTGGCTAGGCCTAAGCAGATGGAAATACACAGTAAACATGTCGTAATATAAACAAAAAGCACTGAATTATATCACAACAGGAACCACCGTCAACACACCACTGTAGCAAAAACTTCCCGGCAAAGGGAAGAACTGACTCGGGACCCAGAAAAAACTTCACTAAGTGAAGAAAAATACGCTGGGAACGTCAGAGAATAAAAAGCTACCTCATCAGAAAGATAAAAGGCAGCAATAATAACGCGTAATGAAAGCCGCCTGCATCACAAAGCTAGCTAACCGTGAAAAAAGTTCACATGTCCATAACAGGACCACGAGGGTACACCCGAAATAGATGCCCCAAACACACGACCCAAAATACACTGCACTGCGGGCAACCCGCCCAGGACACTCCTGCTACGCATATCCTAACCTTACTCGATACATCCCGGAGTAAACAAATGAGAAAAAACTCACTAGGGACGCAACAAATGCGGAACTAGCGGAGCGTGGGGAGGCACGTCCGGGTCGGTTGAGCGCAGAGCAGAGAAGCAAGAATGACGCCTGAGTCAGCGTCTGATCCACACAAGTACATCCACGAGTATATGGAAAGCTTATGAATAGTTATTCTTATTTTCTTTTTCTTTTTTATTTGTTAAGAATTTTTTCGTAGTGAGAACCCAATTTCATAATGACTGAACCATGAGTGAGGTTGCGTGCGCTCATGATGAAGGCTCCTCAAACTTTTTATGCTCTGCGCGGTAGATTCAACACTACGGCGGATGAGTGTTTGAAGAGGGTGCCTTATGTAATAGGCATAATCGTCAATGATGGAGGGGCCACTAATAAATAGGGCAAATTTAGACAAAAAATGCAAGATAAACTAAATCACAAATGTATGCTAGAATAGCATTGACAAATCGCTAGATAGTCACCAGACACTAAAAACTTGTATGTCACTAGAAAACATATGTTGAAGTATCTAGAATAATCTTTAACCATCGAAACATCTCTCCAATTCCTTAAAATAGGGAAACTAACTTGAATATCGCTAGAATTCATCACATCTTGATGTCGCTAGATGGAAGTGATGGAAGTGATTCGCTGGATTTAGCGGTAGCAGCTACATTGGCAACATCGTACCAAGAACCTTCATTCCGTTATAATGAACAAGGTCAGATTTCGAAACTATTACAATTATTTCAAAGTTCAGAGATCATCAGATTAGTTTGGAAGTCGAAGTACACAATTTCAGTTCCATTAGTTTAACAAACATTTACATATTAAATGATAATATGCTACTTAGAGGGTTTAATAAAGAAGCATTACTTTCCCGATATCATTATAGGTTTGACTCCTGCAAGGAGATAAAGAAAACCTAATATTTAGTAGTGGCCCCGTAATCATTGACGATTATGCCTATTACATAAGGCATCCTCTTCAAAAACTCATTTACCGTAGTTTGAATCTACCGCGCAGAGCATACAAAATTGAGGAGCCTTCATCATGAGCACACGCAACCTCACTCATGGTTCGTGATTATGAAATTGGGTACTCACTACGAAAAAACTTCGTAAAAAATAACAAATAAAAAGAAAATAAGAATAACTAATCATAAGCTTTCCATAACTTCGTGGATGTACTTGTGTGGATCTTTAACCAGACGCTGACTTCAGGCGTCATTCTTCCTTCACTGACATATCAAGTAAACCAAAATCCTTAATACATCAACGAATGGGAAGGGGATGGTCGGGAGGGCCCCAGTCATCAACTACTAAATATTAGGTTTTCTTTATCTCCTTGCAGGAGTCAAACCTATAATTTATTAGTGGCCCCTCCATCATTGACGATTATGCCTGATATCTAAGACTGGAGGGGGACATTCGTAATCATATCATAACTCTAGCAAAAGCAGATAATTAAACAACCACATAGTATTCTTACTTTGTAAAAAAGATATATTTGTGTGCATAAACTTTATACAGCATATAAATATAAACTTTATACAGCATATAAATATACAAAAGGTGACAAGCAGGAGCGTGCTTCGAAGAAGCCTGCTTGGACAAAAAAGGGGTTAACTCCGAGACTCTGTACACAGAGCTGGTAGTTAAGGAGGCACCCCACTTAAAGTAAGTGGTGAAAAATATAAACATCAAAGTTTACATGTGCACATATAAACCCCATTAACCCGTGGATATATATCTAAAATTATACCCTAAAAATAAAAGGAACTCGTGTACTGTCGCAGAAGTACTGAATTCTTGTACTTCTGCAGAGGTACTTACATTACAAATACAAGTTGCGGCCGCAACTACTAAGATTACTTAAATTTATATTGCTTCACAGCCAAAACTATTTACAACAAGCATTGTCGTTCCACTATGATTGTACGTTAGCACAATTTCCTGTAGATAAAGAAAACCTAATATTTAGTAGTGGCCCCGTAATCATTGACGAATATGCCTATTACATAAGGCATCCTCTTCAAACACTAATCTGCCGTAGTTTGAATCTACCGCGCAGAGCATTTAAAATCTGAGGAGCCTTCATCATGAGCGCACGCGACCTCACTCATGGCTTCAGTCATTATGAATTGGGTTCTCACTACGAAAAAAACTTCGTAAAAAATAAAAAACAAAAAGAAAATAAGAATAACTATCCAATAAGCTTTCCATCATATCGTGGATGTACTTGTGTGGATCTTTGACCAGACGCTGATTCAGGCGTCATTCTTCCTTCACTGACATATCAAGTAAACCAAAATCCTTAATACATCAACGAATGGGAAGGGGATGGTCGGGAGGGCCCCAGTCGTCAATGATTACGGGGCCACTACTAAATATTAGGTTTTCTTTATCTCCTTACAGGAGTCAAACCTATAATTTATTAGTGGCCCCTCCATCATTGACGAACATGCCTGATTTCTAAGACTGGAGGGGGACATTCGTAATCATATCATAACTCTAGAAAAGCAGATAATCAAACAACCACATAGTATTCTTACTTTTGTAAAAAAGAGATATTCGGGTGCATAAACTTTATACAGCCTAAATCTTCAAAAAGGGGTACAAGCAGGAGCGTGCTTCAAAGAAGCCTGCTTGAAAAAGGGTTAACTCTGAGACTCTGTGCACAGATCTGCTAGTTAAGAAAGCACCCCACTTAAAGTAAGTGGTGAAAACTAAAAACTTATAAGTTTACATGTGGACATATAAACCCCATTAACTAGTGGATATATTCCTAAAAATATAACCAAACATAAATTAATTCTTGTACATTCGTAGAAGTACTGAACTCGTGTACTTATGCTGAAGTAATTACTTCAAAAGTAAAAGTCGTAGTTGCAACTACCGAGATTTCTCAAAAATCTATTGCTTCACAGCCAAAGCTACTTACAACAAGAATTGTTGTAACACTACTATTGGCCTTTAGCACAATTTCCTGCAATGAATACTACAGAGAATTTTTATAATACAATGCCTACAACCAGTATCACAGCTCGTATGTTCCGAACACATACTCCGGAGGGGTCTAGGGTGTCCTATGTCACACTGACTGCACCCCCCCCCCCTTTTTCTTGAAATTAAACAAAACGTGACTAAAAGGGCCACCTAGACCCTCTGCCGTAAAGCTATACATGGCAAGGAAGGTTTGTCCAGAGCTACTGAAAGGTATCGAGGCAAAAACTCCTGATTAGAGGCCCACAACTGTGTGGACGTAATAACTTCCACCGAGAGATTATTAAGGAAACGTAAAGAGGCTGTCCCCTTGCGTAAATCGTGGGTCTTACCCACAACGCCGGGATTCTTCTCTTTAAAGTCCTCGACCAAGAGAGAAGCCAGTGTACGCTCCATCAAGCGTTCACCCGGACTTGCGACCCATAAAGCACCCTGGTGATTTAGAGGTGCCACTCTTAAATATTTGGTTAGAGCTTGCACTGGGCAAAAAAGATGGTGCACCTTTCCCCTGTTTAACGCCGGCACCGTGAACTCTGAAAACACGTGTTCACTGTGCTCAATCTCGGCTATGAATCCTGGGGAAGGTGCAATGTGAATACACTCATGAAGCCTATCAAACCTGAGGCAATTAGGTGCGTTGCTCATCGCCCCAGCTCAGATACTCTGTTCCCGGTAGCCAAAGCCATAAGGAATACTGCCCTTTTGTAAAATCTGCAGTCTTTGGTACATACGGGAACGAGAATAACGACGATGCTTTGTCCAGAGACCATGTAGGCCTGAGCCGACGGGGAGGTGGGCGGAGTTTAAAACCTGCCCACATAAATCACTTTCAGATAAATGTTTCTGCATGAACAGATAAATTAAATAATAAACAACCAACGCCACCGAGGGCACAGTTTGTTTTGTTCTAAGAATCCGAGACGTAAAAGCTTGCCAATGCGATGGAAACTGTCGCTTTGTAGACTGGGTATATTGATTCGTGAATATCTTGGTCACGTCGCTACCATATGGTGCTAGCCACTTGGCCTCCTGAATGTCCAAAATGAACAAGTCCGCGAGGTTTCTAAGTTGCCAATTGTGTTCTAAGTGGAACAACCTGACCAGGAGTGACACTGGGTGCGGGCACCACGTGTTCAACTGCTGGTACCACACTGCGCCGGCCACAGGGGCGCGATTAGCGAGACTACGCCTCGCTAATCCTGTAGTTTGTTGACTACGTGGCACATTAGAGACGCGTCTGGCGGCGGAAAATAGATAAATGGAACTCAACCTGTTCTCGTCCGTCATCAGAACGTCAGGTCCGCCCGCCGGCGTTATCGTCCGGCGGGTGAGGTACGACTGTGAGTATCGCCATACACCTTGGCTGTGGCTGTCCCTCGCTTGCGAGATCGGTAGACTCCCTGAATGGGAGCCCACGTCCGAGTCCCGTAAAGGTTTATGATAATTAAAAGCTCCCATAGCTCATTAAGACATTGAAAGCAGAGCTGGTGAGCAAAATCATAAAGTATACTAATTAATTTAATTTATATTTAATTGTATTAAAATAAATTACTATAAATAAACACAATATTATCATAATATAATCATAGAAAATATATATGTTTATTATGATTCAGCTATTAAGTTATTTCATTAACAAATAAAAATAAGATAGGGCTACCTGAGCTGAACGGCGTTGAACATACAGCAATGAGAGGTTCAAGTTCCGACACGACAGAGACTGGGGGAAAACTACCCCGCCCCCAGGAACTACCTGGTCACCTGGTGCAACACCGGTACTCCGCCATGGAAAGAGAAATTTCCGGGGATTAATGCTCATAGGGTTACACCCAAAAAATGGTACAAAATATGTGCCTCAAAACCGCCGGTCAACGAACCGTAGCACTCCACCACTAATTTTCGTTGTCCTTTAGTTTCATATTAAAGATTTCAGCATATCTTTACCTGTCCAGAAGATTTAAGCATATCTTCTGAATCCTCACAAAGATGAAGCATATCTTTATTAAAGATGAAGTCTTTCAAGTTTCCCCTTTACACTTGAAACACTAGTAAGATTCCGGCATCTTTTTATCCCATAAAAAGTCTAATGCTATCTTAATCTCTAATCTGGCTTCTCCCAGAAGCCCTCATAGATCGCCGTCTTGAAGGCCGTGATACCCTATTGTATCAATCAATTGTTTGGCAAATTATCGCGAATTGCAAATCAGTTAATATAACCACCCAAAGGTACAACCGCCGGGTTTTATATGCAATGTCAAACCAATTGTACCTGCCCCAGACCTCTTTGTAAAAAGGTCGCCGGGAGGGAAAGACTAAACAAACAAACGGCATTGTATCAATGGCTTATTAAAGATTTCAGCATATCTTTTACCTGTCCAAAAGAATTAAGCATAACTTCTTAATCCTCATAAAGATGAAGCATATCTTTATTAAAGATGAAGTCTTTCAAGTATCCCTTTACACTTGAAACACTAGTAAGATTCAGGCATCTTTTTATCCTATAAAAAGTCTACGCCTATCTTAATCTCTAATCCGGCTTCTCCCAGAAGCCCTCATACATCGCCGTCTTGAAGGCCGTGATACCCTATTGTATCAATCAATTGTTTGGCAAATTATCTCGAATCGCAAATCCGTTAATATAACCACCCGAAGGTACAACCGCCGGGTTTTATATGCAATGTCAAACCAATTATACCTGCCCCAGACCTCTTTGTAAAAAGGTCGCCGGGAGGTAAAGACCAAACAAACAGACAGCATTGTTTCAATGGCTTTGAAAAGCAGAGAAAACCAAGTCCAACAGGTGTCAGCCTGATCACCTAGAAAACTGTGTGGAGCCCCCCTCGACGGGAATAACCCAGGAAGCCTGATCCCAGGCTCGACCATAGAAAACGCAGTTTCTGATGATCCCTCAAGCGACCAAACTCGTCGGGGTAACTTACCTATTTTAGCCATCCTGACTAAAACTTGGTAAACAAAAACGGTGTTCTCGGAGCAACGAGAAAAACGCCGGAAAGGTAACCCACACTAAACTATACATTACAGGAGGGCGTAATGCATAAAGCAATGAATAACACAGGAAGCCTGATCCCAGGCTCGACCACAGAAAACGCAGTTTCTTATGAGCCCTCAAGCGACCAAACTCGTCGGGGTAACTTACCTATTTTGAGCCATCCTGACTAAAACTCGGTAAACAAAAACGGTGTTCTCGGAGCAACGAGAAAAAAACGCCGGAAAGGTAAGCCACACCAAACGAGACATTTTAACACATTTTATACAAAGGGTGTGCGCAAAAATAGGGATACCTGAACAGGAGGGCGTAATGCATAAAGCAAAAACCGGGGCAGAGGTAGCCATGACAGAGACTGGTGGGATACTTACTCCAGGTTCTGCATAGACCCGCCGGGACCCAGCTCTGGAAAAAAAGAAAATTTCCAGGAATTAATGCTCATAAGGTTAACCCAAACATGTTCGCACACAAGTGTTAAATAACCCGCCGGGTAACGAGACGTAATACTCAACGACTACAGCTCGCTACGCGGTGGGGTTTCCTAAGTAAAAGATTTCAGAATATCTTAATTTGTCCAAAAGATTTATGAATACCCTCTGACATAATATATAAAGACCAGCATGGCGTTTATAACTGATTAAGTCTTTCCGGTGGTGTTTGTTTCAAGATTCAATTTTGGAAAACAAAAAACTAAAAAAGACGCCGGCCCCCGAATTATCTCGTAGATCATAAACTGGGAAGCCTGACAAATATACGAGATCTAACTGCTCCCGAAGTATCTTTTTAGATCGCCGTATGTTGAAGGCAGCGATACAAAACGTATCCCTCAATTGTCTGGTTAACTAACTGAATTGTAAATTCGTTATTCCCATCCCTCCAAGGAGCACCCGCCGGGTGTGAATATTAGTTTAAAAAACGTTAACCCCAATTGTGCCCTAAAGCGCCGTATGTTGAAGGAGGCGATACACAATGCATCCCTCAATTGTCTGGTCAACTAAACTGAATTTTGCAAATTCGGGCATCCCACCCTTCCAGGTTGCACCCGCCGGGTGATTTAAAGTTTAAAAGTTAACCCCAATTGTTCCTATCCCCACTTCTTTGTAAAAGATCGCCGGGGAGGAAATACAACAACAGCATAGTTTTATATTGGCTTTGCAAAACCGAAAAAACTACAAACAACACGTGTCCGTATGAACACTGTTAGAGGGGTACAGCCAACCCGCCGGGAATCATAAGGAGCCTGAAACAGGCACCCCAGAGACGCAGTCCTGGGGAGCCACAGACACCCACTCGCCGGGGAAACAAGCCTGTTTTTAAACCACGCGTGGCCAAAACTCGGCAACCAGCCGGGGTTATCAAGGTGAAACCGAGAAAAACCCGCCGGAAAAAACCCACCCCGTCCAGATACCATCTGAACGCACCACCGGACCGAGGCGAAGCCAAAACACAACTAACGCCGGGCCCAACATAGTCCGTGGAATTAGCCAATACACAACTAAACCAGGACACACATGCCACAGTAGTACATATTTAGAAAATAAATCAATAACACTTGTATATGTGGTAAAGCTACGAGAGGCTGGCTAGGCCTAGGCAGACGGATAACATTAACATGTCGGAATATAAACAAAAAGCACTGAATTATATCACAACAGGAACCACCGCCAACACACCACTGTAGCAAATACTTCCGGCAAATGGAAGAACTGACTCGGGACCCAGAAAAAACTTTACTAAGTGAAGAAAAATACGCTGTGAACGTCAGCAAAATTACGCTACCTCATCAGAAAGATAAAAGGAAGCAATAACGCGTAATGAAAGCCGCCTGCATCACAAAGCTAGCTAACTGTGAAAAAGTTCACCTGTCCACAACAGGACCACGAGGGTACATCCGAAATAGATGCCCCAAACACACGACCCAAAATACACTGCACTGCGGGCAACCAGCCCAGGACACTCCTGCTACGCATATCCTAACCTTACTCGATACATCCCGGAGTAAAGAAATGAGAAAAAACTCACTAGGGACGCAGCAAATGCGGAACCAGCGTAGCGGGGGAGAGACACGTCCAGGCCGGCTGATCGCAGAGCAGAGAAGGAAGAATGACGCATGAATCAGCGTCTGGTCAAAGATCCACACAAGTACATCCTCGATATGATGGAAAGCTTATTGGATACTTATTCTTATTTTGTTTTTGTTTTTATGGTTTACGAAGTTTTTTCGTAGTGAGAACCCAATTCATAATGACTGAAGCCATGAGTGAGGTCGCGTGCGCTCATGATGAAGGCTCCTCAGATTTTAAATGCTCTGCGCGGTAGATTCAAACTACGGCGAATTAGTGTTTGAAGAGGATGCCTTATGTAATAGGCATGTTCGTCAATGATGGAGGGGCCACTAATAAATAGACGTTTCTGCTCAAACAGATAGTTTAAATAATTAAAAACCAAAGCCACCGAAGGCACGGATTGTTCTGTTCTGAGTATCCAAGAAGTGAAAGACTGCCAATGCGAATGATACTGTCTTTTAGTAGATTGTGTGTATTGATTCATGAATTTATCGGTCACGTTTCTACCATACGGAGCTAGCCATTTGGCCTCCTGAATGTCCATAATGCAAAAGTCAGCGAGGTCTCTAGGTTGCCAATCGTGTCTAAGTGGAAATACCCGACCGGGAGCGACACCGGGTTCGGGCACCACGTTTTTAATTGCTGGTACCACGCCTGCGCCGGCCACAGGGGCGCGATTAACGAGACTATGCCCCGATAATCCTGTAGTTTGTTTACTACTTGGCACATCAGAGAAGCGTCTGGCGGCGGAAACAGATAAATGGAACTCCACATGTTCCAGTCCATCACCAGTGCGTCGGGTCCTCCCGCCGGCGTGGTTGTCCGGCGGGTTAGGTACAGAGGGAGTTTGTGAGTTTCCTCGGATGCAAATAGATCCACTTGTGGACGGTAAGGCTTCGCAATCATTAGGTCGAAATTTTTTTGCTTGAGTGCCCATTTTACTGTTGTGCTCTGTCTCCGAGATAGAGCGTCTGCCCAAACGTTCGCTACGCCGGGGAGATAAGAAGCGTGAAGCTGAATGTCCAGCTTGTCGGCTAATACAAAAATCTTTTCTGACACGTTTAGCAACCTCCGAGATCGCGTTGACCCCTGTTTCGGAACGCAGTGAACCGCATTCAGATTGTCCATCCTGAAGGCCACTGATTTGCCCCGCAAAGAAAAGCCGTGAGCCTGAAAGAAGTACAAGGGGACTAGTAACTCTTTGACATTTATGTGGGAGGATTCTGAATGGGACCAAAGCCCTTGACCCTGATGCCCTTGGTTTGACTGAAAGCCCCAACCTATCGTGCCTGACGCATCCGTGTCCACCCATACCGTCGGCGGAGGAGAGGTCCATGACATGACTGAGTGCAATGTTTCCCTCTTTGCCCAGACCGCTAGTAAGGTGTGTATTAATTTTGGGATGGGCCATAATGTTTCCGCCGGCAATAGTGGACAAAATTTGTTGCCCTCCAAAATTAAACGTTTGACTTTCAACCGGCCCAACTTTACAGTTAGTTGAATCCAGTTGAGAGAGCCGACCAGAGATTCCCAGACTCTCCGTGTCGTAGTCAGACTGTGAAGAAACAGAAACAGTTTCTTGCGAAATCTGTTCCGATTGTCCACACTCCGACTCAGAGTGAGAGCAGCTGTGTCCCAGACCAGCCCTATCCACTGGACCACTCGTGAGGGAACAAGGTTTGACTTTACCAGGTTTACCTTGAATCCTAGAGATTTTACATGATTTAATGTTATGTTGACATGATTGATGCATAACTGTTCCGTCTCCGCCACCACCAGCCAGTCGTCTAGATACCACAAAATCCTGATCCCTTGTTGCAACAAGGGCATCAGGGCTTGCCGGACTAATTTCGTGAATGTGCGAGGTGCTAGGTTTAAACCGAACGGCATCCTCTGAAAGACATAAGTCTGATGCATGATTCTTAAGGCCAGAAAACGTTGAAACCGTTTGTTTACCGGGACGTGCCAATACGCGTCCGTCAGGTCTAAAGAGCACATCCACCCTTCCGGCGGAAGTGTTAGCCTGATTTGATTCACTGTCAGCATCCGGAAGGACACGTTGTGAATGTGGAGGTTCAGATAAGACAGGTCTACGACCGGCCTCATATGAAACTGTCCCTTTTGGGTACCAGAAAAAGTTTGGATGTAAAAACTGGGTAATTTTGAGGAACCGGGATGATAACATTCTTGGCCACCATCTCTTGGATCAGTGATTCCACCTCTAATGAAACAAAATTTGCCTTTGTCGGCTGACATAAGCGAGGTCGCCGGAGCCACTGCCAGGTGATGCCTTTGCGTGCCACCATCCTTGCCCATGTGTTTAAAGGCCATGCGCGATGATTGGCCTGGAACGACCCAGTTAGCAGACAAGGGTTCGCCGGCTGGACTACCCTCTGATCCACCCGCCGGAAAATTGGCCCTGGGAGTGAGGGAGACCCTAGTTTTTTGGTGGTGGTGGTGGTGTAAGTTTAGACGACTGGCCGGGTTTGGCTGGAGACGGGCCCTGGCCTGGCCTTTGATACCTCTGTCCTTTATGATTACCGGAAGACTTTCCTTGGTTGTATCTGTACTAACCTTGGGTGGAAGAGGATTTAGGCAAATGAAAGGATTTTGCCCCACCATACTGAGCTTTAGCGACTGGTTTGGGCTTGGTAAAAGTGAAAGCAGGTTTCTTAGACGGGGCGGGACTGTGCTTGAAGGCCTGAGCCATGTTAAACACTGTCCTCTACACCTCCGGGGACATTAAAGAGGCAGTTAGAACTGGGGACATTATAACTTGATTTGCAATCCTATCCGGGAGCTTTCGGACTAGAGACATCCTTAGATCTTGTCTTGCCCGCACCGCCTCTAACAAGGCCGTGCGTATATCTCCCAGTGACTGTATAGAGGTCTGGAGAAGCAAGCGTCTAGACAGTTCGATCGCCTTTCGGACTTCTGTGTCCGCGATAGCCTGAGCAGATCTTAGCATTGACTTTGCTACCTGTTGCGTAACTATATACTGAGAAAATAGTCTATACGCCTTTCCCCGTAGCCTAAACTCCCGGTCTAGGTGAGTAGTGGAAGGTGTAGAAAAGGGATCTTTAAGCTCGCATAGATTAATTTTATGGGCAGCTAAAAAAACAAATAGAGCAGAGGGAACTCCGCCGGCAGAGTATACCGGGAGAGAGAACCAAGAATGGCTTTCTTGTGGAATTTGGTGTGAAGCTTTAGAAGTGAATGTAGTTGCAAAGTTTTGCGCCTCGACTTCCCAGTCCACCCAAGGTCCCGCACCCAACTGCTCCACCGTCAAAACTGGATTCGCGGCTGAGTCTGTGAATGTCTTTAAATCTAACTCAGGTGTTAGAGCCGACAGCGCTTTAATATCATTGAACCCGTCATGTTTTGTCCAGTCCGAAAACAGTTTTGAAGCTGACGCAGGGGGTAGGGCAGGTGTAGAAGAATATACAAAATAATCATGATGATAATAGTTGGGGATGGCCTTAATACTAACATCAAGTACATTTCCCAGCATATCTAGAGCCCTTAACTTCCTAGATGTATTCCCTTGGATTACCCACTCTCGTGGTACCGGAAGCTCCCCTGACATAGTGGACTGTGCTCCCTCTGGCTTTGTTGGTACCAATGATACCCAAGAATCGTCTGGCCCATATAAGAGAGGCATAGTCCCTTTTCTGATCGGGGCTTTGTCTAACGGGGGAGGATTTACGTCTGCTACTACTCGCACATTGGAAGTAGTTAGTGCTGCCGAAGTTGGCCTAGTAACAATAGTAGGTGATACAAGGGGAGTGAGCGGAATTTGTGTCAAAGCAATGGAAGTAGCCAGAGGTCGGACAGTCGATGTTGGCGTGGAAGCTCCCAGACCAACTATAGGAGGCTCCGGTTGCTGGCCAAAAAACTTAGTTAAAGCACTCGCTAGTAACCCATTAACCTCATCCGCCGTGACAAATTGAGCAGAGGAAGAACTATTAGGTGAAGCATCCCTATTCTGAGAGTTATCTACGACTGAACTAGACTCGTGAATTCCCACCTCAGAAATAATAGAACCCTCCTCCCCTGCCTCCGGTCCCTCCTGAGAGGATTCCGCCGAGGCTGGGACCCCTTCATGTTGCCATGTTAAGTCAGGGATGGAAGACGGGGTCTCCGCGTCCCGGTGGACGTCAGCCACTACCTGTGTTGCCTGAGACGGAAGTGAGCTGTCCCTCCATGGCTGGGAGTATCTCCAAACTCCCCGGTCTTGGCCGGAACTCACTTGTGAGCCAGGCCCAACCTCAATGACTGAGCCCTCACTCGAGCCCTCTAGCGGGTTATCACTGCCGGGAGAACCCTCTAAATCTAAAGTGAGAATATTGGAACTGGGAATAATATTTGGGGACAACTTGTCCGCCGGTATATCCCCCACCACAGTCCCTGACTCCACTTCCGACCTGTCAGATTGAACATGAGACATGTCGGGAGTAGAGGCAGAAAGCAAGGTTCGAGGCTCCGGCGAACGCCGGGAGGACTTTCGTGCATGAGACTCTTTCTTAGAAGACTTGTGACTCCGCCTCGACTTCGATGTATCACTAGAACTGTCCTTGGTCTTGTCTGTCCTACTCTTCTTCCGCGAAGGTGAAGTCGAGTGACTATGTGTCTGCTTTCTGAGAGGAGACCGTGACCTGGACCTAGATCTTGACTCCGAAGCTGTCGCCGGGGGAGACGGCTCTTGCGGTCTCTTAGATGTGCCGGGAGAGGGAAGAAGCCCTTTACCCAGCCCAGTCTCTGCCGACTTATTGGATTTACTTCGGGAAGGAGGACGTTTAATTGGGGGGTGCTGAACCAACAAACGGTCCCACAGAATTACGTTATCACACTGCAGTGCTTTATGAGCCACTGCAGTAGTATAATTAGTAAGAAGTTGTCTGACCTCGCGTAATGCAACCGCCGCGGCCAGATTGTTGTGCTGTAATACTTTAATACTGAGCTGACTACAAAAGGTACAATTCTTCGTTACCCACAAACCCCTTGATCGGTCCAAGCATTTGACACAACGAATGCACAGAGTATGTGCAAAAATAGGGATCCCGGAACATGAGGGCGTTGAGCAAAGAGCAAAAACAGGGGCTAGAGCAGCCATGGCAGAGACTGGGTAAAAGCTAACTCCCCCCAGGCCTCACCTGGTCCTCTGTGGACCCGCCGGAACTCCGCCCTGGAAAAAAGAAAATTTCCAGGAATTAATGCTCATAAGGTTACCCCAAAACGTTCTAACACAAGTGTTAATGAACCGCCGGGCAACGAGACGTAATACACCACTATTACCTCTCGCTACCCTGTAGGTTCATATGTAAAGATTTTTTAATATCTTTACGTGTCCAAAAGATTTAAGAATATCCTCTGACATGATATAAAGACGAGCAGTTCTTTATAAATGACGCAGTCTTCCCTGTGATATAAAGTTCACCGGGAACCCATAATAAGATGCCGGCCTCCTTATTATAACGCAGTTAACCAGGTTAAGCCCATCTTAATCATTAGATCTGACTCCTCTCGAAGCCTTCATAGATCGCCGTAAGTTGAATGTCTCGATACCCAATTGTATCCCTCAATTGTTTGGCTAATCCTACCGAATTGCAAATCCGTGATTCCCACCCTCCCGAGGTTCAACCGCCGGGTGAAAATTAATAGAAAAGTTAACCCCAATTGTTCCTATCCCCACTTCTTTGCAAAAGATCGCCGGGGTGGAAAGACTAATCAAACAAAACAGCCCAGTTTTTCAACGGCTTTGCAAAACCGGGAAAAACTATAGTCAACAGGTGTCCGCATGAACCCCTAGTTGAATCGGGTAAAGCCATTCCGCCGGGAAAACACGCAGTAAGCCTGAACACAGGCCCCACTACAGAGACGCAGTTCTGGAGAGCCCTCAAGCCACCACTCGCCGGGGAAAACTAGCCTATTTTAACCACGCGTGATTAAAACTCGGCAACCAGCCGGATTTTCTCGGTGCAATCGAGAAAACCCGCCGGAAAAGGCAACCCACACCAACCAGACGCAATCTGAGAACCAGCCGGATTTTCACGGAGCAATCGAGAAAACCCGCCGGAAAATGTAACCCACACCAACCAGATGCAATCGGAGGTACACAAATAGTGCCTGGAAAAAGCCAATACACAACTTATCCAGAACACACATGACACAGTAGTACATATTTATTCAATAAATCAATAACACTTGTACATGTAAAAAAGCTACGAGAGGCTGGCTAGGCCTAAGCAGACGGAGTATCGCTTAAACATGTCGTAATAAAAACAAAAAGCACTGAATTATATCACAACAGGAACCGCCGCCAACACACCTCGAAGAAATAAACCCGGGAGAGGGAAGTACTGACACAGGACCTAGAAAAAACTTCACTAAGTGAAGAAAAATACGCTAGGAACGTCAGAAAACAAACAAATAAGGCAACTTCATCAGAAAGATAAAAAGAAGCCTAATAACGCGTAGTTAAAGCCAACTAAATAACTAGGCTAGCTAACCGCGAAAACGTTTCACGCGTCCACCACGGGACCACGAGGGTACGCCCGAAATAGGCGTCCCAAACACACGACCCAAATACACTGAACTGCGGGCAGCCCGCCCATGACACTCCTGCTACGCATATCCTAACCTTACTCGATACATCCCAGAGTAAACAAATGAGAAAAAACTCACTAGGGACGCAGCAAATGCGGAACGAGCGGAGCGTGGGGAGACACGTCAGGGCAGGTTGAGCGCAGAGCAGAGAAGGAAGAATGACGCCTGAAGTCAGCGTCTGGTCAAAGATCCACACAAGTACATCCACGAAGTTATGGAAAGCTTATGATTAGTTATTCTTATTTTTATTTTTTTTTATATTTTTTACGAAGTTTTTTCGTAGTGAGTACCCAATTTCATAATGACGAACCATGAGTGAGGTTGCGTGCGCTCATGATGAAGGCTCCTCAATTTTTTATGCTCTGCGCGGTAGATTCAAACTACGGTAAATGAGTGTTTGAAGAGGATGCCTTATGTAATAGGCATAATCGTCAATGATGGAGGGGCCACTAATAAATATAAGCGTATGCAAGCTTTTTTTTTTTTTTTTTTTTTTTTTTTTAAGAACGTCAACAAACGCTTCGTATATTTGGGTTTGGTGAACCTTTTGGGGTTCTTAGTTATACATTAGAACATATTTATATTTTGCACACTCTTATAAGTATAAACACTTACTTGTTAAAGAGGAAATACACTAAAGCCCAATTTCGAATGATCGTGAATATCTTTACTTTGGCGTATGTTTGTGTTAATTTAAGACTACATTTAGATAGATAGATTTTTTTAACACTCGCCAATGAAATATGATGACTTGCTTACAGATATATACGTAAAGCCCGAATCGGATTGACTTAAACCCAGTTGTTCACTTCCTCAAGCCTGTGTAGGAGCAGGGTTGAGTTGGCTTGATATTGGACACCCTTTTATGGCATTTGGGTGTGAAATACGACACCATTTCCAGTCTATCGGAGATAATGATGGTAAAGGAAAATGCGGCTAATATAGGCCTACTAGCGAGCGAAAGAAAAAAAATTAAGATGGAAATGACAAACTCGTTAGAAATCACAATAGATGTTAAGAGAAATTAAAATCACACTGTACGTACAATAAAGATGTTGAAATGACGCACTTAGAAATAACAAGAACAAAATTACTCAGTTACCTTGGCTGCCGCGAGCGAGTCGAAATCGAAACGACATAAGCTGCGCTTTCTGTTACCCCAAAGTCTGATAACCCACTCTCATTATAGTGGGGTGGCACAAAATGAACAAGGGGCGATCCAGACTTTTAAATATATACATTATATGGACAACCTTTCCTGACTATTTTTAACAATGAAAGTAAATATGCATTGCAGAATAATTACTACAAAGCAAATAAAGACAAAATAAAAGCGAAATAGCGTAATATACCAAATATCATGAGGAATGTCAGGGACTGGAATAATCGACAACAGAACATATCGGCAATACATTTGAATATATACAATTTAAGATGTGTTGTGACATTACATATTAGGTGAAATTATACAACATATTTATTTGTTTAATAGTAGAGCAAGAAATAATAGCATACATAGAAATTTCAATAATTCTGAGGAGGAGTGACGGATTAATTACCGTGATGAACACTGATTTTCTGAACTTGACTCTTGGGAAGACGACAAGGTCAAGGTCACGAGGCTACAAGCACATGCTCAGCTCGGCCACTTCTCCCTCACTACCCTCAGCACTCCCCACGCAGCCGTGGTGCTTTGCTAAACTGACAAATGTTATGATATTTATATATATGTGAAATGCTGGGTATGAAGGGAATTTTTCTGTCCTGACAACTCCCCAGGCGCACTTAGGGTCAACCTTTCCTGGGGCCTGGCGCGGGGCTCGAACCTCTGAAGGAAGTTTAACCCTCCTAAAAACCCACAGGTTTTGAGATGCCTTGGGTGGGGTTCGAACCCTGGTTAGTGACCATGACCACCATAGGTCAACCAGGCCCGCGCGCTAACCCACTGTACTACCACGGACGTACAAAAGTATAGTAACCTTAGTCCAATTTGTAAGAACCAGGTGATAGTCTCGTGGTGTTTCACGTGATGAGTTTATTGGACTTCCCATCAACGACTATTTTACACTATACCTGACGTCAACTCGGGTAGTACATTATTGGGGTTGGGGGATATTTTCGAGGGCATTACACTTATGTTGTCCTATTTCCATATTTACTTTTATCCAACCTAGATTTGAACATGTTAATGTTCTTCGCTCGCACCACCTCCTCCTCCAAGTTGTTCAAAGTCTCTATTCTTCTATATGGGAAGCTGAATTTCTTTGTGTCCTTACGACATCTGCCCTTCCTCAGTTTAAACTTGTGTCCTCTTTTCCTTCCATCATCCCTCACGAATAGATCTTCCCCATCTACTCGTTCCAAACTTTTTACTCCCTTGAACATCGTTATTAAGTCGCCTCGTTCCCTTCTCTCTTTCAAGGTAGGCAATTGTAGTGGCTTAAGTCTTTCCTCATATGTCAACTCCTTCAATCTTGGGATCAACTTCGTTGCTATCCTTTGGACTTTCTCTAATTTGTTTTTGTGTTTTTTCAAATGTGATGACCATATCACTGCTGCATATTCTAATCATGGTCTTATCATAGTCATTATCAGTTTTCTTAAAATTTCTTCGTCCAAATAGTTAAATGCCACTCTCATATTGGTTATTATTCCATATGCTCCTCCAATGATCATGTTAATATGCTTCTCCGGCGATAGATCATCTTGTATTTTCACTCCAAGGTCCTTCTCATGCCGTGTTTTGCCGATTTTTTCAATTCCTAATTTGTACTCCCAGCTTGGCCTTATCTCACTTGTTCCCACTTCCAAAACATGACACTTTTCTGCATTGAAACTAATTTTCCAGGTTTGACTCCATCTGTGCAACTTATCTAGGTCCTTTTGAAGATCCTGACAACTTTCTATACAGGTGATATTCTTCATGATCTTAGCGTCATCCGCGAACATATTCATATGACTATTCAAGTTTTCTGGCATGTCGTTTACATAAAGTAGGAACATTATCGGACCCAACACTGATCCCTGTGGTACTCCGCTCGTCACACTCCTCCACTGGGAATATTCGTCTCGTATTGTGGTCCTCATTTCTCTTCCTATTAAAAAGTTTTCCATCCATTTTAACATCCTACCATGTACACCTACAACAACCTGCAATTTCCACAATAACCATTTGTGAGGCACCCTGTCAAAGGTCTTTTTCAGGTTCAGGTAAACACAGTCAACCCATCCCTCTCTCTCTCTTGTGTAACATCTACCACTCTGCTATAAAAGCTTAATAAATTAGATACACAAGATCTTCCTTCCCTGAATCCAAACTGTTTCTCACTAAGCACCCCCTGTCCCTCTATGAAGTGTGTCCACTTTTTTCTTATAATTTTCTCACAAATTTTGCAAACAATGCTGGTGAGGGACACCGGTCTGTAGTTAAGCGGATTTTCTGTCTCCTCCTTTGTAAATAGGTACTATGTTAGCTCTCTTTCATTCCATTGGCAGGTCTCCTTCATTCAGTGAAGATTTGATGATGTCATAGATTGATTCCACTAGCTCTTCCGCACATTCTTTGAGGATCCATCCAGCCACTCCATCTGGTCCCATTGATTTCCTCACGTCCAAATCCTGCATCAATTTCAGCACTTCACTTTTTGTCACTTTCATTTCAGGCATCTGTGGTGTTCTCATTTCTCTATCAGGTTCTATAAACTCCTCCTCTTTTACAAACACTGACTGAAGCTTTTCATTCATAACTTCACACAATTCTTTATCTTTCTCATAGCTGTTCGTTCCAACTCTTAGTCTGACAATACCTTCTTTTGTTTTTATTTTTCCATTTACAAATCTATAAAATAGTTTTGGCTCGTTTTAGCACTTCTCTACAATATTCCTTTCATATTTATATTGTTCCTCGCGTCGTATCTTTACGTATTAATTTCTTTTCTCCTTGTACTTATTCCAGTTATTTTCACTATGTCTCTTCCGTGCTATACAGTATTCCAGGCTCGGTTTCTTCAATCCTGTGCCTTACTACATCTTATATTGAACCATTCTTTTTCCTTCTTTACCCCTGGTGAGAACCTTGGGACATATTTATGTATTTATTAGTGGCCCCTCCATCATTGACGATTATGCCTATTACATGAGGCATCCTCTTCAAACACTCATTTACCGTAGTTTGAATCTACCGCGCAGAGCATAAAAAATTGAGGAGCCTTCATCATGAGTGCACACAACCTCACTCATGGTTCGTCATTATGAAATATCAAATTGGGTACTCACTACGAAAAAACTTCGTAAAAAATAACAAATAAAAAGAAAATAAGAATAACTAATCATAAGCTTTCCATAACTTCGTGGATGTACTTGTGTGGATCTTTGACCAGACGCTGACTTCAGGCGTCATTCTTCCTTCTCTGCTCTGCGCTCAACCTGCCCTGACGTGTCTCCCCACGCTCCGCTCGTTCCGCATTTGCTGCGTCCCTAGTGAGTTTTGTTCTCATTTGTTTACTCTGGGATGTATCGAGTAAGGTTAGGATATGCGTAGCAGGAGTGTCATGGGCGGGCTGCCCGCAGTTCAGTGTTTTTGGGTCGTGTGTTTGGGACGCCTATTTCGGGTGTACCCTCGTGGTCCCGTGGTGGACGCGTGAAACGTTTTCGCGGATAGCTAGCCTAGTTTGTTTAGTTGGCTTTAACTATGTGTTATTAGGCTTCTTTTTATCTTTCTGATGAAGTTGCCTTATTTGTTTGTTTTCTGACGTTCCTAGCGTATTTTTCTTCACTTAGTGAAGTTTTTTCTAGGTCCTGTGTCAGTGCTCCCTCTCCGGGGTTTATTTCTTCGAGGTGTGTTGGCGACTGTTCCTGTTGTGATATAATTCAGTACTTTTTGTTTTTATTACGACATGTTTAAGCGATACTCCGTCTGCTTAGGCCTAGCCAGCCTCTCGTAGCTTTTTTACATGTGCAAGTGTTATTGATTTATTATATAAATATGTACTACTGTGTCATGTGTGTTCTGGATAAGTTGTGTATTGGCTTATTCCAGGCACTATTTGTGTACCTCCGATTGCATCTGGTTGGTGTGGGTTACCGTTTCCGGCGGGTTTTCTCGATTGCTCCGTGAAAATCCGGCTGGGTCTCAGATTGCATCTGGTGGGTGTGGGTTGCCTTTTCCGGCGGGTTTTCTCGATTGCAACTGAGAAAATCCGGCTGGTTGCCGAGTTTTAATCACACATGGTTAAAATAGGCTTGTTTTCTCCGGCGAGTGGTGGCTTGAGGGCTCTCCAGAACTGCGTCTCTGTAGTGGGGCTTACTGTATGTTTCCCGGCGGAATGGCTTTCCCCGATTCAACTAGGGGTTCATGCGGACACCTGTTGACTATAGTTTTTCCCGGTTTTGCAAAGCCGTTAAAAAACTGGGCTGTTTTGTTTGAATTAGTCTTTCCACCCCGGCGATCTTTTGCAAAGAAGTGGGGATAGGAACAATTGGGGTTAACTTTTCTATTAATTTTCACCCGGCGGTTGAACCTCGGGAGGGTGGGAGTCACGGATTTGCAATTCGGTAGGATTAGCCAAACAATTGAGGGATACAATTGGGTATCGAGACATTCAACTTACGGCGATCTATGAAGGCTTCGAGAGGAGTCAGATCTAGTGATTAAGATGGGCTTAACCTGGTTAACTGCGTTATAATAAGGAGGCCGGCGTCTTATTATGGGTTCCCGGTGAATTTTATATCACAGGGAAGACTGCGTCATTTATAAAGAACTGCTCGTCTTTATATCATGTCAGAGGATATTCTTAAATCTTTTGAACACGTAGAGATATTCAAAAATCTTTACATATGAACCTACGGGGTAGCAAGAGGTAATAGTGGTGTATTACGTCTCGTTGCCCGGCAGTTCATTAACACTTGTGTTAGAACATTTTGGGGTAACCTTATGAGCATTAATTCCTGGAAATTTCCTTTTTTCCAGGGCGGAGTTCCGGCGGGTCCACAGAGGACCAGGTGAGGCCCGGGGGGAGTTAGCTTTTAACCAGTCTCTGCCATGGCTGCTCGAGCTCCTGTTTTTGCCCTTTGCTCAACGCCCTCATGTTCCGGGATCCCTATTTTTGCACATACTCTGTGCATTCGTTGTGTCAAATGCTTGGACCGATCAAGGGGTTTGTGGGTAACGAAGAATTGTACCTTTTGTAGTCAGCTCAGTATTAAAGTATTACAGCACGACAATCTGGCCACAGCGGTTGCATTACGCGAGGTCAGACAACTTCTTACTAATTATGCTACTACAGTGGCTCATAAAGCACTGCAGTGTGATAACGTAATTCTATGGGACCGTTTGTTGGTTCAGTACCCCCCACTGAAACGTCCTCCTTCCCGAAGTAAAGTCAATAAGTCGGCAGAGACTGGGCTGGGTAAAGGGCTTCTTCCCTCTCCCGGCACAGCTAAGAGACCGCGAGAGCCGTCTCCCCCGGCGACAGCTTCAGAGTCAAGATCTAGGTCCAGGTCACGGTCTCCTCTCAGAAAGCAGACTGGGAGGTTTGACGTACCTCCCAACCTACCAAATAGGAAAACCTACTATTTGGTAGTAGTCTTGGAAAATCCAACGTCAAGGCTATTAACCTAATTGCAATGACGACTTGTCTATTTTGACTGCTATGTCGTCATTCCAACCGCGGTTAAAAAGAAAACGTCTAGAGTCTACTCCTTATCTTGCTTTAGGAGACGTTGTACATTAACCAAAACTACCACCGAAGGTGAAAAAAGCATAGAAGAGAAGAAAAAGGGGTTTACCTTAGTTACCGCTTAAGGCCCATCCCGTGTTCCGTCATGTGCAGATCCCTGTCGAACATGCGCATGAGCGACCCTCTCTTGTTATAATTTTTTCACGCGCCTCCATTGTTGAGTCCGCTTTTGTTGTGCTCCTTCAATTCACCCTGTTTTAGGTTCGTTTCGGCTTATCTGGCCTTCTTTTTTGTTAGACAGATGTTACGTGATCTAGGGCACATGTAAATGGGCTCCTAAGTGTGTATAATGGAGACGCGTGTGGAAATAGCCTACCGAAGGTACGGGGGTGCCTGGCGTTCCTCGTATATGTTTTTCATTCTTTCTCTTTTCTATCTATCTATCTATTGCCTGACGCCGTGATCCCCGAAGGGGTGGCCACGAACGAACCGCCCCCATGCACCTCTGTCCCCAGTCAGTTGACGCCCCTCCCCCCAACCAGCACCGCCTTCGTTCATGTACTTCCTCACTCCATCCTTCCACCTCATATTCGGTCTACCTCTCCCCCTCTGTCCCTCCACCTCGCTCTCGTACACCCTCTTAGTCATTCTCTCGCTTTCCATACGTTCCATATGGCCGAACCATCTCAAGTTGTTCCTTTTCACACTTTCCAGCACATCTACCTCCACACCACACCTCCTTCTTACTTCCTCATTAGTCTGTCTATCCCTCCATGTAACTCCGCACGCACTCCTTAAGTAATTCATTTCCACTGCTCTCACTCTTGGTCTGAGTCTCTCAACCAACGTCCATGCTTCGCTTCCGTAAGTCAGTGTCGGGATTACCACACTGTCATGCAAGGACTTCTTCACTTCCATACTGACCACCCTATTTCTTGTTACTGCTTTTAGCATTCCTACAACCCTCTTCCCCTGTTGTACCCTCTCCCGCACCTCTTCATCCATAGTCCCATCTTTACTCAACACACTGCCCAGATACTTAAAAGAGTTGACGATCTCCATAGCCTGACCGTTCAGCTTCACCTCACACTCTGTGACTTCACCCCTTTCGAAGACCATAACCTTGCTCTTCCCCGTATTTACCTTCAAATTCCGTTTTTCGCACACTGTTCCAAACTCATTTACCAGACCCTGCAACTCCCATTCATTATCACTCATCAGAACTGTATCATCCGCAAACAGCAGTATAGGTAGCTTCCACTCAATTCCCTCCCTTTTCAGCGATACACCAACATCCACTGCTCTTGATAGTATTTCTTTCATAACTCCATCCATATATACAGTAAACAACCACGGGGACATCACACACCCCTGTTTCAAACCAACATTCAGGTCAAAGAACTCGCTCTGCTCACTCTCCACACGTACTGCCGCCTTTGCACCCTCATACATGCTCTTCACTGCTTTCAGCAACTTGCCCTCTACTCCGTATATTCTAAGTACTTTCCACAAACCTTCTCTATCCACTCTGTCATAGGCCTTCTCCAAGTCCATAAAGGCAACATACACCTTTTGTTTCTTCTCCAGATACTTCTCCACAACACAATTCAGGGTAAAAATCTGATCTACACATCCTCTTCCCTTCCTAAAACCTCCCTGCTCGTCGCCTATCCATTTCTCCGTTCTCACTCTCACTCTCTCAATCACTACCCTACTGTATACCTTCCCTACTACGCTTAGAAGACATATTCCTCGGTGGTTACCACACACTCCTCTTTCCCCTTTGCCCTTATATAGGGGGACTATTATGCCAGTCTTCCAGTCATCGGGTGCACTCCCCTTCTCCCATGCTAGTTTGCACATTTTCCATACCCATTCTATCACTATCTCACCACCATACCTCAACATTTCCCCACACACTCCATCTGTTCCTGGTGCTTTCCCCAACTTCACTCTTTTCATGGCTTCCCACACTTCTGACCTCCTGATCCCCACCTCCTCCTCCACTACTTCTCTTCTTCTCCCTCCCATACCATATCCAGCTATGTTTGCTGGCTCTTCATTCCTTTCATTTAGCAACTCACTGAAGTACTCCCTCCATCTTTCGACTCTCTCTTGCTTCTCGGCTAGCATTCTCCCATTCTTATCTTTCACACCCTTACTGTTTCCCTTGCTACCTTCCCTAACTTTCTTGACTTCTTTCCAGAACAGTTTCTTACTCTCCCTCCATTTTACACTCAGATTCCTTCCAAATTCCTCATCTACTCTTCTCTTACTTTCCTTCACTACTCTCTTCACCACCCTCTTACTCTCCACGTACCTCGCTCGTTTCTGTCTCTCGGAATCTTCATTCCCTCTACTACCCAACCACTCTCTATATGCTTTCTTCTTTTCTTCCACAGCTATTCTTACCTCTTCTGTCCACCATGCTGTACCTTTCACTCCCCTCCCTCTTCTCCTCACTCCACACACCTCCTCACATGCTGCACAGATCTCATCCTTAAACACCTTGCTCATCTCCTCCACTTCCTCCATAACTTCCAGGTCGAACCCACCTAGTCGTCTTTCCACTGCTCTCCTGTACTCCTCCCTGATTTCCTCCTCCTGCAACCTCTCCACCCTCCTCACCATTCCACCCTCCTCTCGCCTCCCTCCCGCTCTCCTCACCCACTTCTTTTGTATCCTAACCTTAGCTACCACTACATAATGATCAGACAGACCCCCTCCAATACCCCTATACACCCTAGCATCCATCACAGATTTCTTCATTCGTTCATCCACACATACATAATCAATCAATGACTTTCGTTCCACCACTGTCTTATCCTTCATCGTCAACATCCGTTTCCACGTGTACCTGTGGATCATTCTGTGTCGGAAGAAGGTGTTGGCTATCCACAGCCTCCTCCCCACACATACGTCCACAAGTGCACTACCATTCCCATTCACCTCTGATGGTACCCCCCACCCTCCCACCACTCCCTCAACTTTCCTATCACCCACCTTACCATTCATATCCCCAATCAGAAATATTCTTTCGTTCTTGTCAAACTTCTCCAGGCACGCCTCCACATTCATCCAGAACTCCTCTTTCTTTCTTTCAAGTATATCCTCTGTCGGGGCATACACGCATACAATCACCCACGTTTGTATTCCTACTTTCATTCTCACCCACACAATCCTTGAACCCACAGACCCATACTCTCTTACACATTCCTTCCATTTGCTACTTACAAACAAACATGCACCTTCTCTCGCTGTTCCTTCACTCACTCCAGCACACACACCCATTCCACACTCCCACTCTCTCACATCTGAACCTTTCCATTTGGTCTCTGTCATTCCACATACATCCAGCCTGGCATATTCTTTTTTCCTGTTAGTCTGGGCATAGTTTAGCTTTTAGCTTATTTTAGCCTAGCTCGTTTTCTCATTCAGGAATTGCTATGCCCCTATGAGTTTTCATTTTTCATAGCCTAAGGTGTAACGTTGGTAAACCATCTGAGATTTCGTTGGTGGCGGTGCTGTTTGTAGAGTTTGTGTCGGCCGCATTATTAGCGTTATTCCCGAGTCCCCCCTTTCGAGCCTTCACTGTGTCTCAAGGGCCTGGGCGACAGGTGGTTCGTGATATTCCAGGGGTACCCCACGGGGGCCCCTCCTTCACACCACAGGGTTTTTCGCACCTGACATATTCTCTGCTCACGGCTAGGCCACCCTTTTTCTCACCAGTTTCATTTACTGGTTTTTGTTTTCTCTTCCTGTTTCACCTCCATCCTTTCATAGTCTTTTTGCCCAATCCAGGGGTACCCCAGGGGGGCCCCTGTTTGTGCGAAACCACCCTCCCTGCCACTTCTCCTCATGGGCTTTGCTCTATCTCTGTGGGTTGGGTGGTTCCTGGGGGATGTGCCTCCTCTTCCCTGGTGTTTCTTCCTTGCCTCTCCCTTTACCGGTTGAGTTAGGATAAATTCAAGGAAGACACTGCTCAGCTTGATGGCCATCATCGCTTGGAGTTCATCAGGAGATGACGCATTTTTGTGGCCTTTTTTGGTAATCCCTAGACGCTCCTCTCTCTTTTTCGGCGCCGGACCATCTCGGCCGGTCCCGCAAATTTGCGGAGAGCTCGATTCGGTCCTCTGGGACGTTTCGGCTCCCCGCAAATTTGCGGAGATCGTTGGGGGGTCCCACGAAGATGCGGGAGGGTTGTGTCGGTACAGTTATGCCTCCATTGGCCCGCAAATTTGCGGTAATAGTTGGCTTTCACTGTTGAACTTTTTTATGTCATCTTGTTGCCTGAAACTATCTTGGTGTGTGCACTTTATTGGTGTTATAGGCCCTGCATGTAAGATGTTGAGTGGTGGTTAACACTTTCTCCTTCTTTGCAGGTTCTGCTAGTGCTCTTCCACCTCGCCCGCCCTCCTCACCTGCCTCTGTGCTCCCGGTTTAGGGTGAGTACGGATACCTGTTTGCATGTGTGTTCCTGTTTCCCCATCCTCTTTACCTGGTTCTTATTGGACATTCTCTCCACTTACTCCTTCGACGTGCTGATTATGGTGTGTGTTCTTCCGGTGCAGGTAGGCTGCCTTGCTTTCACCATGGTTGAAGCTCCCCGTGCTTGGAGAGCCACAAGTCCTGCTTGCACCACTCGCAATGTGTGTCTTCTACGGCCTACCTCCCTGCTCTGTGTGGCCCGTGTATGGCCCTGGTGGATGTGGTGCACCATAGCCCTGGTTCATCAGCGGCGGCAGTGGCCTCTGCTTCCCTTCAGTCGGTGTGGGCGATAGTCTCCCGCCACATTAGGACTGTGAGCTACCGTTCCCCGGCCTTTGTTGCCGCCCGGATCCGCGTCGCCCTGGGTATCCCTGCCCCGACTGAAGGCCGTTCGTCTGGCCCTCTCCCTGCTCGGGCCCTCTCCCCTGGGTCTCGCGGCCGGTCGTCACATCGTCGGGGGGATCCCCTGCTCCGTCCACGCTCTCGCTCGCCTCGTCGCCCGTCCTCTCCTGCCCCTCGTTGTCCTCCTGATCGCCTTGACGGCACCCATCGCCCTCGTCATGATTTTCGCCCTGCGGCCGGGGTTAGCGGCTCTGCCCCTGTGCGCCCTCCCTGGCCTCTACGGGTAGGGGCTCTCCTACCTTCCGCCCGCTTACCCTGCTCGAACGACGTCCTCTTCCTTTGTCCTCTACGCGCGCGGAGGTTCAGGCTGTAGCTGGCCCTCTGCTCCCTCCTCCTACGCTGTCCTGGAGGGTCCGCCAGGATGTAGTTGCTTCTCCTCCTACTTCACCTGCTTCGGTGCCTCTTCTTCCTTCACGGTCTCGTCCCACGGTGGCGGTCCCTCCCTCCTCTGCCTCGGTGTCGGGCCGCCCTGTTATCTCAGCCCAAGAGATGCCAAGTGATGCCTTTGCGTGCCACCATCCGTGCCCAAGTGTTTAACGGCCATGCTTGGTGACACGTTCGGAACGACCCAGTTAGCAGACAAGGGTTCGCCAGCTGTACTACCCTCGGATCCGCCGGCCTTAAGACTGGCACCGGGAGTGAGAGAGACTTTAGTTTTTTGATGGTGGTGGAGTTGGTGGTGGTGGACGCTTCGCCGGCTGGCTGGCGTTGGCCGAAGACGGGCCCTGACCTGGCTTATTATGGCTGCGTCCTCTCTGACCTAAAAACCTACTCTGTCTATGCCTGTACTGACCTTGAGGGGAGGAGGAGGACTTAGGTGGAAGAAAGGGCTTAGATCCCCCCGGCTGAGCCTTAGCGACTGGCCTGGGTTTGGGGAAGTTAAAGGCAGGTTTCTTAGAAGGGGTGGGACTGTGTTTAAAGGCCTGAGCCATATTAAACACCGTTCGCCACACGTCAGGGGACATTAAAGAGGGAGTGAGCACTGGTGACATGACCACCTGATTCGCAATGCGATCAGGCAGTTTTCGGACTAAGGACATTCTGAGGTCTTGTCTCGCTCGTACCGCCTCAAGCAAGGCGGTGTGGATGTCACCCAAAGATTGGATTGACGACTGAAGAAGCAGTTGCCGGGACAATTCAACCGATCGTCTGGCGTCCGCGTCTGCGATTGCCTGAGTGGACCGGAGCAAAGACTTTGCTATCTGTTGAGACACTATGTATTGAGAGAACAGGCGAAAAGCTTTCCCCCTTAGCCTAAATTCTCGTTCTAGGTGAGTTGAGGTAGGGGTAGTGAAAGGTTCTTTTAGCTCACAGAGATTAATTTTAGGGGCAGCTAAGAAAGCAAACAAAGCTGAAGGGACTCCGCCGGCAGAACACACTGGCATGGAGAACCAAGAATGAGTATCTTGAGGGATCTGGTGGGAAGTTTTGGAAGTAAATGTGGTCGCAAAGTTTTGAGCCTCTGCCTCCCATTCCACCCAAGGTCCTGGACCCAACTGCCCCACCAACTGTTCCTTTTACTTATATATTTTCTAGATCTCAAGTGACTGCGTCTCTTCCGTGGATTGACCTCCCAATCTACCAAGATTGGAAGCCAAATGTCACATTTTTTCCTTTGCCCCTTAGCTTTCTCTTCATAATTGCTGAGGGGCACAGGGCCCTGGGTGGGGCTTTGGTTTCCCGGGCGTTTCTGTCGCCCTCCTCAGCTCCCCGCCATGGAGTGGCTTCGGTCACCCATGCTTTATTGTGGTCGGCTGGGAGGGTTCTGTGGGGGCGCTCGGTTATGGCCTTGGTCTTGCTCGGGGCCTTGGGGCTGTTCGGCCAGGCAGCTTGGGGAACAACAACAACAACAACAACAACTGCCCCACCTTCAAGACTGGATTAGCTGCTGTGTCTGTGACGGTTAGCAAATCGAGTTCTGGAGTGAGAGCTGCCAGAGTCTTAATGTCATTAAATCCGTCATGCTTAGACCAGTCTGAAAAAAGTTTTGAAGCTGAGGCAGAGGGTAAAGCCGGCTTAGCAGCATAAACAAAATAATCTTGGTGATAATAACTAGGTATAGCCTTGATGTTGACATCTAGTACCTTGCCTAAAGTATCCAAGGCCCTTAATTTCCTAGATTTATTGCCCTGGATGACCCACTCACGCGGCACTGGAAGCTCCCCTGACAAGGTAGGTTGGGCAATCTCTGGTTTAGTGGGGGTCAAAAGGACCCATGACTCGTCTGGTCCGTAAAGCAAGGGCATAGCTACCTTTCTGAGAGGCGCTCTGTCTAGGGGGGGCGGATTGACATCCGTTATAACCCTTACATTCGAAGTGGTCAATGCCGCCGTACCAGGCCTAGTAACCACCGATGGTGACAGAGGGGGAGGGTGAGGGATCTGAGTTAAAGCAATAGAAGTCATCAGAGGCCGTACCGTAGAGCTTGTCGTGGGAGCTCCCAAGTCCACTGTGGGAGTTTCCTGCTGTTGGCTAAAAAATTTAGATAAAGCATTACTGAGTAGCCCATCAATTTCCTGTGCAGTGACAAATTGACTTGATGATGTACTAACTAGGGAATCATTAAGATCTTGTGCGACGTCTAAGCCTGAACCTGACTCTTGCCCTTCCATATCTGAGATAATTGAAACCTCGTCTTTTTTATCCTGTTCCTCCTGAGAAGATCCCGCCGAAGCTGGGGTATCACCTTGATGCCAAGATAAGTCAGGGATAGAGGATGGGATCGCCGCGTCCCGGTGGACGTCAGCCACTGTGTGAATAGTTTGAGCCGGAAGTGGGTGGTCAGGTCCTGGCTGAGAATAACGCCAAACACCTAGGCCTTGGCCTACACTCCCTTGGGAGTCCGCAACACTCTCAACCCCTGAGCCCCATGAATTCTCTAATTCCAGAGTTAAAATGTTAATGGGTAAATCATCTTTAGGTACAGGCACTATACTGGACCCTTGAGCCCGAACACCAACTCTGTCTGGGGTAGAGGTACGATGAGAAGCACTAGAAACTGGTGAATGTCGTGAGGCCTTTTTATCATGGGAATCCCTCTTTGAAGATTTATGGCTGCGGTGTGACCGTGAACTACTCTTCGATTTATAAGATTTATCGCCGTGACCACTGGTGGAACTTTCTGTCTTACTCTTCTTACTCGATGGTGAAGAGGCAAGACTAGATGGCTGGTGTCTGAGAGGTGACCTAGACCGAGATCTCTCCCGGGACGAGGAGGCTGCCTCCGGGGGTGTAGGCTCTCGTTGACGTTTCGCAGTAGCAGTAGGAGAAGACACAGAAACCTGACCAGTCTCTGCCGGCTTACGACTAGTTACTCGAGAGGGATGTTTAGGGGGAGGGTGCTCAACAAGAAGCCTATCCCAAAGAGGGACGTTGTCACATTGAAGTGACTTATGAGCCACAATCGTAGTATACGCTGCCATCTGTTGCCTAACCTCTCGTAAGGCGACCGCTGCGGTCTTATCATTATCGCAGAGGACTTTGACACTTAATTGGGAGCAAAATGAACATTTGCGCGTCACCCACAGACCCCTTGAACGGTCTAGACATTTAACACACTTGATGCAAAGAGTGTGCGCAAAAATAGGGATACCGGCACAGGTAGGGGTAATGCATAAAGCAAAAACTGGGGCAAAGGTAGCCATGACAGAGACTGGTGGGAAACTACTGCAGGGTCTGTATTGGTCCGCCGGGGCCCAGCTCTGGAAAAAAAGAAAATTTCCAGGAGTTAATGCTCATAAGGTTAACCCAACATGATCGCATACACACACACACACATGTGTCAATAACCCGCCGGGTAACGAGCCGTAATGTCACAACGATCACAGCTCGCTACGCGGCGGGATCCTATAAAGATTTCCGAATATCGAAACATGTCCTAAGAAAGTTAAGAATACCCTCTAACATAATATAAAGGACCAGTATGGCGTTTATAACATAGTCTTTCTGGTGGTGACTGTCTCAAGATTCAATTTTGGAAAAACAACCCCCCACAAAGACGCCGGCACCAGAATTATTTAGCAGAATAACACAGGACAGGCTGATACGAGATCTGATTTCTAACGAATTGTCACAAAGGATCGCCGTAAGTTTGAAGGCGGCGATACATTAACGTATCTCTCAATTAACTGGTTAACTATATGGAATTGTAAATTCCTTATTTCCTCCTCCCAGGAGCACCCGCCGGGTGTGAGAAATGTGTAAAAAGATGTTAAACCTAATTGAGCCTTCGATCGCTGTAAGGCTGAAGGCGGAGATACTTAAAGTACCACTTAAAATGGATCGGTTAACTAAATTGAATGACCAAGACGTTCATCCCACCCTACCAAGGTGCACCCGCCGGGTGAGATGTAAACTACGTTAACCCCATAAGTTCCTGTCCCCACTTCTTTGTAAAAGATCGCCGGGGAGGAAAGCCCTCAATCAACAGCTAGGTTTGTTCTATTTGGTTTGTAAAACCGGGTAGAAAAACTTCATAACATCTGTCCGCATGAACAATGTTAGATGGGTACAGCCAGACCGCTGGGGATCATAGGGAGCCTGAAACAGGCACCAACACAGAGATGCAGTCCTGGAGAGCCACAGACACCTCCTCGCCGGGGACACAAGCCTGTGTTGAAACCACGCGTGGCCCAACACGGCTCTCGGCCGGGTTTTTCATGGTGAAACCGAGAAAAACCCGCCGGAAAGTAATCCACCCCGTTCAGAAACCAACTGAACGCACAACGGACCTGGGATCAAGCCAAGCACGACTAGCCCAGGGCCCACACAATAATCCGTGGAATTAGCCAATACACAACTAAACCAGGAAACATACATAGTCCGTGGAATTAGCCAATACACAACTAAACCAGGATACACATGACACAGTAGGACATATTTATAAAATAAACAATAACACTTGTACATGTGGCAAAGCTACGAGCGGCTGGCTAGGCCTAAGCAGACGTCATAAGAAATGTTGAAATATAAACAAAAACACTGGAAATATAACAACAGAAACCACCGCCAACACACCACTGTAGTAAAGACTTCCGACAAAGGAAAAACTGACTCGGGACCCAGAAAAAACTTCACTAAGTGAAGAAAAATACGCTGGGAACGTCAGAAGCACAGCTTACCTCATCAGAACGATAAAAGGCAGCATAAAATAACGCGTAATGAAAGCCGCCTGCATCACAAGCTAACTCAACTGTGAAAAGATCACATGTCCACAACAGGACCGCGAGGGTACATCCGAAATAGATGCCCCAAACACACGACCCAAAATACACTGCACTGCGGGCAACCAGCCCAGGACACTCCTGCTACACATATCCTAACCTTACTCGATACATCCCGGAGTAAACAAATGAGAAAAAACTCACTAGGGACGCAGCAAATGCGGAACCAGCGGAGCGTGGGGAGACACGTCCGGGCAGGTTGAGTGCAGAGCAGAGAAGGAAGAATGACGCCTGAATCAGCGTCTGGTCAAAGATCCACACAAGTACATCCACGATATGATGGAAAGCTTATTGGATAGTTATTCTTATTTTCTTTTTGTTTTTATTTTTTACGAAGTTTTTTCGTAGTGAGAACCCAATTCATAATGACTGAAGCCATGAGTGAGGTCGCGTGCGCTCATGATGAAGGCTCCTCAGATTTTAAATGCTCTGCGCGGTAGATTCAAACTACGGCAGATTAGTGTTTGAAGAGGATGCCTTATGTAATAGGCATGTTCGTCAATGATTACGGGGCCACTACTAAATATTAGGTTTTCTTTATCTCCTTACAGGAGTCAAACCTAAAATATGTGCACATGTAAACTTATAAGTTTTATTTTTTCACCACTTAATTTAAGTGGGGTGCCTTGTTAACTGGCGGATCTGTTCGCAGAATCTCAGAGTTAACCCCTTTTTATCAAGCAGGCTTCTTTGAAGCACGCTCCTGCTTGTACCCCTTTTGTATATATGTGCTGTATAAAGTTTATGCGCCAAATATATCTTGTTTACAAAGTAAGAATACTATGTGGTTGTTTGATTATCTGCCTTTGCTAGAGTTATGATATGATTACGAATGTCCCCCTCCAGTCTTAGATATCAGGCATAATCGTCAATGATGGAGGGGCCACTAATAAATTATAGGTTTGACTCCTGCAAGAAGATAAAGAAAACCTAATATTTAGTAGTGGCCCCTTAATCATTGACGACTGGGGCCCTCCCGACCATCCCCTTCCCATTCGTTGATGTATTAAGGATTTTGGTTTACTTGATATGTCAGTGAAGGAAGAATGACGCCTGAGTCAGCGTCTGGTCAAAGATCCACACAAGTACATCCACGATTATATGGAAAGCTTATGAATAGTTATTCTTATTTTGTTTTTGTTTTTTATTTGTTACGAAGTTTTTTCGTAGTGAGAACCCAAATTCATAATGACTGAACCATGAGTGAGGTTGCGTGCGCTCATGATGAAGGCTCCTCAATTTTTTATGCTCTGCGCGGTAGATTCAAACTACGGCGGATGAGTGTATGCCTTATGTAATAGGCATAATCGTCAATGATTACGGGGCCACTACTAAATATTAGGTTTTCTTTATCTCCTTGCAGGAGTCAAACCTATAATATATGTATCGTAGGCAGGGTCCACCATCCTTTTAAAAAACATAACTGTCTTCGTGGCGCAATGCATAAGGTGTTGATTTTCGGTGTGAGCATCCTGGGATCGAATCCACGGACTGGCACATGTGTTTGTAATATTTCATTAATCGATTTTAGGAGTAGAGTTGGTTGTTGGATAGAACATAATAATAGACAATATTATTGCATGTAAACAATAAATTTAAGAGTGCTGTTTGAGTGTCTTTTTCTCTACCTATAGTTTGTTTGTTAGTGGTTTAGATATTGTCACGAATGTCCCCCTCCAGTCTTGAGATATCAGGCATATCGTCAATGATGGAGGGGCCACTAATAAATTATAGGTTTGAGTCCCTGAGGGAAGAATGAAAACCTAATATTTAGTAGTGGCCCCGAAATCATTGATGACGCGGCCCTCCCTCCATCCCCTTCCCATTCGTTGATGTCTTTGAGTTAAAATCTTGATATATCATTGAAGGAAGTATGACGCCAAGGCAGATCAACGTCTCGGATAAGAAATCCACGGGAAAGACATGGTGACTGGACGACTCGGCCCATGGGACAACTCGGCTCGAACAGCTCGGCCTACTTTAGGACAACTCGGCCCCATGTTTTGTTAGGTTAGGTTAGGTTAGGTTAAATTTCTTTCGTCGTACTAGAGACAATGAAGCATTTGTATTTACAAAATACAACATCATACCGGAATTTTAAAATACCACACACCGATCGTCAGAAATCAATCGAGCTGTCTCAAAGCAGATGGGCCAAGTTGTCTCATAATTAACACGGGGCCGAGCTGTCTCGTTTATACTGGGCCGAGCTGTCTCGCCGTGGGCCGAGCTGTCCCGTGGGCCGAGTAGTCTAGCATTCGAAAGACATCCACAAAAGTTATAGCATATCTTAAGTTAATTTTTATTTTTTATTTTTACGAAGTTTTTTCGTAGTGAGTACCCAATCATAAAGACGATTCCATAAGAGAATTGGCGTACATTTATTAAGTTGGCTCCTCCTTCTCCCTGTGGCGGTAAGTTCAAACGAGCTAACGCAAGGGGTTAGAAGAGGGCTATTATATAATAGGCATATCGTCAATGATTTCGGGGCCACTACTAAATTATAGGTTTGACTCCTGCAAGGAGATAAAGAAAACCTAATATTTAGTAGTGGCCCCGTAATCATTGACGATTATGCCTATTACATAAGGCTACCTCTTCAAACGCCCATAAGCGCAGTTTGAAACTACCGCCGCAGAGCTCAGAGGAACCTTCATCATAAGCACACGCTAAATCACTCATGGTTCGTCTTTATGATTGGGTTCTCACTACGAAAAAACTTTGTAACAAATAAAAAATTAAATTAAAATAAGAATAACTATTCATAAGCTTTCCATATTCCGTGGATGTACTTCTGTGGATTCTTGGACCAGACGCTGACTAGCGCATTTCTCTGCCTTCCTTGCTCTGCGCTCACCCCACCCGGACGTGTCCCCCTCAGTGCTCCGCTTTGATTCCGCATTCTTGCGTCCCTAGTGAGTTTTTTCTCATTGGTTTACTCTGGGATGTCTTGAGTAAGGTTAGGATTAGCTTAGCAGGGGTGTCGTGGGTAGTTTTCTCGCAGAACAAGTGTTTTTTGGGTCGTTTTTGTTGGGGCGTCTATTTCGGATGGACCCTCGTGGCCGAGTTGAGGACGCTCTGAAACGTTTTTCGTGTTTAGCCATCTTTAGTCCTAGCTTGTTAGGAGGCTGTAACTACGCGATGTCGGGTTTCTAGCTATCTTTCAGATGGAGTAGCCTATGTTATTTGTACTGACGTTCCTGGTGTAATTTTCTTCACATAGTGGAGTTCTTTCTGGGTCCCTTACCCGGGTTTTTTCTACGATGTTGATGTGGCGGCTGTTCCAGTTTTAGTGGGATGGAGTGCTTTTCGATTGTGTTTCGACGTCATTAGTGTTTTTTCCGTTTTCACCAGGCCTAGCCAGCCACTCGTAGTTTTTTCACATATGCAAGTGTTTTCATTGTTTATTATGATAAAAATGTATTCATGTGTCATGTGTGTCCTGGATTAGTTGTGATTGGCTGATCCAGGAGCTTCGGACTGTGGGTCTGATTATGTTTATCAGATTTTTTTTTTTTTTTTTTTTTTTTCTATATTCCAACTACTCCCTCTCGGGCATAGGCTGAGAGCCTGTACATTCCACCGCTCAACACGGTGAAGCCCGTGAGGTCTTGTTCCAGTCTGGGGAGTGAGACATGTAAAGCATCCATCATGGCTCGAAGCAGCTCCATCTCTGAAGCGGCTGGTTGCTTCGCTCAAGTGCTTCACCGTCTCACCCTCCAGACTCAGACCCTCACTCTCACAACGCCACCTATTGAGCAGTAAACTCACTAGGCATTGTCCCCCTGTAACATATTTTGAATATGGGAATATTCATACAGTGTTATTTAAGTAGGGAACAATGAGGGTATTTTTTTGGCATTTCGGTGGGCTTTGTGGTAATGCACTGATACTAGGTACAGCACAAATTCAATCCCAATAATATCTTCCCATTGACATACCGGGATTTGAACCCAGGTCCATTGGATTACCAATCCAGTGGCATGACCACTCCACCACACTTCCCCTGCGTTCTGTTTGGTGTGGGTTGCCTTTCCGGCGGTTTTTCTCGATTGCTCCGAGAAAGCCGTTTTGTTTACCGGGTTTTAGTCAGGTTGGTTAAAATCGGTAGTTACCCCGGCGAGTTTGGTAGCTTGAGGGCTCATCAGAAACTGCGTTCTCTGTGGTCGAGCCTGTGATCAGGCTTCCTGTGTTATTCCCGGCGAGGTGGGCTCCACACATTTATCTAGGTGATCATGCTGACACCTGTTGGATATGGTTTTCTCGGCTTTTCAACGCCATTGAAACAATGCTGTTTGTTTGTTTGGTCTTTCCCCCCCCCCCCCCCCCCGGCGACCTTTTTACAAAGAGGTCTGGGGCAGGTACAATTGGTTTGACATTGCATATACAAACCCGGCGGTTGTACCTTCGGGTGGTTATATTAACGGATTTGCAATTCGCTATGGTTTGCCAAACAATTGATTGATACAATAGGGTATCACGGCCTTCAAGACGGCGATCTATGAGGGCTTCTGGGAGAAGTCGGATTAGAGATTAAGATAGGCTTAGACTTTTTATGGGATAAAAAGATGCCTGAATCTTACTAGTGTTTCAAGTGTAAAGGGATACTTGAAAGACTTCATCTTTAATAAAGATATGCTTCATCTTTATGACGATTCAGAAGATATGCTTAAATCTTTTGGACAGGTAAAGATATGCTGAAATCTTTAATATGAAACTAAAGGAAAACGAAAAGTAGTGGTTGAGTGCTACGGTTCGTTGACCAGCAGTTTTGTGACACATGTTTTTGTACCATTTTGGGGTAACCTTATGAGTATTAATTCCTGGAAATTTCTCTTTCCAGGGCGGAGTACCGGCGTTGCGCCAGGTGACCAGGTAGATCCCGGGGGCGGGGTAGATTTCCCCCAGTCTCTGTCATGTCGGCACTTGAACCTCTCATTGCTTTATGTTCAACGCCGTTATGCTCAGGTCTCCCTATTTTTGCTCACAAGCTCTGCATTAATTGTGTTAAATGCCTAGATCGGTCAAGGGGGATATGGGTGACAAAGAATTGCACTATTTGTAACCTCTTAAGTGTTAAAGTTTAAATTCAGAAGGATAACACCTCGGCGGTGGCTTTACAGGAAGTGAAACAACTTCTCGCTACTTACTCAACGAATGTAGCACATAAAGCATTGCAATGTGATAACCTTGAGCTATGGGAGCTTTTAATTATCAAACATGCCCACCCTCAGTATAAGATACGTGCACGTAAGACCTCAGAGACTGGGCGGGGACAGGTTGCCACACCCTCCCCCGGCAAATCTAAGAGGCCTCGCTCACCGTCACCCTCGGCAACGGCAACGAGGTCCACATCAAGGTCACCACTGAGGAAGCAGGTGACAGCTTCGGGCCACTCTGCTTCACCTTCAAAGAAGAAGAAAAAGGAAGAGAGTGGGGGACCTAAAGACATTACTAGTACTAAGCATAAGTCAAGTAAGAGTCATAAATCATCCAAAAGGGATCCTCCGGTGCGAAAGGACTCACGGCTGTCGCCGGAGCCTGGTACCCCGCTTTCTGCCTCTACCCCCACCAAGTCTAACGTCCAATCTGACAGGTCGGGGGTGGAGTCAGAGAATGTGGTGGAGGATGCCCCGGCGGACATTTCATTACCTGATATTCATGCTTTTTCTACCAGGTCACGTGTGTCAGCCTCAGATTTAGAAGTATCTTACAGAAACTATAAACCTCTAGGGTGCTCGGGTGAGGGCTCCCAATTGGAGAGTATACCAAGCTCGCAAGCGAGTGACAGCCACAGCCAAGGTGTATGGCGATACTCACAGTCCTGGCAGGACGGAACACATCCTTTAGTGACTGTGGTAAACTATCAATGGAAGTTAAATATTACTAAGCTATAATGAATCAAATAAAATCAATCTAAATGAATACTCTATATCTAAATTGAATTCAATCTGAAACAAGCTAATTTATATCCAAAGGTCTCACATAATAAATGTATATAATTATAGGGTAAGGTTATAAGGGTTAATATTAGCCAGGAATTAACTCACCAATAGTTCCACGTGGCAATGAGGCAAGGGAGAACGTTTTACCCAAATGGCGGTGGACAATGGGGAACGAGACTTCGGTCCCAAGACAGAGTCAAGTTAAAGAAAGAATAAATGATTACATGGGAATGGACATGATTATTATAATTTATGCTTATCTATCAGTCAGTCATGATGTCGATGAGAGCGTCGTGATGGTGTAGTTGTGTGTATTGCTGTATGTGTATTGTGATTAGAGGCACAAAAGCACGATCAACTGAGGGCGGAAAATTAGATGTTAACTGGTTGGTGTTCGTGAAGGCTCTGACGTACCTCAAAAGCACACCTTGCTGCCTTGGCAAACCGCCAGGAGCCCAAATTATCGTACCGCATTTAGGTTGCTCTATACGATAAATTATATTAATATATACGATAAATTCATATATACTACATAAGACCATGGCAATATTGCTTAATAGCATATTAGGCCTTTTATAACTTAACTTATTTACAATCTTATAATATACGATCTACTCGTCCTACATCGTGCTGTAGGAGAGATCGTGACGTCACAGAGACATACAAGATCACAAAAGAGTCATAGTCTATCGTATTTATACGATACACTCCCCCCACAAAAAAGACCTGAACCCCACCTTAAACCTAAAGTTGCCCAGAGGCTATCTTCTGACGCCACAAGTCGACAGCACCAGCAGCAGCGCGTCTGGGACGCGTCCCGGTCCGAGAATGATCACCATCAGTATGAGGTGAGTCGTTCCTTCGAGAATCCTCGGACCCAGCAATAACAGGTGGAGCCTCAGATTGCAATGCGGAATCTAGCTCCAAAGCGTACAAACGTGCGATAGGACGAACAGTAGTTCCAGTGGCTGTCTTTAATAGCGCCACCCGCTCTACAGAGTCTGCCCCCTTGTATACCTCCAATACGCGGCCTAATTTCCAGTATAAACGAGGACTATCTTCTTTAATTAAAACGTCACCAACTGTAGGGGCCGTTGGTCTACCAGAGGGAGTAACACTCCTTTCCCTCAATCTATCTCTATCTATCTATTGCCTGACGCCGCGATCCCCGAAGGGGTGGCCACGAACGAACCGCCCCCATGCACCTCTGTCCCCAGTCAGTCGACGCCCCTCCCCCCAACCAGCACCGCCTTCGTTCATGTAGTTCCTCACTCCATCCTTCCACCTCATATTCGGTCTACCTCTCCCCCTCTGTCCCTCCACCTCGCTCTCGTACACCCTCTTAGTCATTCTCTCGCTTTCCATACGTTCCATATGGCCGAACCATCTCAAGTTGTTCCTTTTCACACTTTCCAGCTCATCTACCTCCACACCACACCTCCTTCTTACTTCCTCATTAGTCTGTCTATCCCTCCATGTAACTCCGCACGCACTCCTTAAGTAATTCATTTCCACTGCTCTCACTCTTGGTCTGAGTCTCTCAACCAACGTCCATGCTTCGCTTCCGTAAGTCAGTGTCGGGATTACCACACTGTCATGCAAGGACTTCTTCACTTCCATACTGACCACCCTATTTCTTGTTACTGCTTTTAGCGTTCCTACAACCCTCTTCCCCTGTTGTACCCTCTCCCGCACCTCTTCATCCATAGTCCCATCTTTACTCAACACACTGCCCAGATACTTAAAGAGTTGACGATCTCCATAGCCTGACCGTTCAGCTTCACCTCACACTCTGTGACTTCACCCCTTTCGAAGACCATAACCTTGCTCTTCCCCGTATTTACCTTCAAATTCCGTTTTTCGCACACTGTTCCAAATTCATTTACCAGACCCTGCAACTCCCATTCATTATCACTCATCAGAACTGTATCATCCGCAAACAGCAGTATAGGTAGCTTCCACTCAATTCCCTCCCTTTTCAGCGATACACCAACATCCACTGCTCTTGATAGTATTTCTTTCATAACTCCATCCAGATATACAGTAAACAACCACGGGGACATCACACACCCCTGTTTCAAACCAACATTCAGGTCAAGAACTCGCTCTGCTCACTCTCCACACGTACTGCCGCCTTTGCACCCTCATACATGCTCTTCACTGCTTTCAGCAACTTGCCCTCTACTCCGTATATTCTAAGTACTTTCCACAAACCTTCTCTATCCACTCTGTCATAGGCCTTCTCCAAGTCCATAAAGGCAACATACACCTTTTGTTTCTTCTCCAGATACTTCTCCACAACACAATTCAGGGTAAAAATCTGATCTACACATCCTCTTCCCTTCCTAAAACCTCCCTGCTCGTCGCCTATCCATTTCTCCGTTCTCACTCTCACTCTCTCAATCACTACCCTACTGTATACCTTCCCTACTACGCTTAGAAGACATATTCCTCGGTGGTTACCACACACTCCTCTTTCCCCTTTGCCCTTATATAGGGGGACTATTATGCCAGTCTTCCAGTCATCGGGTGCACTGCCCTTCTCCCATGCTAGTTTGCACATTTTCCATACCCATTCTATCACTATCTCACCACCATACCTCAACATTTCCCCACACACTCCATCTGTTCCTGGTGCTTTCCCCAACTTCACTCTTTTCATGGCTTCCCACACTTCTGACCTCCTGATCCCCACCTCCTCCTCCACTACTTCTCTTCTTCTCCCTCCCATACCATATCCAGCTATGTTTGCTGGCTCTTCATTCCTTTCATTTAGCAACTCACTGAAGTACTCCCTCCATCTTTCGACTCTCTCTTGCTTCTCGGCTAGCATTCTCCCATTCTTATCTTTCACACCCTTACTGTTTCCCTTGCTACCTTCCCTAACTTTCTTGACTTCTTTCCAGAACAGTTTCTTACTCTCCCTCCATTTTACACTCAGATTCCTTCCAAATTCCTTCCAAATTTCCCTCAATGCTAGCAGATATTCACTAATCCACCGTTTCCTAAAATCCTCGATTATCCTGGATATATACTGGTATCTCTTAGACACCGCTACCGCAGAGTACAACGAGGGATCCTCTAACTCTACTATGGACTGAAAATCAGATGGAAACGCAGTCAATGGTTTTCCATATAGCAAGTGAGCTGGCGTTAATGGTAGTGGTTCTTGCAGGTCGGTGTACACATATGTAAGCGGGCGATCATTCACGACTGCCTCTATCTCTGTGAGGACTGTCGTCAACTCACTCTTCTTTAATAGAGCACGTCCTACAACCGCTCTTAGTCCTGACTTTACTATGCCGACACACCGTTCCCACATTCCACCAAACCAAGGTGCCTTAACTGGAATGAACCTCCATTCGCACTTCTTCTCTCCCAAAAAAGTGATGATAGTAGGATCACTACTCATATCCTTTAGATATTTTGATGCTTGGACATAAGTGGGAGCATTGTCGCTAAGAATGAGTTGAGGGAATGAACGACGGGCACAAAACCGTCTGAACGCCAGCATAAATTCTTCGCTAGACATATTATCACATAGTTCTAGGTGTACCGCTCGAGACGTCACACAGGTAAACAATAATATATAAACCTTCTCATGCTCCCTCGTCTTCAATGCCCCTGTGTAATCTAATCCTACCGCTTGGAAAGGTTCTACGTGCTTTACACGGCATTCAGGTAGAGGTGGAGCTGGTCCAGTTGCATATGGTTTACCCTTTAGTCTCTGGCATATTACACTCTTTCTCACTACGCGTCGAGCTACTTGTCGAACTCTGGGTATCCACCATATGAGACGTAAATTTGATATAATATGACATACCCCGTAGTGTTTTACTTCCCTATGTGCACGTATGATCAATAGATCAGTAACGTGATGTCTTGTTGGCATAAGTATAGGTCGGTTTGTGCCGTCTGGTACACCCGACCACTTCAGGCGACCCTCACACCTGATGAGGCCATTGTCTAGGTGCAACCTTAGTTGACGCACTATATTAGGCATTAATGTCTTATTCGAGCCTTTCAAGGATTCTAATTCATTGGAAAAGGTTTCTACTTGAACCCATTTGATCAAAGTTACTTCAGCTGCTTTAAATTCACGAGCATCAATGTTGTGACCCCTGTTGCAGAGTTGGCCCGTTACTTTAAGCTTAAGATTGGATACATATCGCAACACCCAAGCTACAACTCTGACTAGTTTATTATAGTCACCGAATCTTGCCCACTTTATGATAGGACCCGGTGGCTCATTTGGTTGGGCTGTAACTGCCACTGTTTCCAGTGGCAGAAGTCCCTCACCAACAGCATGCCATATCGTCCATTCACTTTCATGGAGCAGCCACTTTGGACCATGCCACCACAATTCGGACTTCATTAACTGGCTAGCCGTTATACCCCTAGTTATGAGATCACTAGGGTTTTCCTTTGTATTTACATAATGATAAGCAACGTCTGGCAAAAGGGCTCTAATCTCATCTACCCTATTCCGCACATAAACTGGCAGAGACTTCTTGCTATGTATCCAGTTGAGTGCGACCTGACTATCGCACCATACGTGAACGATTTCAATATTTAATTCGCTCTCGTATGCTGCGCGTACATGTTGCACCAGACGTGCTAATAGCAGCATGGCAGTCAATTCCATTTTAGGGATAGTTACCTTCTTAACCGGGGCTACTTTGGCCCGGGCTGTAACTAAATGTGCCCCAAATGAAGTAACAACATATATGGCTACCCCGTATGCCGTGGCGCTAGCATCGCAAAACGTGTGTAATGTAACGTCACCGAACGCCGCCACTTTACGAGGTATAGGTTTAGTACATAGGATGGCATATTCATTCAACAACAATGTCCCTTGGTCATTCAGGTCCTCGGGCAAACTGTCATCCCATCCTATTTTACGTCTCCAAACTTCCTGCATTAGAATCCTAGCTCTTATGGTAACAGGTAATGCTAGACCCAAAGGATCAAAAAATTGCGCAACTTTGCTCAACAGACTTCTTTTTGTGTGCGCTCCTGTCTGCTGAGCAAAAGACCTTGTTTGAAAAGTTAGTATGTCATGTTTAGGTTGCCAGATCATCCCCAAATTTCTGGACTTTTCCTGGTTAAGAGATGCCGTACCATCCACCTGTATTAAACTCTGAAGATCTTCACTATTAGTAACCCACTCGCGGAGAAATAGATGTGCATCCGCAAACAATCTGCGTGCTTGCCAGTATGCATACAACAAATCATCTTGACTATCGCTAGTACCCTGCAAATTGTCAATGTATAATCCGCGAGATAGTTTACTTGTGTCCTCATGAGTGTCAGCTAGATGTTTTCTGATTGTGGCATTTAACAAAAACTGCGAGCAAGTGGCCCCAAAGAGTACAACCCGAAAACGGTATATTATGATGGGACTTTCAGAGTCGCTAATGTCGCTGAACCAAAGAAAGCGGGTAACATCTCTATCTTCCTCCTTGAGCTTGACCATCAAGAATGCTTTCTCGATGTCACTGGTATAGGCGTACTTCCCCAGCCTAAACCGCAATAGATGTTGGGACACGTCCGACACCATGGACGGACCTGTCAACAGGCAGTCATTCAGACTGGGTTGTTGACCTTGGTGGGCAGAACAGTCATACACCACCCGTATTGGTGTGGTGACGGTCTTTCTTTACCCCATGATCGGCCAGATAGTGAACCCTACCCTTCTTACACGGTTCCTTGACATCGACTCTCTCTATAAAGCCCCTATCCTCATAACTCCGAAATACATCGTCATACGCCTGGCGCGTGCTCGGTTCGTTAGACAATTTCCGCTGCAATGCGCGCAAGCGACCTAATGCCAAACCATAGTTGGTAGGCAGGCTTATCTCACTGTTCTTCCAGGGTAAACTAACTTTATATTGCTTGTCTGAGGCACAGTAGCACACAGACTCGTCAAACCTTTGTAGCGCAACTTCCGAGTCATAATCAGTCTCCATAGGATTAATGCCTATGTGATCCAATCTCCACAGTCGTTCCAGGTCGAACTCGGCAGCCATCTTAGGGTCACTAGGTTGGGAATCCTCCCTTCCCAACTCCTCTGCCGCGGTTACATTGACTCTATATATCGAGACCGTGTCGACCAGGACCTTTGACTGTGTAGTATGCACCTTTCCGCTCATGCAGTATCCAAATTTAGTGGGGATTAAAATTACACCACACATCTTTTTAAATCCAGGGTATACTACTTCATAATAATGATCCACACCAAGTAGAACATGCACCTCACTCTGATTTCCCATGGGATCTGACAAGTTAACCCCTTTGCTACGTAATGCGTGTTCCACCTTCTTCACACCCACAGATACATATTCTGGTAGGGTGTCTACTACGATACAAGTCATAAAGTACCGGTTTTTACGATAGAAATATGAAATCTCCGCTATCTCGTAGTCTTGTTTATCAGTAACCCCTGTGAAGCCCTGTAATCGAAGAGTCTCAGCCCCTACGATTCGGTGCTTCAGTCCCACTAGTACGGACCTCTTTATAAAGGAACGTTGAGACCCTTGATCTAGAAGTACCCGACAAACTTTGTTACTGTCATTACCTTCCATGGGAATCTGTATTGTGGGCAATATAGTGGTGTCTTGTGTGCTACCTAGTGCCACATTTGTAGTACCCTCATTTTTGACGTCTTTGACTTTATCTGCTGTAGGACACAACTTATCAAAGTGATGTCCTTCGCAGTGGCGACAGGGCCTTAAGTATGTAGCAATACATTGTCCCTGCTTACCATGTTCTTTACTTAGACAACCTACACATAGCTTCAATCTTTTCGCCTGTGCTAGTTTTGTCTCATTTGTTGGGTATTTTATGCAGAAACTCCATTTATGTTTGTTGTTACATAGCTTACATAGAATCTGAGCAAGTTTCTTATACACACCCTCTTTCTTTACTTTAGTCCCCACTGTCATGCTTACTGTTCCCCTCTTCTCCACATTCTCACTCCCTCCCGACTCATACATTCTCCCTTTGTTCAACTGTAGATTATTGATCTCCTTACTGAACTGAGTTTTGAACTCCCCCAGCTCAAATGATCTTACCTTATCAAGTATTGCCATAGGAAGCTTCTGACGCAAGATAATGACTATCATTTCCTGAGTGGTAAGCCCTAGGGTATCTAGCGATCGAGTATGGCACTCCATATTTGCCCTGAAGTTTGTCAACTCATCAACCTTATACTGTGGTTCTGCGAGCCCCAACAAGGCAACGACATGGGCCATCTTCAACTGCTCTCTATCCCCGTATGTGGACTCTAATAAGTGTACCGCTTCAAGATAACTACCACCTACTACTGCAAAACCCTCTATTAAATGTAAGGCCTCTCCTTCCATTTGTCCCTTCAGATAGTGAAACTTGCGGACATTATCCAAAGAGGATTCATGAACCGTAGATCGAAATACGTCCCAGAAAGCTAACCACTCGGTTAACTTGCCCCCAAATGTAGGAAGATTGAGCTTTGGGAGGTGTACAGTATGTTTTGGGTCAGCCCTTCTATGGGCCTCATTATCGCCTCCCTTCTTACTTGCGACAGCACGCTGTAATAGGCGCTTCGCTCTAAAGACAGGTTCGTCATAGAGGGCGCGATTATCACACTCTGTAACTATCTCTTCCTCCTCTATCATGTCAGCCACAATCACCTCACTCAGAGCCGTAATACGACCGTGGGTAGCCTGGACGTTATCTAATCTAGCCTCCAATTCCTCTAGATCAGCAGTAGTGATGAAAGTGTTTAAGTCCACAATTAGCCTATTTAACACTCCCCGAAGTCCCGCCCTTTGATTTTTAGGGGCTTTGCTTAGCACCCCACTAGACGGTGTCTCTTTATGGTCTTTATCCATTTTGCATGTAAGCCTATAGGCTATGTATCTAAATGTTACGTTACAAGGACAACGGCAAATCAATAGTCTAATTAAGAGACGCCAACCTGCGGACTTCTATGTTATGGAGAACAAATAGTACACTAAATAGCAATACCTACTAATGGATCATATTGAACAAGAAAAAATGTTAGGTCAGGTCATATGTCACAGGAAGTCTGAAACGGAAAAGAAAATTATTGGGGAAAGATGATGGGTGGGATGCAGAACTTGGGCAGATGCAACGATGTGACCCTGCATTCCGGCTCTAACCATCGCTTGGCTAGCCTTGCCAGTTTATCATAGAGTTGTTCCTGCATCCTGTTATATGTCCCCTTGTTCATTGCCTTAAAATCCCTTACTGGTAGCTAATTCCCGGGTCTGGGCACCAATGTGGTAAACTATCAATGGAAGTTAAATATTACTAAGCTATAATGAATCAAATAAAATCAATCTAAATGAATACTCTATATCTAAATTGAATTCAATCTGAAACAAGCTAATTTATATCCAAAGGTCTCACATAATAAATGTATATAATTATAGGGTAAGGTTATAAGGGTTAATATTAGCCAGGAATTAACTCACCAATAGTTCCACGTGGCAATGAGGCAAGGGAGAACGTTTTACCCAAATGGCGGTGGACAATGGGGAACGAGACTTCGGTCCCAAGACAGAGTCAAGTTAAAGAAAGAATAAATGATTACATGGGAATGGACATGATTATTATAATTTATGCTTATCTATCAGTCAGTCATGATGTCGATGAGAGCGTCGTGATGGTGTAGTTGTGTGTATTGCTGTATGTGTATTGTGATTAGAGGCACAAAAGCACGATCAACTGAGGGCGGAAAATTAGATGTTAACTGGTTGGTGTTCGTGAAGGCTCTGACGTACCTCAAAAGCACACCTTGCTGCCTTGGCAAACCGCCAGGAGCTCAAATTATCGTACCGCATTTAGGTTGCTCTATACGATAAATTATATTAATATATACGATAAATTCATATATACTACATAAGACCATGGCAATATTGCTTAATAGCATATTAGGCCTTTTATAACTTAACTTATTTACAATCTTATAATATACGATCTACTCGTCCTACATCGTGCTGTAGGAGAGATCGTGACGTCACAGAGACATACAAGATCACAAAAGAGTCATAGTCTATCGTATTTATACGATAGTGACTCAAGTAGTGGCTGACGTCCACCGGGATGCCGATGTACCATCTTCTATCCCAGATTTAACATGGCAGCATGTGGAGGTCCCGGCTTCGGCGGGATCTTCCCATGATAGGCCAGACTTAACGGATGAAGAACAACGTTCTCTGGTCTCAGAGATGGAGGTTGAAGAGTCAAGTCACCTTCTAGACGACTCTCAGGGTACTGTCGAATCTCCACGGAGTTCGTCATCGGCTAGGTATGTAACGGCAGAAGAGATTGATGGATTACTATTGAATGCACTTAATAGGTTCTTTGGCCCTACGCCGGAAACTCCTACAGTTGGAGCTCCCGCGACGTCGACGAATGTGAGACCTCTGGCTACATCCATTGCTTTAGCTAAAATACCTAACCCTCCTCTTGTGTCAGATCCAATTTCCAATGTGCCAGGCACAGCAGCTCTCACTACTTCCAATGTGCGAGTCATATCAGACATAACTCCCCCCCCCCCCCTTTAGACAAGGCACCAGTCAAAAAAGGAGCTATGCCTCTTTTATACGGGCCTGATGAGTCATGGGTAGCAATGTTACCAACTAAGCCAGAGGCAGCACAAGCTACTATTTCGGGGGAGCTCCCTGTACCACATGAGTGGGTAATCCAAGGCAATAAGTCTAGAAAACTCAGAGCTTTGGATAGTCAATGAAATGTTTTAGATGTTCATATTAAGGCCATTCCAAGTTATTATAACCATGACTTTTTTGTGTATGCATCAACACCAGCCCTACCCCCTGCCTCAGCTTCAAAGCTATTTTCTGACTGGACTAAGAATGATGGCTTTAACGACGTCAAGGCACTTTCTGCTTTGACGCCGGAGTTGGATATGTTTCCGATCACAGACTCAGCCTCTAATCCAGTCTTGCAGGTGGGGCAGTTGGGTACGGGACCTTGGGTGGAATGGGAAACAGAGGCTCAAAATGTTGCCACTACTTTCACTTCAAAATCTTCTTTAATTTTTCCATCCGGGACTCAAACCTATAATATATTGTTTACCTCATAAGGTGGCAGACCAGCATTGAGGAAGAATGTTGAGGGAATTATTGCTGGTGTGATACTGGCTTTACTACAGCTAGCAATCTATAACCATACATAATTCACATCACTACCACCAGCCAGGTAAAGCAAAAAAACAAAAAGTGATTCACCATTACCGGTACTCACATAACCACCAAATTGTTTGTTTCAAAGGCAGAACATGAAATCAGAGAAGCATGGAAGGCACACGATTGCTAAATGTAGAGTTTGAATGGGATAAGGAACAGCTTAGTATCGAAAAACCAATATCTGGACCCCTCCTTTGATAGCACCAGCTGTAGTGAGCGACGCAATCAATAAAATGAAGGACGGTAAAGCTCAAGGGTGCTCTGACATTGTCGCTGAGATGATAAAAGCCTCAGGGGAGACTGGTGTCAGCTTAGTCACTGAGTTGATAAACACCATTATTAAAGATGAGAAAATCCCCGAGGATTGGCAGAAAAGTGTAATAGTAAATATATACGAAGGAAAAGGGGACGCGCTAGATAGAGGTAATTATAGGGGCCTGAAAATACTTGACCAAATCATGAAGGTCTGTGAGACAGTCTTTGAGGGTTTGATCAGGCAAAGCATCTCCATTGATGATATGCAGTTTGGTTTTATGCCAGGACGTGGTGCAACCGATGTTATCTTCATAGTCAGGCAGATACAGGAAAGATACTTACTAAAAGGCAGGGATCTTTACTTTGTGTTTGTAGACCTGGAGAAGTCCTTTGACAGGGGGCCTAGAGATGTTGTGCAGTGGGCTATGAGGAAACTTGGTGTGGAAGAGTGGCTGGTGCGTGTGATAATGAAGATGTATGAGGACTCGCGAACTGCGGTGAGGGTGAAAGGTGTACTGAGTGAGGAGTTCACAGTCCGTGTTGGAGTTCATCAGGGTTCAGTGTTAAGCCCCCTCCTCTTTATCATGGTACTGGAGGCACTGTCTAGTGTTTTTAGATCCGGACTTCCGGACTTCTATTTTATGCAGACGATTTAGTCCTAATAGCTGACAATGTGCAAGATGCTGAGGCCAAATTCAGAAGATGGAGAGAGGGCATGGCGAGCAAGGGCTTAAGAGTCAGTATTAACAAAACCAAGGTTATGCATTGTAGATTGAGATGAGGCAATGTGGAAAAGAGCGGTGCATACCCATGTGCAGTGTGTGGAAAGGGTGTGGGCGCTAACTCGATTCGATGTAGCATCTGTCGATGTTGGGTGCACCATGGGAGTGGGCGCTGTAGTAGAATAAAAGGACACCCTGCCGAAGGATAAGTCAGAAATAGAGAAATTTGAGTGCACAGTGTGCAAAGGCGAGCTTGTGTTAAATGATGATCCTGTGGCTGTGAATTTTGGCAATGAGTCATTGGAGCTGGTGGACAAGTTTTGTTACCTAGGAGATACCATCTCTGCCGGTGGTGGGGCCGAGGCTGCCACTGTCGCTAGAATTAGATGTGGCTGGGGGAAGTTCAGAGAACTGCTGCCAATTCTGACCATGAAAAGAATGCCTCTCCCCCTGAAGGGAAAGGTGTATGCTTCATGTGTTAGAAGTGCAATGATGTATGCCTCAGAAACATGGGCCGTTAAAGTAGAGGATGTCAACAGAATGGAACATAATGAGATGAGAATGGTGAGATGGATGTGTGGGGCCAGGCTACAGGATAGAATAACTAATGTTGAGCTGAGGAGACGTTTAGGTATAAAGAGTATTAGCTAGGTGATGCGTACAAGTAGACTGGGATGGTATGGACATGTGGAGAGAATGGATGAACAAAATTGGGTGAAAAAATGCAGGTCTGTGATTGTGGAGGGAGCTGCACCAAGGGGTGGACCGAGGAAGACCTGGGATTGGACTTTACGTTCCGATCTCAAATCCAAAAACTTGACAAGTAAAGCAGCCCTAACAGGGTTGCCTGGAACGCTGCCATTAGGACAAGAGACTGAAACTGCACGTATGTCTGGAGCACTCGGTCTTAAAATGTTATGTATGTATGTATGTATTTGATGCCGCACAACCATATCTAACTATCACTACACACACCCAAATCATGCAAATTTAAAAAATAAAATAAAAAATACAAAAAAGAAAGGGAGACACACCAGAAGAAGTACACCTATACATGAGACCTAGTCACTCAGCCAAGCATGGGGCTGTAGTAAATTACAGAACAGAGGAGTAGGATAAGGGCTTAAAGTGGGGTTTAGCTACCCAGGCAAGTGACAAATATGTTAGTTAATTGAGCCCTTTATGGGTAGGTGTGTGTGGGAATTATGAGTGAGGGAGACAACAGTTAATGTGACGGGGCTGTTCAACCAGGCAGCCTAAGGAACGACTATTACTACAGTTAATGTGCAGACTATATCGCCTGCTTGTCGTTTCCTTTGAGTTGATATTTGTCTCACAGGTTACTAAGATTTTAAAATATACCAGGCACTCTTAAGGTTTAAAGAGTACAAAGTAAGGAAAGATTTCCCATGTTATCATATACCTGCAACCAAAACACAATTGTAAGAAATAGGAACATAAGAAAATGGGAGTCTGTAGAGAGCCAATTGGCCCACACAAGACAGATCCTTTTCACACCCAACCGATCTCATAACAACTCTCTCATTTATCTCTGTCTTCCTTACATTTATGACATCCTAGTCTCTCTCTCTCTCACAAATGAGAACATAAGAAAACCGGAGTCTGCAGAGAGCCGATTGGCCCACACATGTCAGATCCCTTTCACACCCAACCCATCCCACGCGCTCTCTCTCTCTCTCATATTTATCGCTATCTTCCTTACGTTTACGACATCCTATTCTCTCACCATACTCCTCTCTCCTTCACAAATGAGAAAATAAAAAAAGTAAGAAAACGGGAGTCTCCAGAGCCGATTGACCTACACAAGGCAGATCCCTTTCACACCCAACCCATCTCGTTCTATCTAATTTCAAGTTGAAGCTCTATTGTTCTTGACCCATTATAGAACTCGGTAGCCTATTCCACATATCTACAACTCTGTTACTAAACGGATAGAGGCAGATCCCTTTTACAGCCAATCTCTCCCTCTCTCGCTCTTGTTTGTTTGCACAATCTGCTCCTTCTGTAGTTTCTCCATGCCCGATAAGTTAAATGATCTTTTGATATCTGTGACACATCATTTATATCCAACACAATTATAGGTTTGACTCCTGTAAGTAGATAAAGAAAACCTAATATTTACTAGTGGCCCCGTAATCATTGACGAACATGCCTATTACATAAGGCATCCTCTTCAAACACTAATTCGCCGTAGTTTGAATCTACCGCGCAGAGCATTTAAAATCTGAGGAGCCTTCATCATGAGCGCACGCGACCTCACTCATGGCTTCAGTCATTATGAATTGGGTTCTCACTACGAAAAAACTTCGTAAACAATAAAAAGAAAAAGAAAATAAGAATAACTATCCAATAAGCTTTCCATCATATCGTGGATGTACTTGTGTGGATCTTTGACCAGACGCTGATTCAGCCGTCATTCTTCCTTCGCTGACATATCAAGTAAACCAAAATCCTTAATACATCAACGAATGGGAAGGGGATGGTCGGGAGGGCCCCAGTCGTCAATGATTACGGGGCCACTACTAAATATTAGGTTTTCTTTATCTCCTTACAGGAGTCAAACCTATAATTTATTAGTGGCCCCTCCATCATTGACGAACATGCCTGATTTCTAAGACTGGAGGGGGACATTCGTAATCATATCATAACTCTAGAAAAGCAGATAATCAAACAACCACATAGTATTCTTACTTTTGTAAAAAAGAGATATTCGGGTGCATAAACTTTATACAGCCTAAAACTTCAAAAAGGGGTACAAGCAGGAGCGTGCTTCAAAGAAGCCTGCTTGAAAAAGGGTTAACTCTGAGGCTCTGTGCACAGATCTGCTAGTTAAGAAGGCACCCCACTTAAAGTAAGTGGTGAAAACTAAAAACTTATATTTATTAGTGGCCCCTCCATCATTGACGAACATGCCTATTACATAAGGCATCCTCTTCAAACACTAATCCGCCGTAGTTTTGAATCTACCGCGCAGAGCATTTAAAAACTGAGGAGCCTTCATCATGAGCGCACGCGACCTCACTCATGGCTTCAGTCATTATGAATTGGGTTCTCACTACGAAAAAACTTCGTAAAAAATAAAAACAAAAAGAAAATAAGAATAACTATCTAATAAGCTTTCCATCATATCGTGGATGTACTTGTGTGGATCTCTGACCAGACGCTGATTCAGGCGTCATTCCTCCTTCTCTGCTCTGCGCTCAGCCTGCCCGGACGTGCCTCCCCACGCTCCGTTAGTTCCGCATTCGTTGCGTCTCTAGTGAGTTTTTTCTCATTTGTTTACTCCAGGATGTATCGAGTAAGGTTAGGATAGGCGTAGCAGGAGTGTCCTGGGCTGGTTGCCCGCAGTGCAGTGTATTTTGGGTCGTGTGTGTGGGGCATCTATTTCGGATGTACCCTCGTGGTCCCGTTGTGGACATGTGAACTTTTTCACAGTTGAGTTAGTTTGTGATGCAGGCGGCTTTCACTACGCGTTAATTATTGCTGCCTTTTATCTTTCTGATGAGGTAAGCTTTGCTTTCTGACGTTCCCAGCGTATTTTTCTTCACTTAGTGAAGTTTTTTCTGGGTCCCGAGTCAGTCTTCCCTTTGTCGGAAGTATTTGCTACAGTGGTGTGTTGGCGGTGGTTCCTGTTGTGATATTTCCAGTGTTTTGTGTATATTTCAACATTTATTATGCCGTCTACCTAGGCCTAGCCAGCCGCTCGTAGCTTTGCCACATGTACTAGTGTTATTGTTTATTATTTATAAATATGCCCTACTGTGTCATGTGTATCCGGGTTTTAGTTGTGTATTGGCTAATTCCTCGGACTATAATTGTTTCCTGGTTTAGTTGTGTATTGGCTAATTCCACGGATTATTGAGTGACCTTGGGTTAGTCGTGCGTGGCTCTCCTCGTGTCAGTTGTTTGTTCAGATGGTGTCTGTTCAGGGTGGGTTTCCTTCCGGCGGGTTTTTTCTCGGTTTCACCATGAAAAAATCCCGGCCGAGAGCCGTGTTGGGCCACACGTGGTTGTTAACACTGGCTTGTATCCCCGGCGTTGGGGTGTCTGTGGCTCTCCAGGACTGCGTCTCTGTGGGTGCCTGGTTTCAGGCCTCCTTTGATTCCCGGCGGGATGGCTGTACCCATCTATAAAACGTTGTTCATGCGAATATACGTTATGTAGTTTTTCTACCCGGTTTTACAAAAACCACATGAAAAACCTAGCTGTTGTTTTAGGCTTTCCTCCCCGGCGATCTTTTACAAAGAAGTGGGGACAGGAACTTATGGGGTTAACGTTTGGACATCTCACCCGGCGGGTGTACCTTGGTAGGGTGGGATGAACGACTTATGTCTTTCAGTTAGTTAACCAATCCATTTTAAGTGATACTATGTGTATCGCCGCCTTTACACTTACGGCGATTGAAGGTTCAATTAGGTTAATATCGATTCTTCACACCCGGCGGGTGCTCCTAGGTGGAGGAACTAAGGAATTTACAAAATTCGATTTCGATTTAACCACTTAATTTAGTGATACAATTAGGTATCGCCGCCTTCAAACTTACGGCGATCTTTTGTGACAATTCGTTAGACATCAGATCTCGTATCATCCTGCCCTGTGCTATTCTACTAAAATATTTCAAGGGCCGGCGTCTTTATGGGGGTTGCTTTGTTCCAAAATTGAATCTTGAGACAGTCACCACCAACAAAAGACTATAAGCGCCATGCTGGACCGTTATATTATATCAGAGGGTATTCTTCACTTTCTTTAACAAAAGATTTGTTTAGATATTCTGAACCCCGCCGCGTAGTGAGCTGTGTTCGTTGTGTCATTACATCTCGTTACCCGGCGGGTTATTAACACTTGTGTGCGAACATGTTGGGTTAACCTTATGAGCATTAATTCCTGGAAATTTTCTTTTTTTCCAGAGCTGAGCTCCGGCGGACCAATACAGACCCGGCGATAGTTTTCTCCCACCAGTCTCTGTCATGGCTACCGTGGCCCCAGTTTTTGCTTTGTGCACTACCCCTGCTTGTGCTGGTATCCCTATTTTTGCACATACCCTTTGCATAAGGTGTGTTAAATGTCTAGACCGTTCAAGGGGTCTCTGGGTAATGCGTAATTGTTCTTTTTGCTCCCAATTAGCTGTAAAGGTCCTTTGTGATAATGATAAGACCGCGGCGGTAGCATTGAGAGAAGTCAGGCAACAGATGTCAGCCTACACTACCATTGTTGCGCATAAATCACTTCAATGTGACAACGTCCCACTTTGGGATAGATTGCTCTCCGAACACCCTCCCCCTAAACGTTCCTCTAGAGTCACGAGTATTAAGCCGGCGGAGACTGGTCAGGGTTCTGTATCTTCTGCTGCTACACCTAAACGCCCAAGAGAGCCTATACCCCCGGCATCCGCCTCCTCGTCTCGGGCGAGATCTCGGTCTAGGTCACCTCTCAGACACCAGTCATCTAGTCGTGCCTCTTCATCGGCGAGTAAGAAGAGTAGGACGGAAGGTTCCACCAGTGGTCACGGCGAGGAATCCTCCAGATCTAAGAGTAGTTCGCGGTCACACCGTAGCCATAAATCCTCCAAAAAGGATTCCCATAAACGGAAGTCCTCTCGACATTCACCAACTTCTAGTGCATCTCATCGTACCTCTACCCCAGACAGAGTTTGTGTTACGGCCCAAGGGTCCAGTGCAGCGCCTGTCCCGAAAGAGGATTTGCCACTTAATATTTTAACCCTGGAATTGGAAAGTTCAGGGGGTTCAGTAATTGAGAATGTTTCAGACTCTCAAGAGAGCATAGGCCAGGGCCTCGGTGTTTGGCGGTTTGCTCAACCAGGGTCTGACCACCCACGTCCGACTCAAATGAGTCACACAGTAGCCGATGTCCACAGGGACGCGGCGATCCCATCCTCTATTCCGGACTTATCTTGGCAACAAGGTACCCCTGCCTCGGCGGGGTCTTATCAGGAGGAGAAAGACGAAGTTTCAATAATTTCGGAGATGGAAGGACAAGGGTCAGGCTCAGGCTTGGACGCCGCACAGGATACTAATGATTCACCTGTAAGTTCTTCATCAAACCAGTTTGTTACGGCGCAAGAAATTAATGGGCTGCTTACTCATGCTTTATCTAAATTTTTTGGCCAACAACAGGAAAACCCCACAATGGACTTGGGGGCTCCCACGACAAGTTCTACGGTACGGCCTCTGATGACTTCGATTGATTTATCTAAGATCCCTAACCCTCCCACTCTGTTAACCTCAGGGATCACTAGGCCTGCTACGGCGGCATTGACAACTTCAAATGTCAGGGTCATAACGGATGTCAATCCACCCCCTCTAGACAAAGCGCCTCTTAGAAAGGTAGCTATGCCCTTGCTTTATGGGCCAGACAAGTCATGGGTTCTTTTGAACCCCTCTAAACCAGAGCTTGCCCAACCTACCTTGTCAGGGGAACTCCCGGTACCGCGTGAGTGGGTCATCCAGGGCAATAAGTCAAAGAAATTAAGGGCTTTGGATACTTTGGGTAATGTTCTGGACGTAAACATCAAGGCTATACCTAGTTATTATCACCAAGATTATTTTGTGTATGCTTCTAAGCCTGCTTTACCCCCTGCCTCAGCTTCAAAACTATTTTCAGACTGGTCTAAGCTGGATGGGTTTAATGATATTAAGACTCTGTCAGCTCTCACTCCTGAACTAGATTTACAGACCGTCACAGACGACGCAGCTAATCCAGTTTTGAAGGTGGGACAGTTGGGACCAGGACCGTGGGTAGATTGGGAGGTAGAGGCTCAAAACTTTGCAACCACTTTCACTTCTAAATCTTCCCACCAGATCCCTCAAGATACTCATTCATGGTTCTCCATGCCGGTGGGTTCTGCCGGCGGAGTCCCGTCAGCTTTGTTTTCATTTCTAGCTGCCCCTAAGATTAATCTTTGTGAGCTGAAGGACCCGTTCACTACCCCTACCCCTACTCACCTAGACAGAGAATTTAGGCTACGGGGGAAAGCTTTTCGCCTGTTCTCGCAGTACATAGTATCTCAGCAGGTGGCTAAGTCTTTACTACGGTCCACTCAGGCAATCGCAGATGCGGATGCTCGAAGATCGGTTGAGTTATCCCGGCGACTGATTCTTCAGTCGTCAATCCAATCCTTGGGTGACATACGCACCGCCTTGCTTGAGGCGGTACGAGCACGACAAGATCTTAGGATGTCGTTAGTTCGCAAGCTACCTGATCGCATTGCTAATCAGGTGGTTATGTCACCAGTGCTTACTCCCTCTTTAATGACCCCTGAAGTGTGGCGAACGGTATTCAATATGGCACAGGCCGTTAAGCACAGTCCCACCCCTTCTAAGAAACCTGCATTTAACTTCCCCAAACCCAGGCCTACCACTAAAGCTCAGCCAGGGGGATCTAAACCTTTTCTTCCGCCTAAGTCCTCCCACTCCCCCCAGGGTCAGTACAGGCATAGACAGAGTAGGTTTTCAGGTCAGAGAGGACGCGGCCAGAATAAGCCAGGTCAGGGCCAGTCTTCGGCCAACACCAGCCAGCCGGCAAAGCGTCCAGCACCACCAACCCCACCATCAAAAAACTAAAGTCTCTCTCACTCCCGGTGCCAACCTTAAGGCCGGAGGAACCGAGGGCAGTACAGCCAGCGAACCCTTGTCTGCTAACTGGGTCGTTCCGAACGTGTCACCAAGCATGGCCGTTAAACACTTGGGCACGGATGGTGGCACGCAAAGGCATCACTTGGCAGTGGCTCCGGCGACCTCGATTACGTCAGCCGACAACGGCGAATTTTGTTTCTTTAGAGGTGGAGTCACTAGTCCAGGAAATGATTGCCAAGAATGTCATCATCCCGGTCCCACCAAATTACCCTGTATTCACGTCCAAACTATTTTTGGTTCCCAAAAGGGACAGTGTTCAGATGAGGCCGGTCGTTGACCTGTCTTATCTGAATCTTCACATTCACAACGAATCTTTCAGAATGTTAACAGTACACCAAATCAGGCTAACACTTCAGCCGGGAGGTTGGATGTGTTCACTAGACCTGACAGACGCCTATTGGCACGTATCGGTCAACAAAAGATTTCAAAGGTTTTTGGCCTTACAGATCAGGCACCAAAATTTTGTTTTTCAGAGGATGCCGTTCGGCTTGAACCTAGCACCTCGATTATTCACAAAACTAGTCCGGCAAGCCCTGATGCCATTGTTAAAACAGGGGATCAGAGTGTTGTGGTATCTAGACGACTGGCTGGTGGTGGCAGAGACACAACAATTATGCATAAAACATGTCAATATAATTTTAAATCATGTCAAAACTCTAGGCTTCAAGGTAAATCTGGTAAAGTCAAACCTTGTTCCCTCACGAGTAATTCAGTGGATAGGGCTGGTCTGGGACACCGCCGCTCTCACTCTGAGTCAGAGTGTGGACAATCGCAACAGGTTTCGCAGGAAACTGTTCAGGTTTTTTCACAGTCTGACTACGACGCGAAGGGTCTGGGAGTCTCTGGTCGGCTCTCTCAACTGGATTCAACTAACTGTCAAGTTGGGCCGGTTGAAAGTAAAACGATTAATATTGGAAGGCAACAAATATTTCCCGCTCTTACCGGCGGGAAAATTATGGCCCATCCCGAAATTAATCCACACCTTACTAGCGGTCTGGGCGAAGAGGGAAACATTGCACTCAATAATGTCATGGACCTCTCCTCCACCAACGGTATGGGTAGACACGGATGCGTCGGGCACCATAGGGTGGGGATTTCAGTCAAATCAGGGGCACCAGGGTCAGGGGCTTTGGTCCCACTTAGAAATCTCTCACATCAATGTCAAAGAATTACTAGTCCCCTTGTATTTCCTTCAGGCTAACGGCCCGGCGTTACGGGGCAGGTCGGTGGCCTTCAGAATGGACAATCTGAATGCAGTCCACTGTATTCAGAAACAAGGGTCAACGAGGTCAAGGAAGTTGCTAAACGTGTCGGAAGAGATTTTTGCTCTAGCCAACAGTCTAGATATTTATCTTCATGCATCTTATCTCCCAGGCGTAGCGAACGTCTGGGCAGACGCTCTGTCCCGGAGACAGAGCACGACAGTAGAATGGGAGCTCAAGCAACCCATTTTCAACCTAATGATTGCAGAGCTCTCCCATCCAAAAGTGGATCTTTTTGCGTCCGAGGAGACTCACAAACTCTCTCTATACCTCACCCGCCGGCAGGGGGGCCAGACGCCCTAGTGACAGACTGGAACAGATGGAGCTCCATCTATCTGTTTCCACCGCCAGATGCGTCACTAATGTGCCACGTAGTGAACAAACTACGAGATTATCGAGGCTTAGTCTCACTAATCGCGCCCCTGTGGCCGGCGCAGTTGTGGTACCAGCAATTGAAAATGTGGTGCCCGGACCCGGTATCGCTCCCGGTCGGGTATTTCCACTTAGACACGATTGGCAACCTAGCGACCTCGCTGACTTTTGCATTATGGACATTCAGGAGGCCAAGTGGCTAGCACCATACGGTAGAGATGTGACCAATAAATTACTCAATCAATATACTCAGTCTACAAAACGACAGTATCAATCACATTGGCAAGCCTTTACTTCTTGGATCGTTAGAACAGAACAAACTGTACCCTCAGTGGCATTAGTTTTTAATTATTTGAATTATCTGTTTGAGCAGAAACGTTTATCTGTGGTAACATTAAAAAATCACTTAACTGCGATTAGAGTGCCCTTTTTAGACCTTACGGGTCTTTCCATACCGGTAGCGGAGGAAACAGGTTTTATGAGAGCATGTTTTAAACTCCGCCCACCTCCCCGTCAGCTCATGCCTACTTGGTCTCTGGACAAAGCTTTGTCTTTGCTTCACTCTCGTTTGTACCAAAATACTGCAGACTTTGCATTACTCTTAAAAAAGGCGGTTTTCCTTTTGGCTTTGGCCACCGGAAACAGAGTGTCTGAGCTGGCGGCGATGAGCAACACACCTAATTGTCTTAGGTTTGGTAGACTTAATGAATGTATTTCCATTGCACCCTCCCCAGGTTTTGTAGCCAAGAATGAGCATAGTGCACACGTGTTTTCTGAGTTCACGGTGCCGGCGTTAAAAAGGGGAAAGGTGCATCATAATCTATGTCCAGTGCAAGCTCTAACCAAATATTTGAGAGTAGCTCCTCGAAAACCCCAAGGTGCTTTATGGGTAGCAAGTACGGGTAAACGCTTACTTAAACGGCGATTAGCCTCTCTTCTGGTAGAAGTCATTAAAGAAAGTAATCCCGGCGTTGTGGGTCGGGCCCACGATTTACGCAAATGGGCAGCCTCTTTACGTTTCCTGAAAAAATTTTCAGTAGAAGATATCGCGTCCACGCAGTTGTGGGCGTCTAATCATACGTTTCTGTCTAGATACTTGTCAGTTGCTCTAGACAAACCTTCCTTACTATGTATAGCTTTAAGGCAGAGGGTCTAGGTGGCCCTGCAGTCACTTTTGTTTACTTTCACGGGAAAGGGGGGGGGGGGGGTACAGTCAGTTGACATAGGACACCCTAGACCCCGCCGGAGTATGAGAGCTGTGATACAATTTAAGGTTAAAATGTGATATGAAAATTTCTCAGCGAGAAATTGTGCTAGTACAATGTTAAGTACAAAACAACGGTGTTGTTATAGTAGTTTTAGCTGCGAAAGCAATTTAATATTAGAACAATGGAGTTCCTTTGCAATTTATCTCCAAGTTTATTTTGGGGTTTATTATGTGCACATATAAACTTATAACTTGTTATTTTTTGTCACCACTCGTTGAGTGGGGTGCCTTTGTAACTACAGATCTGTGTTCAGAATCTTCAGGGTTACCCATTTTTTGTCAGGCAGGCTTCTTTGAAGCACGCACCTGCCTGAACCCCTTTTTCTTGTATATTTTCGGCCTACGCCGTGTTAAATATATTTTTCAAAAGTAAGAATACTATGTGGTTGTTTTTATTATCTGCTTTTCTAGAGTTATGATATGATTACGAATGTCCCCCTCCAGTCTTAGAAATCAGGCATGTTCGTCAATGATGGAGGGGCCACTAATAAATTATAGGTTTGACTCCTGTAAGGAGATAAAGAAAACCTAATATTTAGTAGTGGCCCCGTAATCATTGACGACTGGGGCCCTCCCGACCGTCCCCTTCCCATTCGTTGATGTATTGAGGATTTTGGTTTACTTGATATGTCAGTGAAGGAGGAATGACGCCTGAATCAGCGTCTGGTCAGAGATCCACACAAGTACATCCATGATATGATGGAAAGCTTATTAGATAGTTATTCTTATTTTCTTTTTGTTTTTATTTTTTACAAAGTTTTTTCGTAGTGAGAACCCAATTCATAATGACTGAAGCCATGAGTGAGGTCGCGTGCGCTCATGATGAAGGCTCCTCAGTTTTTAAATGCTCTGCGCGGTAGATTCAAAACTACGGCGGATTAGTGTTTGAAGAGGATGCCTTATGTAATAGGCATGTTCGTCAATGATTACGGGGCCACTACTAAATATTAGGTTTTCTTTATCTCCTTACAGGAGTCAAACCTATAAAGTTTACATGTGCACATATAAACCCCATTAACTAGTGGATATATTCCTAAAAATATAACCAAACATAAATGAATTCTTGTACATTCGTAGAAGTACTGAACTCGTGTACTTATGCAGAAGTAATTACTTCAAAAGTAAAAGTCGTAGTTGCAACTACCGAGATTTCTAAAAAATCTATTGCTTCACAGCCAAAGCTACATACAACAAGAATTGTTGTAACACTACTATTGGCCTTTAGCACAATTTCCTGCAATGAATACTACAGAGAAATTTTATAATACAATGCCTACAACCAGTATCACAGCTCGTATGTTCCGAACACATACTCCGGAGGGGTCTAGGGTGTCCTATGTCACACTGACTGCACCCTCCCCCCCCCCCCCCCTTTTTCTCGAAATTAAACAAAACGTGACTAAAAGGGCCACCTAGACCCCCTGCCGTAAAGCTATACATGGCAAGGAAGGTTTGTCCAGAGCTACTGAAAGGTATCGAGGCAAAAACTCCTGATTAGAGGCCCACAACTGTGTGGACGTAATAACTTCCACCGAAAGATTATTAAGGAAACGTAAAGAGGCTGTCCCCTTGCGTAAATCGTGGGTCTTACCCACCACGCCGGGATTCTTCTCTTTAAAGTCCTCGACCAAGAGAGAAGCCAGTGTACGCTCCATCAAGCGTTCACCCGGACTTGCGACCCATAAAGCACCCTGGTGATTTAGAGGTGCCACTCTTAAATATTTGGTTAGAGCTTGCACTGGGCAAAAAAGATGGTGCACCTTTCCCCTGTTTAACGCCGGCACCGTGAACTCTGAAAACACGTGCTCACTGTGCTCAATCTCGGCTATGAATCCTGGGGAAGGTGCAATGTGAATACACTCATGAAGCCTATCAAACCTGAGGCAATTAGGTGTGTTGCTCATCGCCGCCAGCTCAGATACTCTGTTCCTGGTAGCCAAAGCCATAAGGAATACTGCCCTTTTGTAAAATCTGCAGTCTTTGGTACATACGGGAACGAGAATAACGACGATGCTTTGTCCAGAGACCATGTAGGCCTGAGCTGACGGGGAGGTGGGCGGAGTTTAAAACCTGCCCACATAAATCACTTTCAGATAAATGTTTCTGCATGAACAGATAAATTAAATAATAAACAACCAACGCCACCGAGGGCACAGTTTGTTTTGTTCTAAGAATCCGAGACGTAAAAGCTTTCCAATGCGATTGAAACTGTCGCTTAGTAGACTGGGTATATTGATTCGTGAATATCTTGGTCACGTCGCTACCATATGGTGCTAGCCACTTGGCCTCCTGAATGTCCAAAATGAACAAGTCCGCGAGGTTTCTAGGTTGCCAATTGTGTTCTAAGTGGAACAACCCGACCAGGAGTGACACTGGGTGCGGGCACCATGTGTTCAAATGCTGGTACCACACTGCGCCGGCCACAGGGGCGCGATTAGTGAGACTACGCCTCGCTAATCCTGTAGTTTGTTGACTACGTGGCACATTAGAGACGCGTCTGGCGGCGGAAAATAGATAAATGAAACTCAACCTGTTCTCGTCCGTCATCAGAGCGTCAGGTCCGCCCGCCGGCGTTATCGTCCGGCGGGTGAGGTACAACTGTAAGTATCGCCATACACCTTGGCTGTGGCTGTCCCTCGCTTGCGAGCTCGGTATACTCCCTAAATGGGAGCCCTCGTCCGAGTCCCGTAAAGGTTTATGATAATTAAAAGCTCCCATAGCTCATTAACACATTGAAAGCAGAGCTGGTGAGCAAAATCATAAAGTATACTAATTAAGTTAATCTATATTTAATTGTATTAAAATAAATTACTATAAATAAACACAATATTATCATAATATAATCATAGAAAATATATATGTTTATTATGATTCAGCTATTAAATTATTTCATTAACAAATAAAAATAAGATAGGGCTACCTGAGCTTAACGGCGTTGAACATACAGCCATGAGAGGTTCAAGTGCCGACACGACAGAGACTGAGGGAAAACTACCCCGCCCCCAGGAACTACCTGGTCACCTGGTGCAACACCGGTACTCCGCCCTGGAAAGAGAAATTTCCGGGGATTAATGCTCATAGGGTTACACCCAAAAAATGGTACAAAATATGTGCCTCAAAACCGCCGGTCAACGAACCGTAGCACTCCACCACTACTTTTCGTTGTCCTTTAGTTTCATATTAAAGATTTCAGCATATCTTTACCTGTCCAGAAGATTTAAGCATATCTTCTGAATCCTCATAAAGATGAAGCATATCTTTATTAAAGATGAAGTCTTTCAAGTATCCCTTTACACTTGAAACACTAGTAAGATTCCGGCATCTTTTTATCCCATAAAAAGTCTAAGCCTATCTTAATCTCAAATCTGGCTTCTCCCAGAAGCCCTCATAGATCGCCGTCTTGAAGGCCGTGGTACCCTATTGTATCAATCAATTGTTTGGCAAATTATCGCAAATTGCAAATCCGTTAATATAACCTCACGAAGGTACAACCGCCGGGTTTTATATGCAATGTCAAACCAATTATACCTGCCCCAGACCTCTTTGTAAAAAGGTCGCCGGGAGGTAAAGACCAAACAAACAGACAGCATTGTTTCAATGGCTTTGAAAAGCAGAGAAAACCAAGTCCAACAGGTGTCAGCCTGATCACCTAGAAAACTGTGTGGAGCCCCCCTTGACGGGAATAACTCAGGAAGCCTGATCCCAGGCTCGACCATAGAAAACGCAGTTTCTGATGAGCCCTCAAGCGACCAAACTCGTCGGGGTAACTTACCTATTTTAGCCATCTTGACTAAAACTCGGTAAACAAAAACGGTGTTCTCGGAGCAACGAGAAAAACGCCGGAAAGGTAACCCACACTAAACTATACATTACAGGAGGGCGTAATGCATAAAGCAATGAATAACACAGGAAGCCTGATCCCAGGCTCGACCACAGAAAACGCAGTTTCTTATGAGCCCTCAAGCGACCAAACTCGTCGGGGTAACTTACCCATTTTGAGCCATCCTGACTAAAACTCGGTAAACAAAAACGGTGTTCTCGGAGCAACGAGAAAAAACGCCGGAAAGGTAACCCACACCAAACGAGACATTTTAACACATTTTATACAAAGGGTGTGTGCAAAAATAGGGATACCTGAACAGGAGGGCGTAATGCATAAAGCAAAAACCGGGGCAAAGGTAGCCATGACAGAGACTGGTGGGATACTTACTCCAGGTTCTGCATAGACCCGCCGGGACCCAGCTCTGGAAAAAAAGAAAATTTCCAGGAATTAATGCTCATAAGGTTAACCCAAACATGTTCGCACACAAGTGTTAAATAACCCGCCGGGTAACGAGACGTAATACTCAACGACTACAGCTCGCTACGCGGTGGGGTTTCCTAAGTAAAAGATTTCAGAATATCTTAATTTGTCCAAAAGATTTATGAATACCCTCTGACATAATATATAAAGACCAGCATGGCGTTTATAACTGATTAAGTCTTTCCGGTGGTGTTTGTTTCAAGATTCAATTTTGGAGAAAAAAAAAACTAAAAAAGACGCCAGCCCCCGAATTATCTCGTAGATCAAAATCTGAGAAGCCTGACAAATATATGAGATCTAACTTCTCCCGAAGTATCTTTTTAGATCGCCGTATGTTGAAGGCGGCGATACAAAACGTATCCCTCAATTGTCTGGTTAACTAACTGAATTGTAAATTCGTTATTCCCATCCCTCCAAGGAGCACCCGCCGGGTGTGAATATTAGTTTAAAAAACGTTAACCCCAATTGTGCCCTAAAGCGCCGTATGTTGAAGGAGGCGATACACAATGCATCCCTCAATTGTCTGGTCAACTAAACTGAATTTTGCAAATTCGGGCATCCCACCCTTCCAGGTTGCACCCGCCGGGTGATTTAAAGTTTAAAAGTTAACCCCAATTGTTCCTCTCCCCACTTCTTTGTAACAGATCGCCGGGGAGGAAATACAACTACAGCATAGTTTTATATTGGCTTTGCAAAACCGAAAAAACTACAAACAACACGTGTCCGCATGAACAATGTTAGATGGGTACCACCAATCCGCCGGGAATCATAGGGAGCCTGAAACAGGCACCAACACAGAGACGCAGTCTTGGAGAGCCACAGACACCAACTCGCCGGGGACACCCGCCTGATTTGAAACCACGCGTGGCCAAACACGGCTCACGGCCGGAGTTTTCATGGTGAAACCGAGAAAACCCCGCCGGAAAGTAACCCACCCCAAACAGACACCATCTGAACGCACATAGGACCCGAGAGATAGCCAAGCACAACTAACCTAGGGACCACAAATATAATCCGTGGAATTAGCCAATACACAACTAAACCAGGAAACAAACATAGTCCGTGGAATTAGCCAATACACAACTAAACCCGGATACACATGACACAGTAGGACATATTTATAAAATAAATCAACAACACTTGTACATGTGGCAAAGCTACGAGCGGCTGGCTAGGCCTAAGCAAACGGCACACGAACTGTTGAGATATAAACAAAATACACTGGAAATATAACAACAGGAACCACCGCCAACACACCACTGTAGAAATACTTCCGACCAAGGGAAGACCGACTCGGGACCCAGAAAAAACTTCACTAAATGAAGAAAAATACGCTGGGAACGTCAGCAAAGCAACGCTACCTCATCAGAAAGATAAAAGGCAGCAGAAATAATCGCGTAATGAAAGCCGCCTGCATCACAAGCTAACTCAACTGACAAACATGCACCTGTCCACAACAGGACCACGAGGGTACATCCGAAATAGATGCCCCAAACACACGACCCAAAATACACTGCACTGCGGGCAACCAGCCCAGGACACTCCTGCTACGCATATCCTAACCTTACTCGATACATCCAGGAGTAAACAAATGAGAAAAAACTCACTAGGGACGCAGCAAATGCGGAACCAGCGGAGCGTGGGGAGACACGTCCGGGCCGGCTGAGCGCAGAGCAGAGAAGGAAGAATGACGCCTGAATCAGCGTCTGGTCAAAGATCCACACAAGTACATCCACGATATGATGGGAAGCTTATTGGATAGTTATTCTTATTTTCTTTTTCTTTTTATTGTTTACGAAGTTTTTTCGTAGTGAGAACCCAATTCATAATGACTGAAGAGTGAGGTCGCGTGCGCTCATGATGAAGGCTCCTCAGATTTTAAATGGTCTGCGCGGTAGATTCAAAGTACGGCGAATTAGTGTTTGAAGAGGATGCCTTATGTAATAGGCATGTTCGTCAATGATGGAGGGGCCACTAATAAATACCCTGCTTGCAAAACCGTCGAACCCCGGACAACGTTGCTTGCAACTTTAATTATTATTATTATTATTATTATGGCTCATCATTACTACAACTACATGTCATCATGACTACAACTTTCACCATCATCACTAATACTGTCACCATTGCCACTACCATCATCAGTACTATCACTACAACTGTCATCATTACTTGTCACCATCATCACTACTATTATGACCATTATCACTACTAGTAAAATACCACAGGAACGAAAAACCTGAGAGCGAAACCTCCAATCCTAACGAGCCACAGGAACGAAAATCCTGAGAGCGAAACTCCCATCCCCAACGAGATCCCAGGCCCCTTTTTCATTCCCGATTTGGTCTCTCTCGCTCTCTCTCAATTCATTCCACATATTATACATCTCTCAATCACAGTCTTCTAATATACAAACCACAATACTTTACTCACTGATATTCTTAATGTACCACCTAAGTATGTATTTAATTATGTAACCACCATACAGGCTATAATACTTTCATTGTGTAGGTTCGAGGCGATCTAAGACACCTTAGCTTCCATTTCACACCAAATCAGATCGTGATTACGTCAGCCCTGTATTTAGTTATATAACAATCATAGCCCCCCAATTCTAAGTCTCTAACCTCCCGTGGTTTTATCCACTAACTATAGATTCCCAACCTTTAACCACGACTCTATACACCCGATAACCCTATGCCAGTTATTGTATTGATTTAGGCCTGTTAATTCGGATAAACTCACTATGACCAATCTGCAGACGATTATCAGGAGAGATGCAGGAAAGCTACCTCGTATCTCCCTTTCCATGATGAGTATAGATATATGTACCCCCGTGCTCAGTCGCCCCCCCCCCTTGCCTTGTTCTTCTAGTAACTAAGTGTATATATAATATTAACCGGAGTATGCCACCAGTAATGATACGACATAGCGGCACTGTCCTTGTGTCGTATTGTGCCACGTGCAGACCAACCCGGTTTCATCATCTTATTAGGACGACGGCTATAATGTCGTCATTCATGCATGTATTCAATCCTTAGGTTAATTATCTTTTATCCGCCATTGTGTTCATCTCTTCCATTTACTTTTCCACAATTGTTATACGTCTTCCAATCACCTCCTTCGTATCCACAATCCACACTACTCTATTTTGCTTCGTGACCCTATGCTCAGTGGTACCCTGTTTTGGGTCATCCTGTCCGCTTATCCTTCATGCCCCGCTGCACACACCACCCTACCTGTTCGATCGTAGGGAAATGCCACCCCTATGTCCAGCGCATTAAGGGTCACTACCCTAGGTCACGAGCGGCGCGGCGCCTAGCCTCAAACCACCCCCTTTACAATTCACAACCCTCCTCCACCTCGCGTATCCACTACCCCTCGTGTCCTACACCTCTTACCCGCCGGACTCTACCTACATGATGATGAACATGAATACACCTTAATTTAATACACCCATGCCCTGTCCCTAAGTTAAGATATCAATATCAACATACCCTAAAATACCTGGTCTTGCCAGACTAAGTTTCTGAAGACCAACCGGCCCCATAAATCTATGTATGTTCTTCCATCCGAGAAGTAATATGTTAACCCGTCTTGCCAGACTAAGTTTCTGAAGACCAACCGCCCCCATAAATCTATGTATGTTCTTCCATCCGAGAAGTAATATGTTAAACCCCATGTCATAATTGATAAGAAACTATGATACCCACGGGTACACCATTGTATATATAACCATTATTCCTGTAAGACCTAGACAGAGATAATGACTGAAGATGTTAGCCACCATGCAGTAACTCTAATTCTTACCCCAACCAGAGATTGTATAGATAACCCTCTTTTACCATTGTCTCGACGCATATCTACCACGAAACAATAACGAAGCTACCCCTACGAACTGCCGCTTTCTTTGGTATATATTTCATAGAAAACGCAGTTCCCAGGGACAACTAGACCAGCAAGAAATCGTGTCAAATAATAGTGTCCATAACCCCTCGTATTGACGAGTAATAGTACACTATGTTTTTCTCTACTTTTATCCACAGTCAAGCACACACCTACAGCTAACCTCATCTTCCCCACAGTCCACATGATTCTATAATTTCCAGACTCATATACCACCACCTATTGCTCATCCCCCGGTAGCGTTTGATTACCCTACCTTCCCTGTCGGTAACCCCCAGTCTAAGATACCAACTGTAGCCTAATGCCACCCCTACGCCCAGAGACCTTAGGGTCAAACTTCCATGTAGCCCCCCTTAACCCTCTCCCTCTCGTTAACCCCCCACGCTCCTCCACTCCCTCCTAACCTAGCCTCTCCACCATACCCCCTGAATATCCTTAACTTTTCCGTTACTAACATTCTCAAACCTTTTGTATATATACTCCTATCCAGCCTACCTTCCCCCAGTAGGAAGGAACACCATTAGAACTTTACTAACCCTTTGCATGCCATCTATTCCCTCACAACCCATTCACAACCCTGTACCAAATGATCATCAGTGCGAGGCTAGCCGCCTCGCCAGTGACTAACTTCTATTGCCATACTTCCAGATAAATGTGGCAGAGTTAGCAACCCAGTCTCCACCACATCCAACAAACCATGCAATTAACAACCCAACCAATTAAACCAGCTGGTCAAGGCACCTTCGGTTTTGGTATTACGAACACCCACATCTGTCTCATAAACAGAGGATTATTACAAACACTTGTAATATGGCAAGCCCCCAGCCACAGCCGCCGGACGACCATCACAGAGCGAGGTCGCGCACCTACCTCTTTTCACCCACCCGAGGAGGGAGACCCCTACCCCTGCGGAGGTATACCTGACCCCTGTTTTGACTTCCGGGTCATTGCCAGGTAGCACAGGAATTCTTCCTATCAATGAACTAACCATGTATGACTAACACATTTACTAACCTCTATTAACCCACAATAACCCATTAACCTTTCTTGCATACTCCGATAACCAAATTAGCACCTCAGCTATACCATAGAATGAAGACTGAGCAATCTAAGAGAGACGCTCCTATCAAAGATGTCCCAAACCGCCTCGCAAAGTAGATCCAGTCTCTCTCCCATAAATACTTCCAGTATAGCCAAAATAGTACCTCTTACTAAGGCTCAGTTATATCACATTATGAAGGCTCCATATAGCCATGTGCCACAACAGCAATCACCACCTTACCTAGTTCCCGTATCCATTGAGAGCTCAAATAAGTCCATCAAAACTCGAGATCCCTATGGCCTACAGGGTCCAAAACCGAACCTATAAACCAAGCTCAACCCCCCAGTAAAATCAGTTGAAAGATAGACACCAACCAGTGGTTGGTCACCAGAGTTGACCTCGAGCTCTATCATTGTTTGTTGATGAGAATTGAGTTCCAGAGCCGGCAGACTCCGTGGCAGATTTAGATAGAAGGATCTGTCCACGTACAAGAAATCTACGTGCACCTTATAACCTTCATACAGGCCGGGAAGCTGAGCGATCGATGTGAGATGCGCTTGGCGTTAATTCCGATCCAGATTGACAGGAATATCCTAATATCTGTGATTCAGGTCCAGAAACCAGAGGGTATATAAGAATGTAACCAGCAACGATCGCCAAGAGATCCGTCTTGAGAACTTCCTACATATGGACCATCTGGACGGCCGCGGAACCAGTCGTTAGCCCCCAACATCACGGACGCAAGATAACCAGGACCAGACCAATCAAATACTACCCAAGATTCACTCTATCAGTGCTACAGTGTTACAGTGCTATTTAGAGACTCACTTATTAATATTTCTATGAAGTGGCTATATCTTTGCCACAGTATAATTCATATATAACCATTCCATTAGGAAGTGCTAAGCGTATCAGTGTTTATTAATTAACAGGCGATATTAACTCTCGTAATTACACATATGTCCAGATATTATTACATAGAAGTAAATCCCTAGTGATATCTGAATGTTCGCCCACTGATTTGCGTTCTATGTATTTCTGATACAAGAATATAAAACTTAGATCAGTACCCCCCTGAGGTTACTAGAATTCCCGTGCTCTAAAATACGCGTGTCTAATCTAGTCTGTGAACTACTACTTGTGCACCAGAGCTACCAGTGATAAATCTAACAGTGAATATGAATCTATAAGTAACATTTATGGTCTCCAGTATATCAACTTGTGAATAAAGCCAGTGATCAGAAGATTAATACCTGAACGTTGGAAGTGGGAGACTAGGCTCCATCCAGATCCACTTAATGCTAGTTGTTCAATTCTATCATTTGTCTTGTACGAGTATTCATACCTTCTTATGCTTCATATTAATCATTATCAAGAAAACTACAGAAGTGTGTATATCAATAAACGTGATCGTGTGTCTTGTTACCGTGTGTTTATTTTGTGTTCTCTATTCCTCATACCTTGTTTTGTGCATGCAGCCTTCTATACCCAGTCAGTTAGAACTCACATTACCCAAGTTAATCCTGTAGAAAAACAGGGCATAACAAACCCATTGGCTGCGGGTGACGTTCCGGAATGTCCTGGCAATTTAGAGCAATTTCCAGGCTTTAAAAGCCTGTAAAAGCCGTATAAATCAAGTACTCACCTAATTGTACTCACCTAATTGTAGTATACAGGATTTGAGCCTAAGCTCGTGTTGTCCTGTCTCTCTCTCTACATTTATCCAATTTTGCTTTAAAAGTTTGGATATTTCTTGCTCCCACCACCTCCCCATCCAACTTATTCCAACACTCAATGCTTCTATACGGGAAGCTGAACTTTCTTACATCAGACTTACATATAACTTTCCTCAACTTACAATCATGACCCCTGGTTCTTCCCTCGTCCCTCACCACAAAATCTCCCTTGTCGATCTTCTCAAAACCTTTCACACACTTAAACATCATGATCATGTCACCTCTCTCTCTCCTCTCCCTCAGCGTTGGCAGCTTTAGCCTCTCCAATCTCTCCTCATAAGGTAGGTCTCTAAGGCTAGCTATCATCTTAGTGGCAACTCTCTGAACTCTTTCCAGTTTTTTATTATGTTTTATAAGGTGTGGAGACCACACCACTGCTGCATACTCCAGTCTTGGTCGTATTATTGTCCCTATTATTTTTGCTAACATCTCTTCATCTAAATAATTCAGAGCTATTCTCATGTTAGTCAACACTCCATAGGTTTCACCAGTTATTTTATTTATATGCTGTTCAGGTGACAAGCTGTCTGCCACAACTACCCCTAGGTCTTTTGCTTTCACAGCTTTACTAATTATTTCATCTCCTATTTTATATCCCCAAGAAGGTCTATATTTACTTTTTCCCATCTCAAGAACCTGACACTTACTCGTGTTGAATTCCATTTTCCAAGTTTGACTCCACTCATATAACTTATCTAGATCTCTCTGTAATTCTTCACAACTACTCCTACTTGTAATATGCTTCATTAGTTTTGCATCATCAGCAAACATAGATATATATGAGTCTATTCCCATTTGAAGGTCGTTGATGAAAACCAAAAACATGATTGGGGCCAACACCGATCCTTGAGGCACTCCGCTTTTTACCCTTTTCCACGAGGAGAACTTTCCTTTTATTACTGTTCGCATTTCCCTCCCAATTAAATAGTTTTCCATCCACTTTAATAATACTCCCTCAACCCGCCCCACAGTCCTGAGCTTCCACAACAATCTCTTATGAGGCACCTTATCAAATGCCTTCTTGAAATCTAAGTAGATACAATCTACCCACCCCTCCCTCCCTTGTACAATGTCAATTACCCTATCATAGTAACTCAACAAATTTGTGGTACACGAATGACCTTTTCTGAACCCGAACTGCTTGCTTGAAATTATTTCCCTCTCCTCCAACATACCCACCCATCTTTTTCTAATAATCTTTTCACAAAGCTTGCATATAACACTCGTTAAGGATACCGGTCGATAATTTAGCGGGTCTTCTTTATTTCCACTTTTATATATTGGAGTTCAGCTTGTTTCCATTCTAAGGGAAGTTCCCCCTTGTTTAATGAGTATTGAACAATATTAAAAATAGGTCTCACTAGTTGTTCAGAACATTCTCTTAATACCCATCCAGCAATGTTATCTGGGCCCATAGATTTTCTCACGTCCAATTCTTCCAACAATGATTTTAGTTCATCCTTGTTGACTTCTATCGACTCTAGTCCCTGTATCTCATTCAATTCCACCACAGGTTCTACATAGTCATCCTCCTCCACAAACACGGATGGTACACACATACCCACTGTGTCTTCATATAATTGACCCTCTACCCTAAGCTTTGTTATTTTGTCCTTTATTTTAGTTTTGCCGTTGATATAACTATAGAACAGTTTGGGTTCTTTATTACATTTGTTTACTATATCTTTTTCAAAGTTCTTTTTCTCCTCTCTTATAGTCTTGACATAGTTGTTTCTAGCATTCTTATACTCATCCCATTTTTCCTCAGTGTGTCTCCTTCTCACTTTATTCCATGCAGAGTCCTTTTTGTTCTGGGCAATGTGACATCGCATGTTAAACCACTCTTTCTCCTTAGCCAGCTTTCCATCCTTAAATGTTGGTACATATATCTACCCCCTCCCTGTAAATGTCTAGTAACATGGTGTATTTTACCTGAATATTCTGTTCTTGCTCAATAAATGACCAACCATTTGCAAAGTATCCTCGTAATGATTCATAATCCGCCTTACTATAATTTAGTCTAAATTCCCTATGTTCCTCCTCTCTGCCTTCCAGAAATTCCACTGTCAATTCAAATTCAATCACAGCATGATCACTTTTTCCCATGGGACTCAAATATGTTAGGTTCTTTATTTCTTGGGGGTCTTTGGTGAATAGTAAGTCAAGTCTTGATGGTTCAAATAGATACCCCATTGTTAGTTCAAGAAATTTGCTACCCCAAGTATTTTCATTTGAACCCGCATCCAAACATTCCCAATCCACCTCCCCGCAATTAAAGTCCCCTGCAAGAATAAGCCTATTTTTCCTTTTACAAATAATTTCTAACATACGCAAGGTTTCCAAAATTAATTCATTATATTCATCATTGCTCCAAGATTTAGTCTTAGGAGGTAAATACATTGATACGATGTCCAATTTTGACCTATCATTATCCTCAATTTCAACTGCTACCACTTCAGCAATGCTATCACCAAGTTTTAATTCTTTAGCAGTAATTTTATTATCTACCATGATCAACACTCCTCCTCCTAGCTTTCCTAACCTGTCTCTTCTCCATGTACTGTATCCTGCACAACTAATTATATTCGTGTCTACCTCCTGGTTAAGCTTAGTTTCAGTCAAACATACTACCCCGGGCCTCTCTCTCTTTACATATTCGTCAAACTCAATCTTTTTGGAAATTAACCCATCAATATTTCATGAACTTAGCATTTCCATTTTCGTCCTGGAGTTGCCCCATATGAGTTTGAATATCTTTTAGGCTAGCCCGACTCAAATCTTGTCCAGTGTCAGTAGGCGGGAGCGTGAGGGACCCACCTCCGACCCTCAGTGCAGCGAGCCGCTCACCGAGGGAGACTGTGTCTCGCGCGGGTGTCTCACAACAGTGTTGCCGAGCGAGCGAGAGCTAGTAATTATTAGCGGTTTTCCCGCATGTCTATGGCAACGCTGCGGGTGAACCCCGCCACCTACGAAGCTCGTTCTGGTCTCATTTTCAAACTATTTTTGCCTAGTTTTCGGCAGAATACAGTTTATTTAATGCAGATGCTTGATTAATCATTCAGGAGTGCCTGAATATGCCCTAAATAGCCCAAATATGCCCGCAGCGTAAGTGTTAAAGATCTATTTGGAAAAAATATATATATATTTACCATATAAACCAATATTACTGCTTCATATGCACATATTTTACTTGTATAACGAACATGTGAATATTGAAGAACCAGAATATAGGTGTAAATAGGAAATGTTTCATCCAGTGTGAAACTGTATATTTGTAACGGGAGAGGTGGGGAGGGAGGCGGGAGGGAGCCTGATATAAGTGTGCTCTCTCGGCCATCTCGAGAGATACTGGTGGGTCCAGGCTGGTTTTGTGCCTTAATGAGGGAGGAAGGGGGGAGAGGGAGTGTATAGGAGGGTGAATAAATGTATTTGAGGCGAGAGAGAAGATTTATATGGAGTGGGGGAGAGAAAATATTGGATAATTGAGGAGGGAGAAGTTGAGCGATGGGGGGAGGACACATGTAATGGGAGGACAGGAGGTGGTGGTAATGAGACATACTGTACTACCTACAGTAATCACAGGACAGGAGGTGGTGGTAATGAGACATACTGTACTACCTACAGTAATCACATATTGCTTCCATTTCACCGGCCCTGGAGCGTTATTTTATTATATTTTTTCTTATTTCTTACAGTTTTCTTCTTACAGTAGATCCTCTGGAAAAAGGCAAACTAGGCCTGTGTATCCAGCTCAGTACCAGTACTTGCACTGCTGCGGTCGTTCACGGTGTTGGCGGCGGCGGTAGCAAACGCAACATTTTTACCATTCTGTATTTTTGCTTTATAATCAAACTTCAAATCTTGTCTTCCCCATGCTTTATCAAGATTACTTTCAAACTCCCTAATTGATTCGGAATCGACTACATACTGGGGAAGTGCGTTCCACTCATTTACCACTCTATCACAAAGTGAGTTCTTTGCCTTCTCAAGCCTATTTCTTTCTTTGTAAATTTTCTTAGAGTGTCCTCTCGTTCTTGTTCCCTCCCGCATCAAGAAGATACCTTCACACACATCCTCATCATACTTTCCTGACACTATCTTAAAAGTCTCTATCATATCCCCTCTCTTTCTCCTAAATGCCAGTGTCGGAAGCCCCAGTGTCCTCAACCTCTGCTCATAGCCCGCGTTCTTCAACGTTGGTACTAGCTTGCTAGCTCTCCTCTGCACTTTCTCCACTGCTTCTATATCCTTTACCATATATGGAGCCCACACCTGGTTCGCATATTCCAGGTACGGCCTAACCAGCGCTGTATAGAGATTCCTGAAGATTTCTTCGTCAAGTGACACAAATGTCCTCCTTATCAGCCCTACAATTCTATTGGCTTTGTTTATATTTTCCGATAAATGTTCTGAGAAATTTAACTTATTGTCTATCACTACTCCTATATCCTTTTCTGCATTCACTTCCTCCATCGCTTCATACATGCTGTATCCTACCTTGTCTATCTTGCTTGTCCCAATCCGCATGTACTTGCATTTTTTTGGATGAAAAGGCATTAACCAATGCTCAGACCATCCCTTCATGCCCTCCACATCTCCTTGAAGCAAACCCACATCTTCCTTACTCCTCACTCTTCTATAAAGCTTAGTGTCATCCGCATACACTTCCATTAGTTATAACTTCAGGTAAGTCGTTGATAAATATAACGAACAGTAGTGGTCCCAACACAGATCCCTGAGGTACCCCACTTGTAATTTCCCTCCACCCCGAGCCTATTCCATTCACCAGTACCCTCTGTCTCCGATCTTTCAGGAAGGCTTCTATCCATTTCACACATGTGCTATCTAGCGGAAGGAGCGTCGCATTTGCCCAGTAAAACTCTCGGGAAGGATTGTCGCTGTTCTTGAGTTAAAATCACAGATTACCAAGAGAACATACAGTACACAGTGAGGCAATAGATTACCAAGAGAACATACAGTACACAGTGAGGCAATAGGGTATAAAAACAAGATCTTGTTCTGCAGTGTAATTATAAATTTACATATAATTATAATATATATTTACCATAGTATAATATAACTTGTACAAATATGGAAAGGAATGTTTGTTTGCCAGCCCTAAAGGTGATTCACACAAGCAACTTAGAAAAGTTATTTTTGTTATTACAGTAGAGAAGTACAATACGCTCAATTAGACACAAGTTTTCAAATTTGTTCACCAATGATGACAAATTTGAATCTTGTAGTCAAAAACTAAATACATTAAAGTACAAAGTTATTAATATATTCGGCCATATAGCACTGCCGTTGTTCTTTACTTTAATAGCATTTATCAACAAGATCTATCTAATACTGCAGTGTAAACAAAGTAATACTGCACAGAGAACTATGAATGACCAAGAATTGAAACCACTACAGGCACTTAAAACAAAATGACTCTACTCCAGAAATGTACACTACCAGAAGATGACCATTATTTCATTATGGCTACCCCCAGATGATAATATTCAGCTTAGGAAAGACATAGAAGGGCAGCCACTAACCTTAAATGGAAACATAAGAAAAGAGCAAGGAACAACTTTGGGGCATAATAGCTCCTGAACTGTCCTCACTATCTGTGATGGTACCTGGCGGTTCAGACAGTCTTAGGGTTTAGTTTTCCATAAAACAACACACAACACTCAACACTCAATTAATCAGCTGGGAGTGAACCCTTGAGGACTTTCCATTTTCTTCTTCAGTACTTTCTCCAATTTGAAGCAAGTTGAGTGGTTGCTTCATGACTACTTTGTGCACGTCTGCAGGGTAGTCCTTTACAATGGCCTCTTCATTTAAATTTACAGCATAGTATATAGTAATTTACAGCATAGTATATAGTAATTTACAGTGAATATGTGCATTGTATAAGTCAGATATTTAATAATATTTCTCTTAGTAATGTAGTTTTAGATAGATATACTATAATATTTATTAGTGGCCCCTCCATCATTGACGATTATGCCTATTACATGAGGCATCCTCTTCAAACACTCATTTACCGTAGTTTGAATCTACCGCGCAGAGCATAAAAAATTGAGGAGCCTTCATCATGAGCGCACGCAACCTCACTCATGGTTCGTCATTATGAAATTGGGTACTCACTACGAAAAAACTTCGTAAAAAATAACAAATAAAAAGAAAATAAGAATAACTAATCATAAGCTTTCCATAACTTCGTGGATGTACTTGTGTGGATCTTTGACCAGACGCTGACTTCAGGCGTCATTCTTCCTTCTCTGCTCTGCGCTCAACCTGCCCTGACGTGTCTCCCCACGCTCCGCTCGTTCCGCATTTCCTGCGTCCCTAGTGAGTTTTTTCTCATTTGTTTACTCTGGGATGTATCGAGTAAGGTTAGGATATGCGTAGCAGGAGTGTTATGGGCGGGCTGCCCGCAGTTCAGTGTACAGTAAACTTCCGTTAATCCGAAGGGCAGCGGACCGGCTCTCGTTCGGATTAGTGGATTTTTCGGATTATCGGACTTTACCCCTATGAACCTGTGTATGACGAAAACATTGAGACATTAGGCCACCCAAATGACACAATGGTGCACACACACATATCATATGTTCATGAAATCACTTCAAAAGTTTACCATTGTCATTGTAGCCTATTAACTACTTCAAAACATTCAGATTAATGGCCAAAGGAATCTGCTGATATAAACGTCTTCTTCTTCTTCCGTCTACTAGCGAGTTTGTCTTGCTCTTGAAGATCAGATGTGGTTCGGGAAGTAATGCCTTAACAACGGCACTTCCCTGAGAGGTTCTTGTAATTTTCCTTTTGTGACGTGCTCTGTTTATATTATATTGTATTGAAAGCACCCTTGTCTTGTTGTCTTGAAAGCACCCTTGGGATGCTCCGATCACTGAACTATAAATAGTAGCGTATCGGAACATCCAAAGGTGCGTTTTCAAGCTCAAGACTAATACGTCCAAAGGTGCATTTTCAAGCTCAAGACTGAATGCGCTTGCCGAAATGCGGTGCAAGCCAGTAGCGCATCGGAGCGTCCCAAGGATGCGTTCAAGAGCAAAACAAACTCTCTAGCAGACGATGTGGAAGAAGAAGAAGACGAAGGTGTTTACGATTATATCAGTAGCTTCCTTTGACCATTAATCTGAATGTTTTGAAGTAGATAATAGGCTACAATGACAATGGTAAACTTTTAAAGTGAATTCATGAACATATGATATGTGTGTGCTCCATTATGTGTCATTTGAGTGGCCTAATGCCTCAAAAAGGGGACTTTGGGACTTCTTGAAAGGTGCGTTTTCAAGCTCAAGACTGAATGCGCTTGCAGAAAATGCGGTGCAAGCTAGTAGCGCATCGGAGCGTCCCAAGGATGCGTTCAAGAGCAAAACAAACTCTCTAGCAGACGATGTGGAAGAAGAAGAAGACGAAGGTGTTTACGATTATATCAGTAGCTTCCTTTGACCATTAATCTGAATGTTTTGAAGTAGATAATAGGCTACAATGACAATGGTAAACTTTTAAAGTGAATTCATGAACATATGATATGTGTGTGCTCCATTATGTGTCATTTGAGTGGCCTAATGCCTCAAAAAGGGGACTTTGGGACTTCTTGAAATTCGGACCATCGGGTGAATTCGGATTTGGCCTCAAATTGAAAAATTCGGACTATTGGGAGATTCGAATCATCGGTCGTCGGATTAACGGACTTTTACTGTATTTGGGTCGTGTGTTTGGGACGCCTATTTCGGGCGTACCCTCGTGGTCCCGTGGTGGACGCGTGAAACGTTTTCGCGGCTAGCTAGCCTAGTTATTTAGCTGGCTTTAACTACGCGTTATTAGGCTTCTTTTTATCTTTCTGATGAAGTTGCCTTATTTGTTTGTTTTCTGACGTTCCTAGCGTATTTTTCTTCACTTAGTGAAGTTTTTTCTAGGTCCCGTGTCAGTGCTTCCCTCTCCCGGGTATATTTCTTCGAGGTGTGTTGGCGGCTGTTCCTGTTGTGATATAATTCAGTGCTTTTTGTTTTTATTACGACATGTTTAAGCGATACTCCGTCTGCTTAGGCCTAGCCAGCCTCTCGTAGCTTTTTTACATGTGCAAGTGTTATTGATTTATTGTATAAATATGTACTACTGTGTCATGTGTGTTCTGGATAAGTTGTGTATTGGCTTATTCCAGGCACTATTTGTGTTCCCCCGATGGCATCTGGTTGGTGTGGGTTACCGTTTCCGGCGGGTTTTTCTCGATTGCTCCGTGAAAATCCGGCTGGTTTTCAGATTGCGTCTGGCGGGTGTGGGTTGCCTTTTCTGGCGGGTTTTCTCGATTGCACCGAGAAAATCCGGCTGGTTGCCGAGTTTTAATCACGCGTGGTTAAAATAGGCTTGTTTCCCCCGGCGAGTGGTGGCTTGAGGGCTCTCCAGAACTGCGTCTCTGTAGTGGGGCCTGTGTTCAGGCTCACTATGTGTTTCCCGGCGAAATGGCTTTACCCGATTCAACTAGGGGTTCATGCGGACACCTGTTGACTATAGTTTTTCCCAGTTTGGCAAAGCCGTTAAAAAACTGGGCTGTTTTGTTTGATTAGTCTTTCCACCCCGGCGATCTTTTGCAAAGAAGTGGGGATAGGAACAATTGGGGTTAACTTTTCTATTAATTTTCACCCGGCGGTTGAACCTCGGGAGGGTGGGAATCACGGATTTGCAATTTGGTAGGATTAGCCAAACAATTGAGGGATACAATTGGGTATCGAGACATTCAACTTACGGCGATCTATGAAGGCTTCGAGAGGAGTCAGATCTAATGATTAAGATGGGCTTAACCTGGCTAACTGCGTTATAATAAGGAGGCCGGCGTCTTATTATGGGTTCCCGGTGAACTTTATATCACAGGGAAGACTGCGTCATTTATAAAGAACTGCTCGTCTTTATATCATGTCAGAGGATATTCTTAAATCTTTTGGACATGTAAAGATATTCATAAATCTTTACATATGAACCTACAGGGTAACGAGAGGTAATAGTGGGGTATTACGTCTCGTTGCCCGGCGGTTCATTAACACTTGTGTTAGAACATTTTGGGGTAACCTTATGAGCATTAATTCCTGGAAAAAAAAAATTCCAGGGCGGAGTTCCGGCGGGTCCACAGAGGACCAGGTGAGGCCTGGGGGGAGTTAGCTTTTACCCAGTCTCTGCCATGGCTGCTCTAGCCCCTGTTTTTGCTCTTTGCTCAACGCCCTCATGTTCCGGGATCCCTATTTTTGCACATACTCTGTGCATTCGTTGTGTCAAATGCTTGGACCGATCAAGGGGTTTGTGGGTAACGAAGAATTGTACCTTTTGTAGTCAGCTCAGTATTAAAGTATTACAGCACAACAATCTGGCCGCGGCGGTTGCATTACGCGAGGTCAGACAACTTCTTACTAATTATACTACTGCAGTGGCTCATAAAGCACTGCAGTGTGATAACGTAATTCTGTGGGACCGTTTGTTGGTTCAGCACCCCCCAATTAAACGTCCTCCTTCCCGAAGTAAATCCAATAAGTCGGCAGAGACTGGGCTGGGTAAAGGGCTTCTTCCCTCTCCCGGCACATCTAAGAGACCGCAAGAGCCGTCTCCCCCGGCGACAGCTTCGGAGTCAAGATCTAGGTCCAGGTCACGGTCTCCTCTCAGAAAGCAGACACATAGTCACTCGACTTCACCTTCGCGGAAGAAGAGTAGGACAGACAAGACCAAGGACAGTTCTAGTGATACATCGAAGTCGAGGCGGAGTCACAAGTCTTCTAAGAAAGAGTCTCATGCACGAAAGTCCTCCCGGCGTTCGCCGGAGCCTCGAACCTCGCTTTCTGCCTCTACTCCCGACATGTCTCATGTTCAATCTGACAGGTCGGAAGTGGAGTCAGAGACTGTGGTGGGGGATATACCGGCGGACAGGTTGTCCCCAAATATTATTCCCAGTTCCAATATTCTCACTTTAGATTTAGGGGGTTCTCCCGGCAGTGATAACCCGCTAGAGGGCTCGAGTGAGGGCTCAGTCATTGGGGTGAGGCCTGGCTCACAAGTGAGTTCCGGCCAAGACCGGGGAGTTTGGAGATACTCCCAGCCATGGAGGGACAGCTCTCTTCCGTCTCAGGCAACACAAGTAGTGGCTGAAGTCCACCGGGACGCGGAGACCCCGTCTTCCATCCCTGACTTAACATGGCAACATGAGGGGGTCCCAGCCTCGGCGGAATCCTCTCAGGAGGGACCGGAGGCAGGGGAGGAGGGCTCTATTATTTCTGAGGTGGGAATTCACGAGTCTAGTTCAATCGTAGATAACTCTCAGAATAGGGATGCTTCACCTAATAGTTCTTCCTCTGCTCAATTTGTCACGGCGGATGAGATTAATGGGTTACTAGCAAGTGCTTTAACTAAGTTTTTTGGCCAGCAACCGGAGACTCCTATAGTTGGTCTGGGAGCGTCCACGCCAACATCGACTGTCCGACCTCTGGCTACTTCCATTGCTTTGACACAAATTCCGCTCACTCCCCTTGTATCACCTACTATTGTTACTAGGCCAACTTCGGCAGCACTAACTACTTCCAATGTGCGAGTAGTAGCAGACGTAAATCCTCCCCCGTTAGACAAAGCCCCGATCAGAAAAGGGACTATGCCTCTCTTATATGGGCCAGACGATTCTTGGGTATCATTGGTACCAACAAAGCCAGAGGTAGCACAGTCCACTATGTCAGGGGAGCTTCCGGTACCACGAGAGTGGGTAATCCAAGAGAATAAATCTAGGAAGTTAAGGGCTCTAGATATGCTGGGAAATGTACTTGATGTTAGTATTAAGGCCATCCCCAACTATTATCATGATGATTATTTTGTATATTCTTCTACACCTGCCCTACCCCCTGCGTCAGCTTCAAAACTGTTTTCGGACTGGACAAAACATGACGGGTTCAATGATATCAAAGCGCTGTCGGCTCTAACCCCTGAGTTGGGTTTAAAGACATTCACAGACTCAGCCGCGAATCCAGTTTTGACGGTGGAGCAGTTGGGTGCGGGACCTTGGGTGGACTGGGAAGTTGAGGCGCAAAACTTTGCAACTACATTCACTTCTAAAGCTTCACACCAAATTCCACAAGAAAGCCATTCTTGGTTCTCTCTCCCGGTATACTCTGCCGGCGGAGTTCCCTCTGCTCTATTTGCTTTTTTAGCTGCCCCTAAAATTAATCTATGCGAGCTTAAAGATCCTTTTTCTACACTTTCCACTGCTCACCTAGACCGGGAGTTTAGGCTACGGGGAAAGGCGTATAGACTATTTTCTCAGTATATAGTTACGCAACAGGTAGCAAAGTCAATGCTAAGATCTGCTCAGGCTATCGCGGACACAGAAGTCCGAAAGGCGATCGAACTGTCTAGACGCTTGCTTCTCCAGACTTCTATACAGTCACTGGGAGATATACACACGGCCTTGTTAGAGGCAGTGCGGGCAAGACAAGATCTAAGGATGTCTCTAGTCCAAAAGCTCCTGGATAGGATTGCTAATCACATAGTAATGTCCCCAGTTCTAACTGCCTCTTTAATATCCCCGGAGGTGTGGAGGACGGTGTTTAACATGGCTCAGGCCTTGAAGCACAGTCCCGTCCCGTCCCGTCCCGTCCCAGCTCAGTCTGGTGGGGCAAAATCCTTTCATTTGCCTAAATCCTCTTCCACCCAAGGTCAGTACAGATACAAGCAAGGAAAGTCTTCAGGTAACCATAAAGGTCAGAGGTATCAAAGGCCGGGCCAGGGCCCGTCTCCAGCCAAACCCGGCCAGTCGTCCAAACTTACACCACCACCACCACCAAAAAACTAGGGTCTCCCTCACTCCCAGGGCCAATCTTCCGGCGGGTGGATCAGAGGGTAGTCCAGCCGGCGAACCCTTGTCTGCTAACTGGGTCGTTCCGGGCGAATCATCGCGCATGGCCTTTAAACACATGGGCGAGGATGGTGGCACGCAAAGGCATCACCTGGCAGTGGCTCCGGCGACCTCGCTTACGTCAGCCGACAAAGGCAAAAAAAAAATTCATTAGAGATGGTGGCCAAGAATGTTATCATCCCGGTTCCTCAAAATTACCCAGTTTTTACATCCAAACTTTTTCTGGTACCCAAAAGGGACAGTGTTCAGATGAGGCCGGTCGTAGACCTGTCTTATCTGAACCTCCACATTCACAACGTGTCCTTCCGGATACTGACAGTGAATCAAATCAGGCTAACACTTCCGCCGGAAGAGTGGATGTGTTCTTTAGACCTGACGGACGCGTATTGGCACGTCCCGGTAAACAAACGGTTTCAACGTTTTCTGGCCTTAAGAATCATGCATCAGACTTATGTCTTTCAGAGGATGCCGTTCGGTTTAAACCTAGCACCTCGCATATTCACGAAATTAGTCCGGCAAGCCCTGATGCCCTTGTTGCAACAAGGGATCAGGATTTTGTGGTATCTAGACGACTGGCTGGTGGTGGCGGAGACGGAACAGTTATGCATCAATCATGTCAACATAACATTAAATCATGTAAAATCTCTAGGATTCAAGGTAAACCTGGTAAAGTCAAACCTTGTTCCCTCACAAGTGGTCCAGTGGATAGGGCTGGTCTGGGACACAGCTGCTCTCACTCTGAGTCAGAGTGTGGACAATCGAAACAGGTTTCGCAAGAAACTGTTTCTGTTTCTTCACAGTCTGACTACGACACGGAGAGTCTGGGAATCTCTGGTCGGCTCTCTCAACTGGATTCAACTAACTGTAAAGTTGGGCCGGTTGAAAGTCAAACGTTTCATTTTGGAGGGCAACAAATTTTTTCCACTATTGCCGGCGGAAACATTATGGCCCATCCCAAAATTAATACACACCTTACTAGCGGTCTGGGCAAAGAGGGAAACATTGCACTCAGTCATGTCATGGACCTCTCCTCCGCCGACGGTATGGGTGGACACGGATGCGTCAGGCACGATAGGTTGGGGCTTTCAGTCAAACCAAGGGCATCAGGGTCAAGGGCTTTGGTCCCATTCAGAATCCTCCCACATAAATGTCAAAGAGTTACTAGTCCCCTTGTATTTCCTTCAGGCTCACGGCTTTTCTTTGCGGGGCAAATCAGTGGCCTTCAGGATGGACAATCTGAATGCGGTTCACTGCGTTCAGAAACAGGGGTCAACGCGATCTCGGAGGTTGCTACACGTGTCAGAAAAGATTTTTGTACTAGCCGACAAGCTGGACATTCAGCTTCACGCTTCTTATCTCCCCGGCGTAGCGAACGTTTGGGCAGACGCTCTATCTCGGAGACAGAGCACAACAGTAGAATGGGCACTCAAGCAAAACATTTTCGACCTAATGATTGCGAAGCCTTACCGTCCACAAGTGGATCTATTTGCGTCCGAGGAGACTCACAAACTCCTGCTGTACCTAACCCGCCGGACAACCACGCCGGCGGGAGGACCCGACGCACTGGTGACGGACTGGAACATGTGGAGTTCCATTTATCTGTTTCCGCCGCCAGACGCTTCTCTGATGTGCCAAGTAGTAAACAAACTACAGGATTATCGGGGCGTAGTCTCGTTAATCGCGCCCCTGTGGCCGGCGCAAGCGTGGTACCAGCAATTAAAAATGTGGTGCCCGAACCCGGTGTCGCTCCCGGTCGGGTATTTCCACTTAGACACGATTGGGTGGATGGGACTCGTTAGCCTTGGTCGGCAACTCATCTAGGGGAGACAACCTTATACAAATCCGGGTGGATGGGACTCGTCAGCCTTGGTTGGCAACCTGTTTAGGGGAGTAAACCTGATACAAATCCGTACTGCTTACCTAAGGGTAAGGCAGGTTAGTGGATGGATTAGCCGAACACCACTGTAGAAAAATAGTGCTAACAAGATACACAGAGGGCCTTGGAGTCGGACGGATCCTAAATTGAGTGGTCAATCCTGTAAGTCCTTCACTAAACTGGCTCGGGTTATCCCTCTCACAGGGAATAGGTCCGCTTGGGGGCATTCTGTGTATGGCCACCCTCGTAAGGGGAGTAAGGTGTCCGGCAATAGATAGATAGATAGACACGATTGGCAACCTAGAGATCTCGCTGACTTTTGCATTATGGACATTCAGGAGGCCAAATGGCTAGTTCCGTATGGTAGAAACGTGACCGATAAATTCATGAATCAATACACGCAATCTACTAAGAGACAGTATCATTTGCATTGGCAGTCTTTCACTTCTTGGATACTCAGAACAGAACAATCCATGCCTTCGGTGGCTTTGGTTTTTAATTATTTAAACTATCTGTTTGAGCAGAAACGTCTATATGTAGTAACGTTAAAGAATCACTTAACAGCAATTAGGATGCCATTCTTTGACCTAACAGGTCTAACCATACCATTAGCGGAGGAAACAGGTTTCATGAGGGCATGTTTTAAACTCCGCCCACCTCCCCGTCAGCTCATGCCTACCTGGTCTCTGGACAAAGCGTTGTCATTACTTCATTCCCGGCGGTACCAAAATACTGCAGATTTTGACTTACTTTTAAAAAGGGCAGTATTCCTTATGGCTTTGGCTACCGGGAACAGGGTGTCTGAGCTGGCGGCGATGAGCAACACACCTAATTGCATCAGGTTTGGTAGGCTCAATGATTGTATTCATATTGCCCCTTCCCCGGGGTTCATCGCCAAGAATGAACACAGTGATCACGTGTTTTCAGAGTTCACGGTGCCGGCGTTGAAAAGGGGAAAGGTGCACCATAATTTATGTCCAGTGCAAGCGCTAACCAAATATTTGAGAGTCGCACCTAGGAATCAACAAGGTGCTTTATGGGTATCAAGTACGGATAAACGCGTAATGAAACGTAAACTGGCTTCTCTCTTAGTTAACGTCATTCAGAAAAGTAATCCCGGCGTTATGGGTAGAGCTCACGATTTACGCAAATGGGCGACCTCTTTACGTTTCCTTAAGAATTTTTCTGTTGAGGACATAGCAGCCATGCACCTCTGGTCCTCTAATCATACTTTTTTGACTCGATACCTTTCAGTAGCTTTAGACAGGCCTTCCATGCCATGTATAGCTTTACGGAAGAGGGTCTAGGTGGCCTCTGGGTCACTTAGTGTTTAGATGAAGAAAAGAGAGGGGGGGGGGGGGGGGGTGCAGTCAGTGTAACATAGGACACCCTAGACCCCGCCGGAGTACATGTGCAGGAGCTTACGAGCTGTGATACAGGGTGTAGGTGCTGTGATATAAAATTTCTCTGTAGTATTCATTACAGGAAATTGTGCTAACGTACAATCATAGTAGAACGACAATGCTTGTTGTAAATAGTTTTGGCTGTGAAGTAATATAATTTTAAGTAATCTTAGTAGTTGCGGCCGCAACTTGTATTTGTATTGTAAGTACCTCTGCAGAAGTAAAAGAATTCAGTACTTCTGCGACAGTACACGAGTTCCTTTTATTTTTAGGGTATAATTTTAGATATATATCCACAAGTTAATGGGGTTTATATGTGCACATGTAAACTTTGATGTTTTTTTATTTTTCACCACTTACTTTAAGTGGGGTGCCTTCTTAACTACCAGCTCTGTGTACAGAGTCTCGGAGTTAACCCCTTTTTTGTCCAAGCAGGCTTCTTCGAAGGACGCTCCTGCTTGTCCCCTTTTTTGTATATGTATATGCTGTATAAAGTTTATGCACAAAAATATATATTTTTTACAAAGTAAGAATACTATGTGGTTGTTTGATTATCTGCCTTTGCTAGAGTTATGATATGATTACGAATGTCCCCCTCCAGTCTTAGATATCAGGCATAATCGTCAATGATGGAGGGGCCACTAATAAATTATAGGTTTGACTCCTGTAAGGAGATAAAGAAAACCTAATATTTAGTAGTGGCCCCGTAATCATTGACGACTGGGGCCCTCCCGACCATCCCCTTCCCATTCGTTGATGTATTAAGGATTTTGGTTTACTTGATATGTCAGTGAAGGAAGAATGACGCCTGAGTCAGCGTCTGGTCAAAGATCCACACAAGTACATCCACGAGTATATGGAAAGCTTATGAATAGTTATTCTTATTTTCTTTTTATTTGTTATTTTTTACGAAGTTTTTTCGTAGTGAGAACCCAATTTCATAATGACGAACCATGAGTGAGGTTGCGTGCGCTCATGATGAAGGCTCCTCAATTTTTTATGCTCTGCGCGGTAGATTCAAACTACGGTAAATGAGTGTTTGAAGAGGATGCCTTATGTAATAGGCATAATCGTCAATGATTACGGGGCCACTACTAAATATTAGGTTTTCTTTATCTCCTTGCAGGAGTCAAACCTATAATATATCACCATATACAGTAGATCACTAGACCTTGAAGAAGAAAGTGATGAAGGATAATTAAAGCTAATGGTGTACCACAAGGACTGTACCAGGACCATGAACCACAACCTATAATGGTGTACCACAAGGACTGTTTTGAAACTTAATTCAGGCCTATTATGTTATGCGGGAGCTATCTGAATACAGAAGCGATAGGGTCATATTTGAGCTTAGGTATCCTTGACTGAGATAAGGCTATATGTCCAAGGCCATTTGACCCATCTACCAGCCTTGGTACAACTATGAACAAATGTATTCCAGCCAGTGACTGTCAGGTATTTTGTCCCTCCCACCATAATTGGTAAGCCTGATTTGGTCCCATGAACTTTCATTCCTCCATTTAAATTGGGCCCAGGTCCTTGATCCATGGCTGCTGGTTCAACACATTAAGACTATAAAGGTAATAAGGTTTGTTTATGTGATTTACCCTACTTCCTACTTCCTACTTCCTACTTCCTACGATGAATACATTTTTTCTGAGAATAGCTGTAAAACAAGACAGTCATCTGTTCAATAGAAGTAATTGTTATAAAACAGAAAACTTACAAAACAACCAATTCAAATAAATACTATAATAGATGAGTAAAAACAATATACAGGCTCCTGTAAATGTGCATTTACACAGGTGACATTTATCCACAACTCTGATCCAAGAGATTCTGAAAAATACTGTAATAAGATCTTGTCACATATAATAATGTATCTTCAGTCTAGTTTCCCATACAAGTAACAGTCTCAAAATGCTTCCACTAATAAGCTGCGGATAAATAATTGCCAGAAAACCCTCGTACAAATCCAGATAAAAACCCTTAACCCATCAAGAGCGATAGGCCTCACGGAAGGGTCACCATATGGAACGCGATAGGCCTCACGGAAGCAAGACCATAAAAAAAAAAAATCATAAACACCCCATTGCAGGGACTCTCAAAACAAAGGATATGTCATTAGGTGAGATAATTCCCCTCTAGTACTTCCTACAACCTATCCATATGTTTCTCACCCCCCTTCCCCACCTTACTCGCCCCTCCCCCCCCCTCCTCAATTATCACCTATTTTTCCTCTTATTTTCAATATTTATCGGTTATTTTTCTCTCCCGCGATAATGTAGCACAAGTGGGTTGCATAAAAGATCGTTATATAACACCGCGGTAGTGCTTCAGTTGAGTCAGAGACGGCGAGAAGTAAGGGTGTGTGACTCGCTGGCTCACGCCTGAGAATACGACCGGGTGGGGAATATTTAAGATTTTCACCACCCAAATGCTTTTCCCACTTATTTTATCACTCTTCATGGTTCATATATTCATCATATATGTAAAATAAAAGCACATTGCAAACAAATAATGCTTTATATCGTAAATATAACGAATTATGTCAGAATCCAAGGCTAGAAATTCACAAATAAGTACCCTTGCCTCTAGGGTATTTTCGCGCTTAATGGGTTAACACTATCTGGAGCGATGCCTTGAAGGTTACCTACATACATACAAGTTTAATGACCGCTTCATCCACAGAGAGTGTGGTTGCAGTCTTACATCCTAAATGGTGGCATTCCAGGTGGACCTCTTCTGGGCTGCCTCTATCGTCAGGTTCCTTATGTTGAGATCGGACCCAAGTACCAGATCCAATGTCTTTCTAGGTCTACCCCTATGCCAGTGGTCTTCATTGCGCGGCTCGCGAGCCAGTGGCGGATCACAATGACATGATTGGCGGCTCGCAAAAAAGAGAGAGAGAGAGAGAGAGAATTCATCAGTAATCAGAGAAAAGTCCAAAGTATTGGATATATATATTGCATCATTATGCCGTATCAGACGTATCACTTAATAAAATTGCTAATGGAAATAGGCCTAGTGGCGCTGGCAATTCTTTACTTTTCATGATTATTCAACACAAAGAGAAAAGGAGAAAAGAGAGAGCACCCATTATACAGGAATTATGAGAGAGGGAGAGAGAGAGAGAGCACCCATTATACAGGAATTATGAGAGAGAGAGAGAGAGAGCACCCATTATACAGGAATTATGAGAGAGAGAGAGAGCACCCATTATACAGGAATTATGAGAGAGAGAGAGAGAGAGAGCACCCATTATACAGGAATTATGAGAGAGAGAGAGCACCCATTATACAGGAATTATGAGAGAGGGAGAGAGAGAGAGAGCACCCATTATACAGGAATTATGAGAGAGAGAGAGAGAGAGAGCACCCATTATACAGGAATTATGAGAGAGAGAGAGAGCACCCATTATACAGGAATTATGAGAGAGAGAGAGAGCACCCATTATACAGGAATTATGAGAGAGAGAGAGAGAGAGAGAGAGCACCCATTATACAGGAATTATGAGAGAGAGAGAGAGAGAGCACCCATTATACAGGAATTATGAGAGAGAGAGAGAGAGAGAGAGCACCCATTATACAGGAATTATGAGAGAGAGAGAGAGAGAGAGCACCCATTATACAGGAATTATGAGAGAGAGAGAGAGAGAGAGAGAGCACCCATTATACAGGAATTATGAGAGAGAGAGAGAGAGAGAGCACCCATTATACAGGAATTATGAGAGAGGGAGAGAGAGAGAGGAGAACAAACATGGAGAAAGTAAAAGAACAGCTGGCTCATTTCCGGTCATCACAACATTAAATGAAAACAGTTATTTTTTTAATTAATATTAGTAAAGTCGAGAATTTTAATATAATTTATATTTACTAAAGACTTTCAATATAATAATTGTTACTATAGGTAGCGCCAACGAACTTTACACAAATACCGATCCCTGACCTCTTCGTAACTCAAAAGGACCTTGAGTAAACTGGCTGTAAATATCTACACCTATTTCCTGGTGGACTCTTCCCAAATTATAGAAATGTCAGCCCGATTGCTTTCATTAATTTTGAGTTATAAGACGTTAAGAGGTTCAGATTATTTTCAAGTTCGTTGGTGCTACCTATAGTCTTGTTCTATAAATCTGTGGCTATGGAAACCCACACAAATATGTAATTTAGTCCCTATATAATATTTTGTTCTGCTTATCCTTGTGGCTTATTTGCCTTATAGCTTTCATGCGGCTCTCACTCTGAATATATGTCATGAACTTTTTGCACTCTCGAAAAAATTAGTGAATAACACTGCCCTATGCGCAGCTCCTCTCACGTTTATAGTTCAGCATTTCTTTAACCAGTTTTGATCATCCATCCATCTCCACGTGTCCAAACCAACCCAACCTACTCGTACGCATCACCTCACTGATACCTCTCATGCCCAGACGCCTCCATAGTTCCTCACTGGAAACCCCATCCCTGAGGTTTACCCCACATATCCTTCTCACACTCCTAACAAGCGAGGCATACACCTTCCCTTTAAGGTGGTCAAGAGAGGCAAGAGGCAAGAGAGGCAACAGTTCTTGAACTTCAGCCAGCTGCTGTTGTAAATGCTCACCACTCTCTTTCTGAAGCCACTATCACACATCAACTTTTTTCCCTCAACATTTATTGTCAACAATGATTTGGCAGCTTCTAAAGTAATTTCTTGGAAATGTTGCCAAAAACTGTTGACTATCGAATGTTGAGGATAAAAACTTTCATGCGATACCCCCTTCAGCTTATCAACTCTGGTGTTTAATACATTTTACAGCCTATGTGGTTTTAGAAGTGGTGTACTGTATAGTAATAATAATAATAATAATGTTCCTAACCTAGCTGAAACACATCATAAGACCTTACAGACTATTCAAAACAAAGCCCTGAAGATCATTACAGGCTGCACAGCTACTGCACCCACAGATCACCTACATCAAGAAACCAAAATCCTCAAAGTCAAAGACCATCTGGACATGAGAGGCACTCAATTCCTGGCAGCAGCCTCCACGAACCAAGACCACCCACTAAACTACATGGCAACACACCCACAGACACCAAGAAATATCAAAACAACACCCAGCACACGGTATCACACACAATTATTGTCCTCTCTCCCTCCCTGCCCACCCCGAACCAACATCCAGAAGCACATCCATACTCATATCTCTCACCGATCCATCCACTCACTCACAGACAACACACAGCTGCATGCACGACCTCCCGAAATCCATCCTTCCGAATCCTCCCTTCCTCGCGAGGACAGAGTCCACCTGGCCAGGCTGAGATGCGGACACCATCCAGCTCTCCTGAGCTATCAGAAGAGACTGGATGACTCCGTTGTCGACGCCTGCCCGGGATGTAACACAGCACCCCATACCATTAAACACATCATAGAAGACTGCATTTCACACAACCACTTACGCCAACAACACAATCTACACTCAATGAGAGCTCTGTGGGAAAGCCCGATCGTGGCCATGGCCTTTCTCAGGGACTCGGGGCTGTTCGGCCAGGCAGCTTAGGGAACAACAACAACAACAACATAATAATGTTCAGGTTACTTATATAGCGCCATTTCTCTCTAGCCCTCGCTCCGAGATTCAATAGCGTTCGACCAATGTTTATTACCATACACTATTGCCCATTTCCTTGCTCGAGGGAAATGGTACCGGCTACCAGTGTATGCGAAAAACTTTCATGCCTGAGCGTGAAATTGAACTTGGGTCAACCGTGGTGGGAGGCCGAGACGTTCTCCACTACACTATCGAACCCTTTGAACTCTTTTGTCCTCTTATACTCCACACCAAACTTTCATCGCAGAACTCGGCTGTCATCTTATACTCTCACGCTCTAAATTTTCACAACCTCACAAGACAACAACCAGATGACATAGCGATGTCCAGTCAACACCAGGATCAAGAACACAGTAAGTACTCCATTTTCACAACCTCACAACACAACAACCAGATGACATAGCAATGTCCAGTCAACACCAGGATCAAGAACACAGTAAGTACTCCATTTTCACAACCTCACAAGACAACAACCAGATGACATAGCGATGTCCAGTCAACACCAGGATCAAGAACACAGTAAGTACTCCATTTTCCCATTAAGCTGATCTTGCTATCATTGCTTAGCTATTAAGGCCATAAGGCCCCATATGGGCCGATTCAGGGGGTATGGAGCATAAGAGAACAGCCGAGGTGGAGGGGTTAATCCCTTCACAATTTGAGGATGCACTTTTAATTTTATTCTGGCTATCATTAGACTAATTTACTCAGCTTTGGAGAGCCATGTAGGCATCAAATAAATTATCTATTGATTAATCCTCGGACACATATAATTCCTTCCTAAATTGTATGAAATCATCAACCAAGAGCCAGAATAAATGGAAGAAAGGCATCCACATGTCCTGAAAGGGTTAAGTTCATAACTTAATTTCCAGAGATATACAGTACTTGCATAATGAGAAATAATGTTTGTAAAAGACTGTAGCTGCATAACTGGCCTCATCTGACTGTCAGCATGTGGGGAGGGTTGGAGCTCCTATTGGAGGAGAGAGTGGCCACCTTTTTCTTTAGACCCCATTTTGGTGCCGCAATCATCAAACAATGGGATTATATTTAAAGTTTCTTCATGTACAATTTAGATTAAAAGCCCAAATTCTATAGACTGTCAGTATTGCCAAAAGTTCATTATGGGTAGATATTACTGTAGATATATTTGAGTGTGGTGAGAGGTAATGAGTGAAAGTAGTGTTGGGTGGGAGGAGGGATGCCGGCTGACATAGGTGCATAGAGGAGATTCATTCATTGCCAGCTTCTCGGGTATAAGGGCGTCTGGTGATAAATAGGTTAATGACACCAGAGGCAGGAATATGGCAAAGGTTGGGCGATCTCTGTTACCATGGGATATCTAGGAAGGGTGAGGAGGATCCACACTACACTCGCTGGATTTCAAACAGCTTGACGTCCGTGTCGTACCAGATGGGAGGGTCCACATTTCTGGAAAGGGAAGAGTAAAGAATTAAGATGGTATCACACTAGCGCTTTTTCCCTTAACATTTATCGTCAACACTTATGAGGTAATTTTTTTTAAATAACTATCTCTTAGAATAATTTATCTTCAGTTAGACTTCAGTCTAGTTTCCATTACCAGTGTAAAAGATCCCAGAAATTTAGCCAAGCAAATGATGACCATAGAAAAAATGGATGATAAAAGCTCTACTAACTAACGCTGTAGATTCCTCACTTTTAAAATTCAAATACAGTATTTACAAAAACAAGAAGAAGTCGGACCTTTGTTGTTGTTGTTTGGTAGAACGAAAATTAGTGTTTGTAAGTGTTCGATATTGCTAAAACCGCATCAAAACTCTCTCCATGGAAATGGTCATCACAACTGAACCAGTTGACCTAGAGAGCTCTACTCAATGCCAGTCTACAGATACAAGTAAGGGCTACATTTTGAGATGTGTGTGAATTCTCTAGCAGTTAAAATAACAAAATTAGGCCTAGGCCTATTACAATGTTTTTTTACTAGATCGCCTGGATAGGAGTGCCGTCATTTAGAAGGCCAGCCGGGGGAGGAAGGGTTAAAGCCCAAGTGCTCCACATGAAGAGCCGTTCCGGTCTCAAGTCCTAATGGCGGCGCTCCAGGCGGCCCTGTTCAGAGCTGCTCACTTGTCATTTTTTTGTTATTCAAGATCAGATCGTAAGGTCTTATCCCATGTCTTACTTGGTCCCCCAACGTTCATGGACAGGCATCTTTTCACCCAACTTTGTTTACATGTGTGGGGAGGTTCCTCTCACACCGCTCTCCTAGACAAAGTTGAAAGGAAGGCCTTTCGTATCATTAACTCCCGTCCACTCACCAACTCTCTGCAATCTCTCTCTCTCCGCCGCAATGTTGCATCTCTCTCGCTATTCTATCGCTACTATAATAATCAGTGTTCCTCAGAGCTATCCCAGTGCATACCACCTCCTTTACGTAGGGCACGTGGTACCCGTCTTGCAACTCAATCCCACCCCTACTCTGTGCAACTCTCCAACCCAAGAGTGAAACGTTACTCTCAAACTTTCTTCTACTCAACAGCTGAGCTCTGGAACTCTCTCCCAGAATCAGTCTTTCCCTCTTCCTATGACTTAAATTGCTTCAAACTCCGTGTGTCCAGACATTTTGGCTCGAACGTCCCTTGATTTTGGCCCTGTCACTCTTTCAACTATGGGGGAGGCACTCGCTATAGGCAGTTATGCCTTTTGCCTCCCTCAATCACATAGAAAAAAAACCCCAATCCTCTCTAGATGTCCAAACCATCCAAGCCTACTAGTAATCTAGTACGCATCTCATCATTGATACTCTTGATACCTAACCGTCTTCTCAGCTCTCCACAAGATATCCTATCTTGCAGTTTGGACCCTCACATCCATATCACCATTCCCATCTCGTTACATTCCATTCTGTTGATATTATCCGCTTTGACAGATCCCGTTTCTGAAGGATATTTCATTGCGCTTTTTTTTTTTTTTTTTTTTTTTTTTTTACCACATGAAGCGTACACCTTTCCCTTCAAAGGGAGAAGGAGTCTTTTCATAGTATGTAGTGGCAACAGTTCTTTGAACTCTCCCCAGCTGCATCTAATTCTGGTGAAAGTGGCAGCCTCAGCCGCACCACCGACAGATATGGTATCTCCCAAGCAGCAAAACTTGTCAACCATCTCCAGTGCCTCATTGCCAAAGTTAACAATCTCAAGCTGGTCATTGAATGCAAGCTCACCTTTGCATACAAATTTCTCAACTTCGGACTTCTTCCTCGGTAGAAGCCCCTTTATTCTAGTGCAGCGCTTTTTCCCGTGGTGTACCTAGCAGCGGCAGACGCTACACTGAATTGAGTTCGCGCCCAGCCGCCCACTTTTTTTCTGCATACTGCGCATGGGTATACACAATTTGTTTTACCTTTCCAAGTCCTAATCTATTGTGCAAAACCTTGGTTTTATTTGAATTAACTCTTAATTCTTTACTTGCCATGCCCTCTCTCCATCTTCTGAACTTGGCATCCCGCACACTATCTGCGATAAGTACTACAGTAGGTAGTTTTGCGCAGTGGCAGTATCGTAACCAATGAGGTTATACCGAGATACGTGGATACAGTATTAATGTCATTGACGAAAGCTCAAAACATGATATATTGATTAACCCCCCCCCACCCCCAGGGCAGCATTTATAGAGGTCGATATGCCTATCCGGGCGATCTGGCCAAAAAACTTGTATGTAATCATAGGTCTATTTTTGTTATTTTAACTGCTAGAGAATTTACACAAATCTCAAAATGTAGCCCTTACTTGTATCTATAGACTGGTGTTGAGTAGAGCTCTCTAGGTCGACTGGTTCAGTTGTGATGACGATTTCCGTGGAGAGCATTTTGCCGCGGATTTAGCAATATCGTACACTTAGAAACAATAATTTTCGCTCTAACTAGCAATGGCAGACAAGGTCAGAGTTCTTCTTCTTCTTCTTGCTGAGGCTTGGCGTCGCTCCGATCGGCTTTGTAAAGAAACGTTTCGCCGCGCGGCTTTCAAAACACGCTTAATAGGCTTTCAAGTTTACAGATTTTAATAGGACACCCGGGCTCCGGGCCTTCGCAAGGTGCGTCATTTTAAAATGCTGCCCGGGCGGGAAGGGTTAAAGTTTGTCGACATACCTACTGTACCATCCTTTCGCACACCTCGGTTTGGGCTACCCTCAAAGGGTAGCCAAGTCGCACCTCACCTACTCGTGGTATCCTCGCAGACAACCAGTCACTTATTTTTTTTCCATGTCTATTTTTTTTTCTTTTTCAGACGGGGGCGGCACTACCTTGGTTCTACCCAAGTAGTACTGTACTGTAGTTCTTTTTAGTTGTTTCTTCTTAAATTTGGTTTTCATTATTTTTAACCAGATCTGTCACAAACTCATTTTCACCATGGTGTCCTTCCCTCATTGCAGCAGAGCTGTGAGTAAGAATGCTCAAGCACTGAAATGCTTCCATTGTAGTGAGTGATTTCACCTCCCCCTTCTGATGACTACCCATTTATGTCGAGAAGCCTCAAGCTGAGTTTTCAGTGGTATTGCACTCAGTGCCGTTCAGGCCCAGGCGACACTTCTGATCAGGGAAGGTCTCTCTCTGTAGTCAAAGAGGGCCTCAAAGATATTGTCTCTCCGATTCTTGCGGCCATCCAGGATTTATCAGTGAGGTTGAGGAACTTGGAGACAAAGTCCTCTACTCCTTCAACCTCGGTCCAGTCTTTTGCAGGCATTATAAAGCAGCAACTTGAGGACCTAATGAGAAACCATCCCACGTCTGGCCGGTCTGTCCAGGTCTTACCTGTAGCTGAGGCACTGCCTAAGTCTGAGGTTCTAGTCTTGAAGCCTAAGTCAGGAACAAACACTGACGCAGCAGAAACAGTTAAGCGTGTTGAAAAGGCACTGAAGTCAATCCCTGTAAACAGTTGCACAACAACTAGAACAGGCTCATTTATAGTCAAGCTTCCAACTTCAAGTGACAAGGCCGAGGCACGTAAGGTCATCGACACATGCTTTGGATCCGAATCTGATTTTACTGTATCTGAGCCCAAGAAAATCCTATCAAAGATGACCGTTGTTGGTATTCCTGCCTCAGTTATGGATGAAGACATTATTCCTCTTATCTACGACAAAAGTGAGGACATCCACAGACTGAAGGATAATGGCTATCAATTGTCTCTCATTTTCACTGTGACCAAAGCTGAGAGCAGGATGGCAGTATTGAAGATGTCTCCTGAAATCAGAAAAGCTATTTTGAGTTGGAATAGTTATGTGTACATTGGACTCAGCAGATCCAAGGCCTATGACAGATATTGGGTGATTCAATGCTTCCATTGCCATAAGTTCGGTCATCTGGCCGCTGAGTGCTTGAGAAAATCATCCCCCTCCTGTCTGGTTTCTGCGCTGGAGAACACAAATCTGGAACATGTCAAGAGAAATCTTCTCCTTGTTGTGCAAATTGTTCTGCTCTGCCTGGAGCTCCTCATTTGGTGCATCACTTTGCATTCAGTAAGGATTGTCCAATAATGATTTCTCAACGTAAGAAGGTGATGGAGAACAGTGCACAGATCAATCCAGACAATTAAAAGATCGGAGGGTAACTCCAGTGGGTCATCTGAAAATAGGACTTTTAAACTCTCGTTCTGTCCGAAATAAAGTGGAATCTATTAGTGAGAGACTGGCACAGTTTAACCTTGACATTCTTTGCTTGACGGAAACCTGGATGATTGAGTCAGATATTGGCATTATCCGTAGTACCCTTCCAAGATCTTATTCCATAATTAGTATCCAAAGACCTGGCGGTCGTGTGGGTGGCGGCGTAGCGATAATTTACTCCCAGGCACTGTTGAATATTAGCCATATTATACAGTAACTAGTGACCTTGCTGTTACCTCCTTCGAGTTCGTGGAGGTGCTCATCAATCTTCATCGTCAGGTTATTAGAATCGTGGTGGTTTATCGTCCTCCTCACCCTGGGTCAGATAGAATTTTTATCGACGAGGTTGGCAAATTCTTAGAGCCCTTCATTGTTAAGTTCGGGTCATTGTTGATATGTGGTGATATTAATTTCTGGGTAGATCATCCATCCCTCAAGCCATATTTAACTGACTTTTTAGAGTTGATTGATGGCAACAATTTTGTTAATCATGTCACTGCTTCAACACATGTCTCAGGCCATACTTTGGACCTGGTCATGTCTCCCTCCGATTGTGATCGTATTGTGGATGTAAAGGTTGACATCGTTGATACAGTGTTGTCTTATCATGCCCTGGTCACTTTTAGCTTTAATGCCGCAAGACCACCTTCTTACAATAAGATATTAAATTCAGAAACTATGCACCTGTCAATCGTGCACAATGATCTAATGAGGTTTGTACTTCTCTTAATACAATAGATTTGTCTGATCTCTCCACTGATGAATTGGTTGCGTTACATAATCTGCTGCTTAGCTCAATTTTTGCCCTACATTGCCCTGAGATTGAAAAGCAAATCATTGTACGGGATGATTCATCCATCGCATCTCTCCGACGACATCGTAGGAAGGCTGAACGGGACTGGGACGCCGTGTTAAGCGGACTGATGAAGCTCGTGCTCAATATGCATTTTTTTTTTTAGAAAAAATACCATGGCTCTATGCCAAGCAGCTGAAAGAGCCGTAAAACATTCAAGAAGGGAAGATATTATTTACAGGTAAGGGGTGATTTATGGAGACATTTTAGGAAAGGGGTAACCCACTGAGGGAGGCATCAGCCGTACCCTGTGTCAATAAAAAATGCTAAAAGTGGTGTACAGTCGGTCCTCCGGTAACGCGGCTAATATGTTCTGGTAACCTCCCGTGTTACCAAAAACCGCGTTAACGAACCCATATGTTTACATGTTAAACGTACCTTTGTGTTCTGGGCATTTCCACAAAGTCCACTTTTTCTCCATAGAAGCCTATGTTATAATAATTAAATAAATTATAAAGGTTATTTGACATGTGCATTGAGTTGATTTGCCCATTGCAACAACTCTTACCTCTGAATAAATATTTTGTTTAGGCTAGGCTAGTTAATGAGAGAGTCACAACAGTGCCGCCATTTTCGTTCGAAGCTCTGAAATCTCGCCATCATATTTCTCACCTCACACAATAACTACACATTTTAGAATGGTCTACTCTTCACTCAACGCACAACAACGACCATATCTACCTCTGGTATGCATAACAACTTGGTTAGGCCATTTATTTGCAGAGATATGAGCATCGGTAAATGGCGAAAATCAGAACTTCGGAATTCCCGCCTAACTCGCCGTCTTATATTTCTCACCTCACACAATAACTACACAATGTAGAGTGTTCTAGTCTTCACCCAACGCACAGCAACGACCATATCTACCCATAGTATGCATAAACACTTGGTTAGGCCATTTATTTGCAGAGATATTAGCATCGGTAAATGGCGAGAGTAGTGGTTCGGCGGCCGAGATAGCCTAGCCACGCATTGCACACAACAACAACTCACACACACACTCACTCGACATAGCCAAACAATAAAATATGTGTGTTTCGGTAATTATTCTCACCTCACACAATAACTACACAATGTAAAGTGTTCTAGTCTTCACCCAATGCACGGCAACGATCATATCTACCTCCGCTATGCAGAAAAACTTGGTTAGGCCATTTATTTGCAGAGATATGAGCACCGGTAAATGACGAAAGTGTTGACCGTTAGCAAAATTTTGGATATTTGGGGTGTACCGCGTGCCACCAAATCCGCGTTTCCAAAACGCGCGTTACCGGAGGACCGACTGTATTGTAAACCTAAAACTGAATAGGATTACACAAATTAAAAATATAAAAAGGGAGATAATGGATTGTAATTAAACTACTGTACTACTAAATTTTCCCCAAAATACCAACATCTTTGCAGACCGCAAAGATTCTTTCAGCAGAAAAGGAACAGCCCTCAGCAAAGATTGCTCTCAGGCTGAGTGGTCTGCGGATATTTCCAAAGTACCTATCCCTTTGACGTTGAAAAGATGGACATTCTATCAGGATACGTTTAACCGTGAGGAGAACAGCACAATCTGTACACTCCAGCTGGTTTGTCCTTTCCATGAGATAACCATGAGTGAGTCTAGTGTGGCCAATGCGGAGGCGAGCAACAGCAGTTTCCTCCCTACGAACTTTGGAACAAGCTTCGTGCCAAGGTTCTACAGATGGTTTGATCTCTTTTAGTTTATCAAGGACATTGTCAGACCACTCAGCCTGTCATTTAGACAACATAGCAGACTTAATGAGAGGCAAACAATCATTGTAGGGCAATTGGAGGTCATCATCAAAGGTATCAGCATGCTTAGCTGCAGAATCTGCAGCTTCATTTCCATGGATTCCCACATGAGACCAGTTTATGTCGAGATGCAAGTGGGGCCAGCCATTTCATTATCTCTGTAAGTACTGGGCTCCCACGGAATTCCCCTTGAAGGGCATCGAGAGAGTTTCTAGAATCTGAGCAAATCACGAAGGAACTCCCCTCAAGGTTCCCAATCATCTTGAGTGCCCGTAGGATAGCGGATAATTCTGCTGAAAAAATAGAGGCAATTGGAGAGAGGCGTCGGCTAAAAGTAACCCCTTCAATCACCACTGCATACGCCGTAAAATCTACACTCTTAGATCCATCTGTGTACACCTTCGTTTCCTCGGCATGCTTGCTAGCATGCTGAAAAAACAAAGATCTGAAGACCGGCGCAGGTGTTTTGCCCTTCACAATATTGTTGAGTTCTCTGCATGATTCACGTGCGGGAATGCTCCAAGGAGCTGGACTCTCCGGAAAATCCCAGACGTCGATCTCCTCAGGCAGAACTTCATCAATGAGGTGAGCTGCAACCAAACCAAAGAGTTTCCATGCCGAGCGGTCGTGAAACAGACCCACAGCCGAGAAGAGTTTGCGGCAGATAGGATGGTTAGGATGTTGCTTGCACTTTAGATAGCGTTTCATTAGGAGGTACTGCCTGTGGAACTTCAATGGCAAGACCCCAGCTTCCACACATAGACTGCCTGTCCTAGACGACTTGAAGGCACTAATGCTAAGGCGAATGCCAAGATGAAGTACTGGATCAAGCATCTGAAGTACCTTTGTTTTGGCCAGGCCATAAGCTTGACAAGCAAAATTAAGCTTCGACTGGATGAAAGCGGTGTAGAGCTGTAGTAGCACCTTTCTGTCAGCACCCCAAGACGTATGAGCCAAACGCTTGACGACATTCATTGAGCGATAGCATCGGGCCTTTAGATCTTTTATGTGCGGTAACCATGATAAACGACAATCCAAAATAACACCCAGGAACCGAACTTCATCTTTGAACTGAATGGGTTCACCATGAAGACATAGAGTCCCCCTATCCGGGCAGATACGCTTCCTGTGCCTACAAAAGTGAACTGCAAAGGTTTTATGAGTGAAAAATTGAAAACCATTTGACTTTGTCCACCTCTCAATCCCATTTAGTGCCATCTGAAGTTTGCATGTTATATGAGCCATCTTCCTCCCCATGTAAAATATGCTGAGGTCATCAGCATAAAGGGTGAAGTATACATCTTCAGGGAGGCAGCTCTTCACATTATCAATACCTATAAGGAAGAGGAAAACACTAAGACAACAGCCCTGGGGGAGTCCCTCCTCCTGTACCTTCAGCTGAGAACGGACATCGTGCATCTGAACCTGGAACGTCCTATCCAATAGAAAGTTTTTAATGAAGTACATGATATTGCCTCGAAACCCCAGTTGTAAGAGTCTCGTGAGAATACCATGACGCAGGTAGTGTCGTAGGCCTTTGCAAGGTCAAAGAACACCGCTGTCAAATGGAGCTTCTTTTCAAAGCTCACTCGAATATGGTGATCTAAATATAAAATAGGGTCTAAACAAGATCTGTGTTTCCGGAAAGCACACTGGAACAGGGAGAAATGATCATCCAGCAACAAGATTAACCTGGAATTCACCATCCTCTCGACCAAGTTGCAGAAGGAACTGGTCAACGCAATAGGTCTGTAATTCTGGGAGTTAGTATGATCCTTTCCAGGCTTAGGAAACCCAAGGACAATTGCATGTCTCCAAGATGTTGGGAAGACATGGGTAGTCCATATGACATTATAAATGGACAGTAGGAAGGATAAGGACTTGGGATGTAAATGTCAGACCATTTCATAATGGATGCCATCATCGTCCGGCGCTGTATTCTTAGCCTGGGCAACAGCTTCCATCATTGTCGTCAAAAGTAAGATGCATCCCTTCTTCCTGTTCCTTATAGCGCTGAAATTCAGCAGAGTAATGGTCAGCCTTAGAAACAGACTCAAAAGTATCCGCCAGAACACCAGCAACCACATTGGGGGCATAGATCTTTTCACCATGATGGTGCAAAATAGGTGCACGAGGATACGGTTTGCCCTTAATCTGACGAATCTTTCGCCAGATAGTACTCTGCGCAGTGTGACAATTGAATGAGTTAACGTAACCCATCCAGGATGATTTTTTGGCTTCCTTGTATGTCCTGTTCTTCATTGCTCTGCAATGTTTGAACTCTATTTTGTTCGCAAGAGATTTGTTGTTCTTGTAGCGGTTAAACGAACGCCTACAAGCTAACTTAACCCTAGTACACTCAGGAGTCCAGAAAGGCACAGGAGTATACCTCAAAGTTCCAGATGATTTCGGGATACTAGCCATGGCAGCAGCATTAACTGTGAGTAACAGATCTTGTACCATATCGTCCAAATCACCATAGTGCTCATAGTCCTTATCAGTGTCTTTTTGGAAGCCTACCCAATCGGCCCTGCGGAGGACCCATCTTGGGCTAATGGCTGGTTTGTTCCCCCCCGATGTCACAGACAAAAGTATTGGGTAGTGATCGCTGATAGCACAATCACCATCAACCTCCCAATCTATATCCGAAGCCTCTAGAGGGGAACAGGGACAAATCTATCATCGTTTCAGAATCATGTTGGAGAGAATAATGAGTCATCTCGCCTGTATTTAAAACAACAGATGGGTGACTATCCAAAACTCTCTCCAACATTGCACCATTGCGGTTTACCACGACATCACCCAAGATGAGACTACGAGCATTAAAGTCTCCCAATAACAAATATGGTTCATGCAGTTGGTTAAGTACACCCACAATCTCTCCGGCAGTAGGTGGCACAGTCATATTAGGAGGTACTGTATATAGATACTGCAGATGGTGAATAATTTGTGCAGCTGCACCTTAGCAGCTGCCACCTGCAATTTGGTTTGAACCGGAAATTCTTGGTAAGGAATATCTCTCCTCACCAAGAGAGCAGCACTCATAACGGTGCCGAGATCTGCATCATCATGAGAAAGGACTACACTGTAGCCCTTAACAACATTAAAGTGTCGAAAATTATGGTTAGTTTCATTCAGGGCAATGCAAGCTGGTTGGTAACCACTGACATACTCTGTCAGTGCCTCCCTCTTAGATGCATACCCTGAATGTTCCACTGAATGATTTTGTAACTCATTCAGTAGTAATGGTATGATCTCTATTTTCATCTACATTCAAAATATAGGGTCCATCCTTGGGTTGTAATTTGCTTGTATGCTTGGGGAGAGGATTATCTACAGGCTCATCAGGCCCAGGGGGTTACAAAGGGCATCCTCCTGGAGTCACCATCAGGAATAGTGTTGAGGACGCTTATTCCGTCAGAATTAGAGGGCTTATCAAGGCGTGCAGGGGCAGTCAAGGGTGTGGTATTGCTCACACCCTTATCAGTAGATCCCTGGCATTTTTCCACTAAATCCTGTGATTTAAAGCTGAAAGGCACTGTACCTGAGGCCTGTTGTCCCAGACTCAGTCTGCTGGATTTGAAGAAGTTACAATCAGGCTCGCCAGACGGGGAGAAACCACTGAAGCCCTCCTCAGAATCTGAAGAGCCTCCCCTTCGTCTCCTCCGCTTCACAGCTTGCCGGGAGCCGCGAGAATGAGTCGGAGAACCCTGGACAAGGACATCAAGAATCTGTTTTGCAGGGAGATTTGATCCCACACTTGAGAGCAAGCTGAACCTGTTGCTGGTAGAGACTCCCGAACTCGTTGGCACAGAGGCGGGTAGATGTGTCGGGTGTCGTGAGGCGGGTCGAGGAGTGGGTTCAGCGGAAGGGAAACGAGAAGCATCCCTTTGAGGATTGGCTACCCCAGCATAGGAAAGCCCACCAGCTAACCTCACACCACCGATGACCCTCGCCCTCGCCTGTATCGGGCTGATTTTCTCCTGATCGATAATTCTCAATATTTCTTTGGACTTCAAATACTCCGGGCAGTTCACACTATTGGCCTCATGGGAACCATTGCAATTGGCACAGTGGATAGGTCTCACACAGTCCAGTCTCTCATGTTGACCCCCACAGCGGGAGCAGATGATTGTAGTGCTTCGGCAGAAATTCACACTGTGGCTGAATCGTTGGAACCTAGTGCAGCGCCTCTGCTTTCTGATATAAGGGGAAAAACATTGAAGGGCCTCTCCCCATAGTGTACCCTGTCAGGAAGTATGTCTGTATGAAAAACTAGGAGAAACATGGGCGAACTACCAAGTTGGGATAACTTATTCACCCCAAATTTGGAGAAGGCCCTGTTTAAAATGTCTGGAGGTCTTGTCTTCAAGTAAGGGGCATATATAACCCCTTTAATGGAGTTGAAATCATCATGAGGAGTAATTTATCAGTGACGATTATGTCTATTACATAAGGCACCCTCTTCAAACACTCATCCGCCGTAGTTTGAATCTACCGCGCAGAGCATAAAAAATTGAGGAGCCTTCATCATGAGTGCACGCAACCTCACTCATGGTTCAGTCATTATGAAATTGGGTTCTCACTACGAAAAAACTTTGTAACAAATAAAAACAAAAAGAAAATAAGAATAACTATTCATGCATAAGCTTTCCATATAATCGTGGATGTACTTGTGTGGATCTTTGACCAGACGCTGACTCAGGCGTCATTCTTCCTTCTCTGCTCTGCGCTCACCCTACCCGGACGTGCATCCCCACGCTCCGCTGGTTCCGCATTTGTTGCATCCCTAGTGAGTTTTTTCTCATTTGTTTACTCCGGGATGTATCGAGTAAGGTTAGGATATGCATAGCAGGAGTGTCCTGGGCGGGTTGCCCGCAGTGCAGTGAATTTTGGGTCGTGTGTTTGGGGCATCTATTTCGGGTGTACCCTCGTGGTCCTGTGGTGGACGCGTGAAACATTTTCGCGGTTAGCTAGCTTTGTGATGTAGGCGGCTTTCACTACGCGTTATTATGCTTCCTTTTATCTTTCTGATGAGGTAGCTTTTCTTCTCTGACGTTCCCAGCGTATTTTTCTTCACTTAGTGAAGTTTTTTCTGGGTCCCGAGTCAGTTCTTCCCTTTGCCGGGAAGTTAATGCTACAGTGGTGTGTTGACGGTGGTTCCTGTTATGATATAATTCAGTGCTTTTTGTTTATATTACGACATGATTACTTTTTATTTCCGTCTGCCTAGGCCTAGCCAGCCTCTCGTAGCTTTGCCACATGTACAAGTGTTATTGATTTATGTTATAAATATGTACTACTGTGTCATGTGTGTCCTGGTTTAGTTGTGTATTGGCTATTTCCACGGAGTATTTGTGTGTTCTGGATTAGTTGTGTATTGGCTATTTCCACGGACTATTTGGGTGTCCTGGGTTAGTTGTGCTTTGGCTAATTCCACGGTCTATTTGGTGCGTTCAGATTGAATCTGAACGGGGTGGGTTGCCTTTTCCGGGCGGGTTTTCTCGGTTACACCATGAAAACCCGGCTGGTTGCCGAGTTTTAATCACGTGTGGTTAAAAAAAGGCTTGTTTCCCCCGGCGAGTGGTGGCTTGAGGCTCTCCAGGACTGCGTCTCTGTGGTGGTGCCTGTGTTCAGGCTTACTGTGTTTCCCGGCGGGATGGCTTTACCCATTTAACTAAGTGTTCATGCGGACACTTGTTGAGTTTAGTTTTTCCCGGTTTTGCAAAGCCAGTAAAACTAGGCTGTTTGTTGTTTGGTCTTTCCTCCCCGGCGATCTTTTGCAAAGAAGTGGGGATAGGAATAATTGGGGTTAACGTTATACTTAAATTCACACCCGGCGGTTGCACCTGGGGAGGGTGGGATTAACTGATTTGCAATTCAGTGTAGTTGACCAGACAATTGAGGGATACGATAAGTATCGCCGCCATTCAACATACGGCGATCTAGGACGCTTCGGGAGAAGCCAGATCTAGCATTTTAGACAGGCTTCCCAGTTTTTGATCTGCGAGATAATACGGGGGCCGGCGTCTTTTTATGGGTTTTCCAGTAAACTTAACAAACACCACTGGGAAGACTGCATCATTTATAAAAAGCCATGCTGGTCTTTATATCATGTCAGAGGATATTCATAAGTCTTTTGGACAGGTTAAGATATTCTGAAATCTTTAACTATGAACCTCCCGCGTAGCGAGCCGTGATAGTTGTGTATTACGTCTCGTTACCCGGCGGGTTATTCAACACTTGTGTTCGATCATGTTGGTGTAGCCTTATGAGCATTAATTCCTGGAAATTTTCTTTTTTCCAGGGCTGAGTTCCGGCGGGTCTATAGAGAACCTGGAGTAAACCCGGGGGTGGGTTCGTTTTCCACCAGTCTCTGTCATGGCTGCCCTAGACCCTGTTTTTGCTTTGTGTGTTACACCCTCCTGTTCAGGTATCCCTATCTTTGCACACACTCTTTGCATTAGATGTGTTAAATGTTTAGATCGCTCAAGGGGTTTGTGGGTGACGGGGAACTGTACCTTCTGTACTCAATTGAGTGTTAAAGTATTGCGAGACAATGATAGACCCGCGGCGGTTGCTTTACGGGAGGTCAGGCAGCTGTTGTCCACTTATGCTACCACAGTGGCTCATAAAGGGCTTCAATGTGATAACGTAATTCTTTGGGATAAATTACTGATTGAGCACCCCCCTATTAAACGTACCTCTAGAGTAATTGTCGGCAGAGACTGGGCAGGGTACAGTACTTACTCTGGCCCCTAGCACATCTAAGAGACCTCGTGAACCCACGCCCCCGGTGACAGCCTCCACGTTACGGGCGCGGTCCAGGTCCAGGTCGCCCCTCAGACAACAGCCGCCTAGTCACTCTTCTTCACCAGCGAGAAAGAAGAGGAAAAGTCCAAGGGCAGTTCTAGTGATAAATCTGAGAAGTCCAAGAGCAGTTCTAGTGGAAGATCTAAGTCACACCGCAGCCACAAATCTTCCAGGAAAGATTCTCAGGAACGAAAGGCCTCCCGGCGTTCGCCGGAGCCTCGTGCCTCACTTTCTGCCTCTACTCCCGACTTATCTAGTGTCCAATCTGATCGGGCGGGAGTGGAGTCAGAGACTGTGGTGGGGGGTGTTACCGGCGGATAGGTTACCAATGGATATTGTAAACTTAGAATTAGAGAGTTCTGTGGGCAGTGATCGCCCTTTAGAAGAGTCTAGTGGGGGCTCAGTGGTTGATGGTGTATCTGACTCTCAAGGGAGTTCGGGCCAAGGCCTGGGTGTATGGCGGTATTCCCAACCAGGGCATGAAGGCCCACGTCTGGTTCAGGAGCCACAGGTACTGGCGGATGTACACCGGGACGCTGTGATCCCATCATCCATTCCAGACTTAACATGGCAACACGACGGGATTCCGGCTTCGGCGGAATCCTCTCATGATGAGCCAGATGACAAGGATGAGGTGTCTATAATCTCTGACATGGAGGTGCAAGAGTCGGGTTCAGTGCTAGATGACTCACAGAATAGGAATGATTCACCTCTTAGTTCTTCATCTGCTAAATTTGTCACGGCGGAGGAAATAGATGGGTTATTAGCTACTGCTCTAACAAAAAAAATTGGCCAACAGCCGGAGACTCCTACAGTGGACCTGCGAGCTTCCATGACAAGTTCAAGTGTTCGGCCTCTGATCGCTTCCATTGCTTTAACTAAGATTCCGCACCCTCCCTCTATATCACCTACTATGGTCACTAGGCCTGCTTCGGCGGCACTGACTACTTCTAGTGTAAGGGTGGTAGCGGATGTGAATCCTCCCCCTTTAGATAAAGCACCGTTAAGAAAGGTAGCTATGCCCCTTTTATACGGTTCAGATGATTCATGGTTACAAATGATCCCAACTAAGCCAGAGGCGGCACAGCCCACTTTGTCAGGGGAACTTCCAGTGCCACGTGAGTGGGTAATCCAAGGAAATAAATCTAGAAAGTTACGAGCTTTGGATATTGCGGGTAATGTTCTTGATGTTAATATTAAGGCCATTCCGAACCATTATCACCATGACTATTTTGTGTATACAGCTACGCCTGCACTGCCCCCTGCCTCAGCTTCAAAACTGTTTTCTGACTGGACCAAGCATGACAGTTTTAATGATATAAAAGCACTGTCAGCTCTCACTCCAGAATTAGATTTACAAATGGTCACAGACACAGCCGCTAACCCAGTGTTGAAGGTGGGGCAGTTGGGTCCAGGACCTTGGGTGGAATGGGAGGTAGAGGCTCAGAACTTTGCGACCACCTTCACCTCAAAATCTTCGCACCAGATTCCTCAGGACAGCCATTCTTGGTTCTCTCTGCCAGTCTTTTCGGCCGGCGGAGTTCCATCTGCTTTGTTTGGTTTTTTAGCTGCCCCCAAAATCAATCTATGCGAACTTAAAGATCCTTTCACTACACCTTCGCCAGCTCACCTAGACTGGGAGTTTAGGCTACGGGGGAAGGCGTATAGACTTTTTTCCCAATACATTGTTACGCACCAGGTGGCGAAATCTATGCTAAGATCTACTCAGACGCGGATGTCAGAAGATCGATTGAACTAGCTCGGCGGTTACTCCTTCAGACTTCTATTCAGTCGTTGGGGGATATCCGTACAGCCTTGCTCGAGGCGGTGCGGGCGAGACAGGATCTTAGGATGTCCCTGGTGAAGAAACTTCCTGATAGAATTGCGAACCAGGTGGTCATGTCGCCGGTGCTAACTCCCTCTTTAATGTCCCCTGATGTGTGGAGAACTGTTTTCAACATGGCTCAGGCCTTTAAGCACAGTCCCGCCCCTTCTAAGAAACCTGCTTTTAACTTTCCCAAACCCAAGCCAGTCGCAAAAGCTCAGCCGGGTGGGTCAAAGCCCTTTCATATACAGTACCTAAGTCCTCTTCCCCCCAAGGTCAGTACAGGTATAAACAAGGTAAGTTTGCAGGTCATAAAGGACGAAACTATAACAGACCGGGCCAGGGCCCGTCTTCTGCCAACGCCGGCCAGTCGGCTAAGCATCCACCACCACCACCACCATAAAAAAACTAAAGTCTCTCTCACTCCCAGGGCCGGTCTCACGGCGGGCGGATCAGAGGGTAGTACAGCTGGCGAACCCTTGTCTGCTAACTGGTTCTTTGTCTTTCACTATATACTGACATGGTGGGTTCTTTGTCTTGCACTATATACTGACATGGTGGGTTCTTTGTCTTTCACTATATACTGACATGGTGGGTTCTTTGTCTTTCACTATATACTGACATGGTGGGTTCTTTGTCTTGCACTATATACTGACATGGTGGGTTCTTTGTCTTGCACTATATACTGACATGGTGGGTTCTTTGTCTTGCACTATATACTGACATGGTGGGTTCTTTGTCTTTCACTATACTGACATGGTGGGTTCTTTGTCTTGCACTATATACTGACATGGTGGGTTCTTTGTCTTTCACTATATACTGACATGGTGGGTTCTTTGTCTTGCACTATATACTGACATGGTGGGTTCTTTGTCTTTCACTATATACTGACATGGTGGGTTCTTTGTCTTTCACTATATACTGACATGGTGGGTTCTTTGTCTTGCACTATATACTGACATGGTGGGTTCTTTGTCTTGCACTATATACTGACATGGTGGGTTCTTTGTCTTGCACTATATACTGACATGGTGGGTTCTTTGTCTTTCACTATATACTGACATGGTGGGTTGTTTTAAGTTTTTCTTCTCAGTTTCCATAATATGTCATAATTATTTCTTTTGTCATTCAGGTTTTTTGCTATGTCCTCAAGTTTCCTTTCTTAATTTTCTTCAACTTTTTGGATTATTTGCTGTTCTATTCCTTTCCTTCTCATTATAAGTTGTCTTATTGTGTAGATTTTCTTCTTTACTTATCTGTTTTCTGATACCTCTTTTGTCTTGCATCAACTTACCTCTTTTGTCTTTCATTAACTGTTTGACCTCTTTGTCAATTCCTGGTTTCACTTTATTTGATATTCTTATTTTTCCAAAGGCTTTGTCTAAAATATTATATAATGCTGCTTTCCACTTCCTCCACTCAATCTCAATACAGTACTCACAGTATTACTTATATTCTGTTTCTGCCATAGGTTGTCAAAATTTTAATTATTATAGGTTTGACTCCTGCAAGGAGATAAAGAAAACCTAATATTTATTAGTGGCCCCTCCATCATTGACGATTATGCCTGATATCTAAGACTGGAGGGGGACATTCGTAATCATATCATAACTCTAGCAAAGGCAGATAATCAAACAACCACATAGTATTCTTACTTTGTAAAAAATTATATATTTATGTATAAACTTTATACAACATATAAAAAGGGGTACAAGCAGGGGCGTGCTTAAAGAAGCCTGCTTGAGGACAAAAGGTAACTATGAGAATCTGTTCCCAGATCTGAAAGTTAAAGGCACCCCACTTAAATTAAGTGGTGAAAAATAAAACTTTATGTTTACATGTGCACATATAAACCCCATTATTCTAATGTGTATATTCCTTAAAATTAGACACAAAAATAGAATAAATTCTTGTACTATCGCAGATGTACTTACTAAAATGCTACTCGTAGTTGCAACTACCGAGAACTCTTAAAATTAAATTGCTTCAACAGTGTATCCCACTGAAAGAAACTATTGTTGTACTACATCCAGTGTACCTCAACAACATTTCCCGTAGGCATTACTACAGAGAAATTTCCCGTAGGCATTACTACAGAGAAACTTTAATCACAACACTTATACATTGTATCACAGCTCGTATACTCTGTACATATCCTCCCCCTCTTTCTTAACCTAAACAATAAGTGACTTAGAGACCCCTCTAGACCCTTTGCCGTAACGCTATACACGGCATTGATGGTTTGTCTAGTGCTACCGACAGGTATCGAGTTAAAAACGTATGATTTGAAGCCCATAGTTGAGTAGTAGCTAAGTAGTAGCTAAGTTAAGTTGGCGGCACACAATGGCGGAAGGCGGACGCAAGTTTTGAGGCTCCGGCATATGTTATGGGATGGACAAGTAATTCACGGAATATCGAGTGCATACGGGGCTAGCAAGAAGAGGAAAGATTTAGTGAAGGGGGAGGATATATTGGTGTGGTGGAGGGGTGATATATAGTGTAATAAGAGTGTGTAGTGACGGGACAGCGGTAGGGTTGTGAGTTGTTGAGTTTGTAAACAAACATGGCAGAGGGAATTTCGGGTATGACGGAGTCGGAAGGAAGGTTACAACGTTTTCGGGGATTTAAGAGCACAGATAAGAAGTTAGAAGAGGTTAGTATTGTTGTGAAGGATTTGGAAAAGTGGATGAGTGATACGGAGAAATGGAAGGGGGATATTGGTGAGAAAGTTAAGGCACTGTGTGTAATGTGTGGTGTGATAGGTGGGGAAGGGAATAGGCCTAGCGAAGGAAGTGAATGCAGGCCTTTTTTGGCAGTTAATGAGAGCCTAGAGATGTTATTGTAAAGGTTAGATGAACTGGGAGCAGAGAATATGGCATTGAAGGAGCAGCTGAAGGAATACGAAGGACGTTTCACGGAAGTAAAGGAGTCGACTGCATGGACGGTGGTAGGTAAACAAAAAGTCAAGGATTTGGAGGATATTATGAAAGAGCAAAGGAAGAAATGAATATGACCAAACAAAGTTTTGAGAGTGCAGTTGTAGGGGTCATGAAGAACAAGGAGAGTGTCGTGAGGGAGGCCATGGACAGGGATAGGGGTTGTAATCTTGTATGGAGATATAGAGACTCATATGAATGATAATGGAGTGAGAAAAGTGAGGGATATGGAGACAGTGAAGGAGGTCTTGAAAGGTGTGGATGAGGACGAATATGGATGGGAAGGGCAGGTGGAGGAGATCAGTAGGATAGGTAGATATAAAAGGGGAGAGATGAGACCTATAAGGGTACAGTTTAAAACTAGGGTAGTGGCGGAGACTGTGACAAATTTTAGTTGGAGGCTAAATACAAATGATAAACTGAAACACATAAGACTAAAGAAGGATTTGAGTATAGAACAAAGGAAAAAAATTAAGGAATTACAAGAAAAGGCTGATGAAAATAATGGAAAGTTGGATGAGGAGGAAAAGAGAAATTTTTACTGGAGAGTGAGGGACGGAAAAGTGAGGAAGTGGTTTATAAGAGTAGAAAGGAGGGGGAGATCAGGGAGGGGAGAGAATGTGATGAGAGTTGTGACGGAGGAGGAGAACGGGGTGGAGGTGTCACAGGGAGAGACAGGAGACAAAGAGTCAGACCCAGTAGTGCTAACAGGGGAGTAGGGTACGGACCTGGAGGAGCGGGATGGTGTAATTGCTGGAGGAATGGTAGATGGATTAAGGATTATGTTTAGTAATGTGGATGTGTTTACTCAGGACAAGAAAAGAGAACTGATATGTAGGTTGCAGGATGAAGAGGAAAAAACCTGATATCATAGCCCTACAGGAAGTAAGACCAAAAAATGTTAGAATTGAGAGGGAACTGGTGGAATATAGTTTGGAGGGTTTTGAGTTATATGAGAGAAAAGCTATTAGAGCAGAGGTTGGAAGAGGACTGTTTATTTATGTAAGAAAAGAGCTCAAGGTTAATGAGGTGGATATGAGACAGCAGTATTGTGAGTATTTGTGTATTGAAGTAAAATGTGTAAGAGGATCAATTCTAATTGCCTCTATATATAGAAGCCCAAATAATAGCAGGGGAGAGGATGATAACCTACTGAAAACAATGGAGGAGATAGATAATAGAGAGAACAAATATAAAATTTTGATTGGAGATTTCAATTTGCCAAGGATCAACTGGGCAAATTGTACTACTCCAGCGGGACAGGGTAGCCTGGAAAATAAGTTTATAGAGAAAGTGAGAGATTGTTTTTTAACGCAACATATTGTAGAGATGACAAGATATAGAGATGGGACGCAGGGGAGTGTACTTGATTTGATTTTTAGCAATGAAGAGGATATAGTGGAACATGTTAATGTGGATAGCCCTATAGGTCGTAGTGACCATGCCTGTATAAGCTTTAGTTGTAACATTAAATCGGAGGGGGATAATAAAAGCAATAGAAAAATATACATGTATGATAGAGCAGATTATGAGCTGCTGAGACGGTGTTTGGACATTGACTGGGGGGAATATTTGAACGGTGAAGACGCTGAAGGAATGTGGAGGAAAATTAGAGTCAAACTGGAGAATGCTGTATCCAAAAGTGTACCAGTAAGGGAATATAAGGATAAAACAAAATTGAGGAAAAGAACTAACCCAGAATTGCCAATGAAAAGAAAGCTTTGGATATTGATTAGAAGAAAGAAACGATTGTGGGAAAGATTAAAAATTGTTAAAAAAGAACAGGGGGTCTAGTATAGAGGCTAAGGAAGTGGATCTGGAACGCAGACAAATAAACAATAAAATAAGGTGGGAAACAAGGAGGGGGGTGAAGGAGAGGGAGAGAGAGATAGCTAGAAATGTGAAGGATAATCCAAAAAATATTCTGGAAGTACATTCAGGAAAAATTAACAAGAAGAGTAGGGATCCCAGAGCTGGTGGGGGGGTTGAATGATGGGAGTAGAGCGGAGACTGATAAGGAGAAAGCAGAGGTGCTGGGGAAATACTTTGGGGGGGTACTAACAGTGGAGTCGGATGATGCAGTGCCTACTATTCCCATCAAACAGGCACCGGCACTAGAACTAGTAGAGTTTTCCCATGCTAGAATAAGAAGGGCTATAGAAAAATTAATAGAAGTAAGTCACCGGGACCGGATGGGATACACCCAAGAATCATAAAGGAAGGAGAGGAGATGTTAGAGAAGCCATTGAAAATGTTATTTGAGGTATCGTTTAATACAGGACAAATCCCGATGGACTGGAGAGAGGCGAACATAACAGCTATATTTAAGAAGGGAAAGAGAAATGACCCAGGGAATTATAGACTAGTCAGTTTGACAAGTGTTGTGTGTAAACTAATGGAAACGGTAATTAGAGAAGGAATAATGGATCATATGAAGTCAAACCAACTTTTCAGTGGGAGACAGTTTGGATTCTTGCCGGGGAGGTCGACGGTACTACAGCTAATTAAGGTGGTAGATGATTGGATGCAAATTTTAGAAGATGGTGATGTAATAGACGTGGTATATTGCGATTTTATGAAGGCCTTCGATAAGGTCCCACATAAAAGGTTAATAGAGAAAGTTAGAAGCTATAATATAGGGGAGAAATGTGTGAAATGGATAGAAGCCTTCCTGAAAGATCGGAGACAGAGGGTATTGGTGAATGGAATAGGCTCGGGGTGGAGGGAAATTACAAGTGGGGTACCTCAGGGATCTGTGTTGGGACCATTGCTGTTCGTTATATTTATCAACGACTTGCCTGAAGTTATAACTAATGGAAGTGAGGTATACCTGTATGCGGATGACACTAAACTGTATAGAAGAGTGAGGAGTAAGGAAGATATGGGTTTGCTTCAAGGAGATGTGGAGGGCATGAAGGGATGGTCTGAGCATTGGTTAATGCCTTTTCATCCAAAAAAATGCAAGTACATGCGGATTGGGACCAGCAAGATAGACAAGGTAGGATACAGTATGTATGAAGCGATGGAGGAAGTGAGTGCAGAAAAGGATATAGGAGTAGTGATAGATAATAAGTTAAATTTCTCAGAACATTTAGCGGAAAAGATAAACAAAGCCAATAGAATTGTAGGGCTGATAAGGAGGACATTTGTGTCACTTGACGAAGAAATCTTCAGGAATCTATATACAGCGCTGGTTAGGCCACACCTGGAATATGCAAACCAGGTGTGGGCTCCATATATGGTAAAGGATATAGAAGCAGTGGAGAAAGTGCAGAGAAGAGCTAGCAAGCTGGTACCAACGTTGAAGAACGCGGGTTATGAGCAGAGGTTGAGGACACTGGGACTTCCGACACTGGCATATAGGAGAAAGAGAGGGGATATGATAGAGACTTTTAAGATAGTGTCAGGAAAGTACGATGAGGATGTGTGTGAAGGTATCTTCTTGATGCGGGAGGGAACAAGAACGAGAGGACACTCTAAGAAAATTTACAAAGAAAGAAATAGGCTTGAGAAGGCGAAGAACTCATTTTGTGATAGAGTGGTAAATGAGTGGAACGCACTGCCCCAGTATGTAGTCGCTTCCGAATCAATAAGGGAGTTTGAAAGTAATCTTGATAAAGCATGGGGAAGACAAGATTTGAAGTTTGATTATAAAACAAAAATACAGAATAGTAAAAATGTTGCGTCTGCTACCGCCGCCGCCAACACCGTGAACGACCGCAGCAGTGCAAGCACTGGTACTGAGCTGGATACACAGGCATAGTTTGCCTTTTTCCAGAGGATCTACTGTAAGAATACTGTAAGAACTATGTCTTCAACACAATTTTTTTTTAGAAAACGTAAAGATACTGCCCATTTGCGTAAATCGTGGGCCCTACCCACTACGTCGGGATTACTCTCTTTAATGACTTCGACTAGCAGAGAAGCCAATTTTCGTTTCATTAACCTTTTACCTGTACTCGATAGCCATAAAGCACCTTGTCGGTTAAGAGGTGCCACTCTCATATATTTGGTTAAAGCTTGTACAGGACACAAATTATGGTGAACTTTACCCCGTTTCAACGCCGGCACCGTGAACTCTGAGAAAACATGTTCACTATGTTCATTCTTGGCGATGAACCCTGGGGAAGGTGCAATATGAATGCAATCATTGAGTCTACCAAACCTTATGCAATTAGGGGTGTTGCTCATTGCCGCCAGCTCAGACACCCTGCTACCTGTTGCCAAAGCCATAAGGAACACAGCCTTTTTTAATAGTAATTCAAAAGCTGCCGTATTCTGACACAGACGGGAATGAAGCAAAGATAACGCCTTGTCAAGAGACCAGGTAGGCATGAGCTGACGGGGAGGTGGGCGGAGTTTGAAGCATGCTCTCATGAAACCTGTTTCTTCCGCCTGCAGTATGGTTAGACCTGTAAGGTCAAAGAATGGCACCCTGATAGCTGTTAAGTGATTTTTTAGAGTCACTACAGATAGACGTTTCTGTTCAAACAAATAGTTTAAATAATGAAAAACTAACGCCACTGAAGGTACTGTCTGTTCTGTTCTAACTATCCAATAAGTAAAGGACTGCCAATGAGATTGATATTGCCTCTTGGTAGATTGTGTGTAATGATTCATAAATTTATCTGTCACGTTTCTACCATACGGCGTTAGCCACTTGGCCTCCTGAATGTCCACAATGCAAAAGTCAGCGAGGTCTTTAGGTTGCCAATCGTGTCTAAGTGGAAATACCCGACCGGGAGCGACACCGGGTTCGGGCACCACATTCTCAATTGCTGGTACCACAACTGCGCCGGCCACAGGGGCGCGATTAACGCGACTACGCCTCGATAATCCTGTAGTTTGTTGACTACGTCGCACATTAGAGAAGCGTCTGGTGGCGGAAACAGATAAATGGAACTCCACCTGTTCCAATCCGTCACCAATGCGTCGGGCCCCCCCGCCGGCGTTAATGTCCGGCGTGTGAGGTACCGAGGGAGTTTGTGATTCTCCTCTGACGCAAACAGATCCACTTGTGGACGGTAAGGCTCTGCAATAATTTGATCGAAAATGTTTTGCTCGAGTGCCCACTCTACTGTTGTGCTCTGTCTCCGAGACGTTTGCTACGCCTGGGAGATATGATACATGAAGATGAATGTGCAGCTTGTCGGCTAGCACAAAACTCTTTTCTGATACGTCTAGTAACTTCCGAGACCTCGTTGACCCTTGTTTCTGAATGCAGTGAACTGCATTGAGATTGTCCATCCTGAAGGCCACCGACTTTTCCCGTAAAGTAGAGCCGTGAACCTGAAGGAAATACAAGGGGACTAGTAACTCTTTGACATTTATGTGAGAGGTTTCTGAAGGGTACCAAAGCCCTTGACCCTGATGCCCGAGATTTGACTGAAAGCCCCAACCTATCGTCCCTGACGCATCCGTGTCCACCCATACCGTCGGCGGAGGAGAGGTCCATGACATGACTGAGTGCAACACTTCCCTCTTCGCCCAGACCGCTAGTAAGCTGTGTATTAATGTTGGGATAGGCCATAATGTTGGGATAGGCCATAATGTTGGGATAGGCCATAATGTTGGGATAGGCCATAATGTTGGGATAGGCCATAATGTTGGGATAGGCCGAATGTTGGGATAGCCATAATGTTGGGATAGGCCATAATGTGGGATAGGCCATAATGTTGGGATAGGCCATAATGTTGGGATAGGTCATAATGTTGGGATAGCCATAATGTTGGGATAGGCCATAATGTTGGATAGGCCATAATGTTGGATAGGCCATAATGTTCCCGGTAATAGTGGGAAATATTTGTTGCCCTCCAAGATTGAACGTTTGACTTTCAACCGGCCCAACTTCACAGTTAGTTGAACCCAGTTGAGAGAACCGACTAGAGATTCCCAGAGTCTCCGTGTCGTAGTCAGACTGTGGAGAAACATAAAAAAAAAATTGCGAAATCTGTTTAGATTGTCCACACTCTGACTCAGAGTGAGAGACGCTGTGTCCCAGACCAGCCCTATCCACTGAATTACTCGTGAGGGAACAAGGTTTGACTTTACCTAGTTGACCTTGAATCCTAGAGATTTGACATGGTTTAACGTAATGTTGACATGAGTGTTGCATAATTCTTCTGTCTCTGCCAGCACCAGCCAGTCGTCCAGATACCACAAGATCCTGATCCCCTGTTCTAAAATGGGCATCAGGGCTTGCCGGACTAATTTTGTGAAAATGCGTGGCGCTAGGTTTAATCCAAACGGCATCCTTTGAAAGACATAAGTCTGATGCATTATTCTTAAAGCCAGACATTTTTTAAATCTCTTGTTGACCGGGACGTGCCAATACGTGTCTGTCAGGTCTAATGAACACATCCACCCTCCCGGCGGAAGTGTTAGCCTGATTTGATTCACTGTCAGCATCCTGAAGGACACGTTGTGAATGTGGAGATTCAAATAAGACAGGTCTACGACCGGTCTCATCTGAATACTGTCCCTTTTTGGTACTAGAAATAGTTTGGATGTAAACACCGGGTAAGTCGGGGGGACTGGGATAATGACACTCTTGGTAATCATCTCCTGAACTAGTGACTCCACCTCTAAAGAAACATGAGTGGCCTCTCGGCTGACGTAAGCGAGGTCGCCGGAGCCACTGCCAAGTGATGCCTTTGCGTACCACAGTCCTCGCCCATGTCTTAATGGCCATGCCTGATGACACGCCGGAATGACCCAGTTAGCAGACTGGGGTTTGCCGGCTGGACTACTCTCTGATCCAACACGCCTTTGACTGGCCCCGGGAGTGAGAGAGACCTTAGTTTTTTGCTGGTGGTGGTGTACTCTTGGATGACTGGCCGGGTTTGGCTGGAGGCGGGCCCTGACCTGGTCGTTGGTGAAACCTGTGGCCTTTACCTGAGAATTTACCCTGTTTATACCTGACGTGAGCCTGACCCTGGGTAGAAGAGGACTTAGGCTGATGAAAAGGCTTCGACCCACTAGCTTGAGCTTTCGAAACTGGTTTGGGTTTAGGGAAAGTAAAGGTAGGCTTCTTAGGTTGAGAGGGACTTTGTTTGAATGCTTGTGCCATATTGAAAACAGTCTTCCACACTGCTGGACAGATCAAAGAAGGGGTTATAACTGGAGGACAGAATTACTTGGCTTGCAATACGGTCAGGAAGTTGCTTTACTAAGAACATCCTCAGACCTTGCCTTGCTCGACACGCCTCTAATAAGGCCGTCCGAATATCTCCTAAAGACTGAATGAAAGTTTGGAGAAGCAAGCGCCGGGAAAGTTCAATGGCCTTCCTGACTTCTTCAGTTTCGATTGCCTGAGAAGAGCGTAACAGAGACTTTGTTACTTGCTGAGTAACAATATATTGTGAAAACAGTCTAAACGCTTTTCCTCTTAACCTAAACTCGCGGTCTAGGTGAGTTGGGGAAGGCGTGCTAAATGGATCTTTTAATTCGCACAAATTGATTTTAGGGGCAGCCCAGAAATCAAACAAAGCAGAGGGGACTCCTCCGGCACTAAAAACCGGAAGAGAGAACCAAGAATGGTGCTCTTGAGGGATTTGGTGAGAAGACTTTGTAGTGAAAGTAGTGGCAAAATTTTGAGCCTCTGTTTGCCAGTCCACCCAAGGTCCCGTACCCACCTGCAAGACTGGATTAGAGGCTGAGTCTGTGATCGGAAACATATCCAATTCCGGCGTCAAGGCAGAAAGTGCCTTGACGTCGTTAAAGCCATTATTCTTAGTCCAGTCAGGAAAAAGCTTTCAAGCTGAGGCAGGGGGTAGGGCTGGTGTTGATGCATACACAAAAAAGTCATGGTTATAATAACTGGGAATGGCCTTAACCCTCTCCGACATATGACGCAATTTTGAGCCTATTAGGGATACTTTAAAGCCTTTATTACCATCAGGGTTTTTTACAAACCTTTAGTTTAGTTACTTCAACCTCTGCAGTTGTCTTTGAGTTAGATGTGGGCAGAAAACTAATTTTGGAGAGGTAATTATAAGAGTGAGAGAACTCTATTTCTTATTGCTAATCTGGCAACCTCTGCGTCATATATGTCTGAAGGGGTTAATATGAACATCTAAAACATCGCCTTGACTATCCAATGCTCTGAGTTTTCTAGACTTATTGCCTTGGATTACCCACTCATGTGGGACAGGGAGCTCCCCCGAAATAGTAGCTTGTGCTGCCTCTGGCTTAGTTGGTAACATTGCTACCCATGACTCATCAGGCCCGTATAAAAGAGGCATAGCTCCTTTTCTGACTGGTGCCTTGTCTATAGGGGGGGGGGGATTATGTCTGATATGACCGCACATTGGAAGTAGTGAGAGCTGCTGTGCCTGGCACAGTGGAAATTGAATCTGACACAAGAGCAGGTTAGGTATTTTAGCTAAAGCAAGGGATGTAGCCAGAGGTCGCACATTCGTTGACGTCGCGGGAGCTTCCATACCACTGTAGGAGTTTCCGGCGTAGGGCCAAGAACTTATTAAGTGCATTTAATAGTAACCCATCAATCTCTTCCGTAGTTACATACCTAGCAGATGACGAACTCCGTGGAGATTCGAAAGTACCCTGAGAGTCTTCTAGGTGGTGACCTGACTCTTCAGCTTCCATCTCTGAGACCAGAGAACGCCGTTCTTCATCCCTTAAGTCTGGCCTCTCATGGGAAGATCCCGCCAAAGCCGGGACCTCCACATGCCGCCATGTTAGATCTGGGATAGAAGATGGGACATCGGCATCCTGGTGGACGTCAGCCACTACTTGCGTCACAAAAGGATGTGGGCTGTCCTGTCAGGGCTGTGAGTATCGCCATACACCTTGGCTGTGGCTGTTACTCGCTTGCGAGCCTGGTATACTCCCCAATTGGGAGCCCTCCCCCGAGCACCCTAGCGGTTTATAATTTATTAATGGCCCCTCCATCATTGACGAACATGCCTATTACATAAGGCATCCTCTTCAAACACTAATCCGCCGTAGTTTTGAATCTACCGCGCAGAGCATTTAAAAACTGAGGAGCCTTCATCATGAGCGCACGCGACCTCACTCATGGCTTCAGTCATTATGAATTGGGTTCTCACTACGAAAAAACTTCGTAAAAAATAAAAACAAAAAGAAAATAAGAATAACTATCCAATAAGCTTTCCATCATATCGTGGATGTACTTGTGTGGATTTCTGACCAGACGCTGATTCAGGCGTCATTCTTCCTTCTCTGCTCTGCGCTCAGCCCGCCCGGACGTGCCTCCCCACGCTCCGCTTGTTCCCGCATTCGTTGCGTCCCTAGTGAGTTTTCTCATTTGTTTACTCCAGGATGTATCGAGTAAGGTTAGGGCGTAGCAGGAGTGTCCTGGCTGGTTGCCCCGCGTGCAGTGTATTTGGGTCAGTGAGTGTATGGGGCATCTATTCGGATGTACCCTCGTGGTCACGTTGTGACATGTGAACTTTTTCACAGTTGAGTTAGTTTGTGATGCAGGCGGCTTTTCACTACGCGTTAATTATTGCTGCCTTTTATCTTTCTGATGAGGTAAGCTGTGTTTTCTGACGTTCCCAGCGTATTTTTCTTCACTTAGTGAAGTTTTTTTCTGGGGTCCCGAGTCAGTCTTCCCTGGGTTGGAAGTTGTTGCTCGGTGTGTTGGCGTGTTCCTGTTGTGATATTCCAGTGTGTGTGTAATTTCAACTGTTTTTTATGCCGTCTGCCTAGGCCTAGCCAGAGCTTCCATGTACTAGTGTTATTATTTATTATTTATAAATATGCCCTACTGTGTCATGTGTATCCGGGTTTTAGTTGTGTATTGGCTAATTCCTCGGACTATAATTGTTTCCTGTTTTTTTTTTGTTTTTTTTTGTTTTTTTTTGTTTTTTTCTATATTCCAACTTACTTCCTCTCGGGCATAGGCTGAGAGCCTTAACATTCACCGCTTTACAATGAACAGTGAAGCCCGTGAGGTCTTGTTCCAGTCTAGGGAGTGAGACATGTGAAGCACGTAGAGTACAACGAGTACCTGCCATCTTGCCTTCACATGAGGCACGGTGCTCACTCATGGCCCGAAACGACCCCATCTCTGAAGCCACCTCGTTCCCGTGCTTCACTGTCTCACCCCCTACACTCGGAGTCTCACACTTACACACACACAACGCCACCTGTTGAGCAGATAACTCACCAGTTTACTCAGGTTTAGTTGTGTATTGGCTAATTCCACGGATTATGGTGTGACCTTGGGTTAGCCGTGCGTGGCTTTCCTCGTGTCGTGTGTTGTTCAGATGGTATCTGTTCAGGGTGGGTTTCCTTCCGGCGGGTTTTTTCTCGGTTTCACCGTGAAAAAATCCTGGCCGAGAGCAGTGTTGGGCCACACGTGGTTGTTGACACTGGCTTGTATCCCCGGCGGGTGGGGTGTCTGTGGCTCTCCAGGACTGCGTCTCTGTGGGTGCCTGGTTTCAGGCCTCCTTTGATTCCCGGCGGGATGGCTGTACCCATCCATATAAAACGGCGTCCTTGTGGACATACGTTTTAGGAGTTTTTTCTACCTGGTTTTACGACAACCACATGAAAAAACCTAGCTGTTGTTTAGGCTTTCCTCCCCGGCGATCTTTTACAAAGAAGCGGGGACAGGAACTTATGGGGTTAACTTTTAAAACTTCTCACCCGGCGGGTGCACCTGGGTAGGGTGAGATGAACGACTTAGGTCTTCCAGTTAGTTAACCGATCCATTATCGTGATACTCTGTGTCTCGCTGCCTTTACTATTTACGGCGATTGAAGGTTCAATTAGGTTATATATCGATTCTCACACCCGGCGGGTGCTCCTAGGTGGAGGAATTAAGGAATTTTACAAAATTCATTTTAACCTATTTAATTTAGTGATACTATCAGGTATCGCCGCCTTCGATCTTACGGCGATCTTTTGGGACAATTCGTTAAACATTAGATCTCGTATCATCCTGCCCTGGGCTATTCTACTATAATAATTCAAGGGCCGGCGTCTTTGGGGGGTTGCTTTGTTACAAAATTGAATCTTGAGACAGTCACCTCCTCCGAGAGACTATAAGTGCCATGCTGGACCATTATATCAGAGGGTATTCTTCACTTTCTTTAGCAAAAGATTTGTTTAGACTTTACACCCCGCCGCGTAGCGAGATGTGTTAGCTGTGTCTTTGCATCTCGTTACCCGGCGGGTTATTAACACTGGTGTGCGATCATGTTGGATTACCCTTATGAGCATTAATTCCTGGAAATTTTCTTGTTTTTTCCAGAGCTGAGCTCCGGCGGACCAATACAGACCCGGCGGTAGTTTTCACCCACCAGTCTCTGTCATGGCTACCGTGGCCCCAGTTTTTGCCCTGTGCATTACCCCTACTTGTGCTGGTATCCCTATTTTTGCACACACCCTTTGCATAAGGTGTGTTTAATGTCTAGACCGTTCAAGGGGTCTCTGGGTGATGCATAATTGTTCCTTTTGTTCTCAATTAGCTGTTAAAGTCCTTTGTGATAATGATAAGACCGCGGCGGTAGCGTTGAGAGAGGTTCGACAACAAATGTCGGCCTACACTACCATTGTCGCGCATAAGTCACTTCAATGTGACAACGTCCCACTTTGGGATAGATTGCTGTCAGAACACCCTCCCCCTAAACGTTCCTCTAGAGTCACTAGTGTTAAGCCGACGGAGACTAGTCAGGGTTCTGTATCGTCTGCGACTACAACTAAACGCCCGAGAGAGCCTACACCCCGGCATCCGCCTCCTCGTCGCAGGCGAGATCTAGGTCAAGGTCACCTCTCAGACAACAGTCTTCTAGTCGGGCCTCTTCGCCGGAGAGTAAGAAGAGAAGAGTAAGACGGAAGATTCCACCAGTGGTCACGGCGGAGATTCTTCCAGATCTAAGACTAGTTCGCGGTCACACCGCAGCCATAAATCCTCAAAAAAGGATTCACATCGGAAGTCCTCTCGACATTCCCCTAAGTCTAGTGCATCTCATCGTACCTCTACACCTGACAGAGTTTGTGTTAGGGCCTCTGAGTCCAGTGCAGCACCTGTCCCTAAAGAGGAGTTGCCAATTAATATTTTAACCCTGGAAATGGAAAGTTCAGGAGGGTCAATAATTGAGAATGTTTCAGACTCTCAAGAGAGCGTAGGCCAGGGCCTTGGTGTTTGGCGGTTTGCCCAACCACGGTCTGGCCACCCACGTCCGACTCATACGAGTCACACAGTAGCCGACGTCCACAGGGACGCGGCGACCCCATCCTCTATCCCAGATTTATCTTGGAAACAAGGTACCCCTGCCTCGGCGGGGTCTTCTCAGGAGGATCGGGAGGAAAAAGACGAAGTTTCAATAATTTCGGATATGGAAGGACAAGGGTCAGGCTCAGGCTTGGATGCCGCAAGAGATAATAATGATTCTCCTAAGTTCTTCATCTAACCAGTTTGTTACAGCACAAGAAATTGATGGGTTGCTTACTCATGCTTTATCTAAATTTTTTGGTCAACAACAGAAAAACCCCACAATGGACTTGGGGGCTCCCTCGACAAGCTCTACGGTACGGCCTCTGATGACGTCAATTGATTTATCTAAGATTCCTAACCCTCCTACTCTGTCACCTGCAAGGAGCACTAAGCCTGCCACGGCGGCATTGACAACTTCAAATGTCAGGGTCATAACGGATGTTAATCCACCCCCTCTAGACAAAGCACCTCTTAGAAAGGTAGCTATGCCCCTCCTTTATGGGCCAGACGAGTCATGGGTTCTTTTGAACCCCTCTAAACCAGAGCTTGCCCAACCTACCTTGTCAGGGGAACTCCCGGTACCGCGGAGTGGTTTATCCAGGGCAACAAGTCAAAGAAATTAAGGGCCATGGATGCCTTAGGTAATGTTCTGGACGTAAACATTAAGGCTATACCTAGTTATTATCACCAGGATTATTTTGTGTATGCTTCTAAGCCTGCTTTACCCCCTGCCTCAGCTTTAAAACTATTTCAGACTGGTCTAAGCTGGATGGGTTTAATGATATTAAGAATCTGTCAGCTCTTACTCCTGAACTAGATTTACGGACCGTCACAGACGACGCAGCTAATCCAGTTTTGAAGGTGGGACAGTTGGGTCCAGGACCTTGGGTGGATTGGGAGGTAGAGGCTCAAAACTTTGCAACCACTTTCACTTCTAAATCTTCCCACCAGATCCCTCAGGACTCACATTCATGGTTTTCCATGCCGGTGGGTTCTGCCGGCGGAGTCCCGGCGGCTTTGTTTGCATTCCTAGCTGCCCCTAAGATTAATCTTTGTGAACTGAAGGACCCGTTCACTACCCCTACCCCTACTCACCTAGACAGAGAATTTAGGCTACGAGGAAAAGCTTTTCGCCTGTTTTCACAGTACATAGTATCTCAGCAGGTGGCTAAGTCTTTACTACGATCTACTCAGGCAATCGCAGACGCGGATGCTCGAAGATCGGTTGAGTTATCCCGGCGACTGATTCTTCAGTCGTCAATCCAATCCTTAGGTGACATACGCACCGCCTTGCTTGAGGCGGTGCGAGCACGACAAGATCTTAGGATGTCGTTAGTTCGCAAGCTACCTGAGCGCATTGCTAACCAGGTGGTGATGTCACCAGTACTTACCCCTTCTTTAATGTCCCCTGAAGTATGGCGAACGGTGTTCAATATGGCACAGGCCGTTAAGCACAGTCCCACCCTTCTAAGAAACCTGCATTTAACTTCCCCAAACCCAGGCCTACTACTAAAGCCCAGCCAGGGGGATCTAAACCATTTCTTCCGCCTAAGTACTCCCACTCCCCCCAGGGTCAGTACAGGCATAGACAGAATAGGTTTTCAGGTCAGAGAGGACGCGGCCAAAATAAACCAGGTCAGGGCCAGTCTTCGACCAACACCAGCCAGCCGGCGAAGCGGCCAGCACCAACCCCACCATCAAAAAACTAAAGTCTCTCTCACTCCCGGCGCCTACCTTAAGGCCGGAGGAACCGAGGGTAGTACAGCCGGCGAACCCTTGTCTGCTAACTGGGTCGTTCCGAACGTGTCACCAAGCATGGCCGTTAAACACTTGGGCACGGATGGTGGCACGCAAAGGCATCACTTTTTTTTTTTTTTTTTTTTTTTTCTATGTGATTGAGGGAGGCAAAAGGCATAACTGCCTATAGCGAGTGCCTCCCCCATAGTTGAAAGAGTGACAGGGCCAAAATCAAGGGACGTTCGAGCCAAAATGCCTGGACACACGGAGTTTGAAGCAATTTAAGTCATAGGAAGAGGGAAAGACTGATTCTGGGAGAGAGTTCCAGAGCTCAGATGTTGAGTAGAAGAAAGTTTGAGAGTAACGTTTCACTCTTGGGTTGGAGAGTTGCACAGAGTAGGGGTGGGATTGAGTTGCAAGACGGGTACCACGTGCCCTACGTAAAGGAGGTGGTATGCACTGGGATAGCTCTGAGGAACACTGATTATTATAGTAGCGATAGAATAGCGAGAGAGATGCAACATTGCGGCGGAGAGAGAGAGATTGCAGAGAGTTGGTGAGTGGACGGGAGTTAATGATACGAAAGGCCTTCCTTTCAACTTTGTCTAGGAGAGCGGTGTGAGAGGAACCTCCCCATACATGTGAACAATACTCAATACAAGGCCGCACTATGCCCCTGTACAGAGCAAGAAGCTGTGCAGGGGAAAAGAACCCCCTAAGGCGGTTGAGCACACCCAGCTTCTGGGAGGCTGCCTTAGCAAGATGGTAATATGGTCCTTCCAAATGAGAGCAGAAGAAAAAGAGACACCAAGAATATTGAGAGAAGATGAAGGGTTGATTTTTGTATTGTGAAGAATAAGGGATAGTCCGCTGGGAGATCCTGACGGGTAGATAGATGGAGAAATTGGGTTTTGGAAGCATTAAAGTTAACAAGGTTTTCTCTGCCCCAATTGGAATGGTATTTAGATCAGAATTTAAGAGTTCTATGGCTTCATTACGTTTGTCGTTGAGGGATTGCTGGCTGGGGCGTTCTGAAAACTAATGGAGTAGTGTAAGGTTGAGTCGTCTGCGTATGAATGGATGGGAATTAAGGTACAGTTAAGGAGATCATTTATAAAAATTAGAAAGAGAATAGGAGATAGGACAGAGCCCTGAGGAACACCGGAGTTTATAGGGTGAGGAAGTGAACAATGGCCGTCCACAACCGCAGCTATGGAACGGCCGGAAAGGAAATTAGAGACAAAGGCACAGATGGAGGGATAGAAACCGAAGGAGGGTAGTTTAGAAATTAAAGATTTATGCCAGACTCTATCGAAGGCTTTCGATATGTCTAGTGCAATAGAAAAGTCTCACCGAAGTCCCGAAAGGAGGATGACCAAGAGTTAGTAAGATATGAAAGAAGATCACCAGTAGAGCGACCCTTAAGGAAGCCATACTGGCGATCTGAGAGCAGATTATGAGAAGAGAAATGCTTAAGAAATTGGAAGCAAGAATAGTTTCAAAAACTTTAGAAAGACAAGAGATAAGAGCAATTGGACGATAGTTGGAGGGTTGAGAGCGGTCACCCTTCTTTGGGACAGGTTGAATGTGAGCAAACTTCCAGCATGAAGGGAAGACGTTAGAGGATAGACAGAGACGAAAGAGTTTGCCTAGGCAGGGAGTCAGCACGGAAGCACAGTTTTTGAGAACAACAGGAGGAACACCGTCCGGACCGTACGCTTATTAGTGTTAAGCCCAGAGAGGTAGAAAGTACGTCTTTAGAAGAGATTAGGATATTAGGCATAAGTAAGAGAGAGGAGGGCGGAGAGGGAGGAATAGCACCGGAATCATCCAAAGTGGAGTTTCTAGCAAAAGTTTGAGCGAAGAGTTTAGCTTTGTCAGAGGAAGAAGTGATGGTTATGCCATCAGAGTGGGAAAGGGGAGGGAAAGACGAGGAAGAGAAATTGTTGGAGAGGTTTTTGGCTAGATGCCAGAAAGCTTGGGAAGAGCTAGAGTTGGATAGTTCAGTGCATTTATTATTGATGAAAGAGTGTTTGGCAAGTCGAAGAACAGATTTGGCTTGATTCCGGGCAGACTTGGCAGTGGCAGTGGCAGACACTTGGCAGTGGCTCCGGCGACCTCGATTACGTCAGCCGACAACGGCGAATTTTGTTTCTTTAGAGGTGGAGTCACTAGCCCAGGAAATGATTGCCAAGAATGTCATCATCCCGGTCCCCCCAAATTACCCTGTATTCACGTCCAAACTATTTTTGGTTCCCAAAAGGGACAGTGTTCAGATGAGGCCAGTCGTAGACCTGTCTTATCTGAATCTTCACATTCACAACGAATCTTTCAGAATGTTAACAGTACACCAAATCAGGCTAACACTTCCGCCGGGAGGTTGGATGTGTTCACTAGACCTGACAGATGCCTATTGGCACGTATCGGTCAACAAAAGATTTCAAAGGTTTTTGGCCTTACGGATCAGGCACCAAAATTTTGTTTTTCAGAGGATGCCGTTCGGTTTGAACCTAGCACCTCGATTATTCACAAAACTAGTCCGGCAAGCCCTGATGCCATTGTTAAAACAAGGGATCAGAGTGTTGTGGTATCTGGACGACTGGCTGGTGGTGGCAGAGACACAACAATTATGCATAAAACATGTCAATATCATTTTGAAATCATGTCAAAACTCTTGGCTTCAAGGTAAATCTGGTAAAGTCAAAACTTGTTCCCTCACGAGTAATTCAGTGGATAGGGCTGGTCTGGGACAACCGCCGCTCTCACTCTGAGTCAGAGTGTGGACAATCGCAACAGGTTTCGCAGGAAACTGTTCAGGTTTCTTCACAGTCTGACTACGACACGGAGGGTCTGGGAGTCTCTGGTCGGCTCTCTCAACTGGATTCAACTAACTGTCAAGTTGGGCCGGTTGAAAGTAAAACGATTAATATTGGAAGGCAACAAATATTTCCCGCTGTTACCGGCGGGAAAATTATGGCCCATCCCGAAATTAATCCACACCTTGCTAGCGGTCTGGGCGAAGAGGGAAACATTGCACTCAATAATGTCATGGACCTCTCCTCCACCAACAGTATGGGTAGACACGGATGCGTCAGGCACAATAGGTTGGGGATTTCAGTCAATCAGGGGCACCAGGGTCAGGGGCTTTGGTCCCACTTAGAAATCTCGCACATCAATGTCAAAGAATTACTAGTCCCCTTATATTTCCTTCAGGCTCACGGCCCGGCATTACGGGACAAGTCGGTGGCCTTCAGAATGGACAATCTGAATGCAGTCCACTGTATTCAGAAACAAGGGTCAACGAGGTCAAGGAAGTTGCTAAACGTGTCAGAAGAGATTTTTGCTCTAGCCAACAGTCTAGATATTTATCTGCACGCTTCTTATCTCCCAGGCGTAGCGAACGTCTGGGCAGACGCTCTATCCCGGCGACAGAGCACGACAGTAGAATGGGAGCTCAAGCAACCCATTTTCAACCTAATGATTGCAGAGCTCTCCCATCCACAAGTGGATCTTTTTGCGTCCGAGGAGACTCACAAACTCCATCTATACCTCACCCGCCGGCAGGGGGGCCAGACGCCCTAGTGACAGACTGGAACAGATGGAGCTCCATCTATCTGTTTCCGCCGCCAGATGCGTCACTAATGTGCCACGTAGTGAACAAACTACGAGATTATCGAGGCTTAGTCTCGCTAATCGCGCCACTGTGGCCGGCGCAGTTGTGGTACCAGCAATTGAAAATGTGGTGCCCGGACCCGGTATCGCTCCCGGTCGGGTATTTCCACTTAGACGCGATTGGCAACCTCGCGACCTCGCTGACTTTTGCATTATGGACATTTAGGAGGCCAAGTGGCTAGCACCATACGGTAGAGATGTGACAAATAAATTACTTAATCAATATACTCAGTCTACAAAACGACAGTATCAATCACATTGGCAAGCCTTTACTTCTTGGATCGTTAGGACAGAACAAACTGTACCCTCAGTGGCATTAGTTTTTAATTATTAAATTATCTGTTTGAGCAGAAACGTTTATCTGTGGTAACATTAAAAAATCACTTAACTGCGATTAGAGTGCCCTTTTTAGACCTTACAGGTCTCTCCATACCGGTGGCGGAGGAAACAGGTTTTATGAGAGCATGTTTTAAACTCCGCCCACCTCCCCGTCAGCTCATGCCTACTTGGTCTCTGGACAAAGCTTTGTCTTTGCTTCACTCTCGTCTGTACCAAAATACTGCAGACTTTGCATTAATCTTAAAAAAGGCGGTTTTCCTTTTGGCTTTAGCCACCGGAAACAGAGTGTCTGAGCTGGCGACGATGAGCAACACACCTAATTGTCTTAGGTTTGGTAGACTTAATGAATGTATTTCCATTGCACCCTCCCCAGGTTTTGTAGCCAAGAATGAGCATAGTGCACACATGTTTTCTGAGTTCACGGTGCCGGCGTTAAAAAGGGGAAAGGTGCATCATAATTTATGTCCAGTACAAGCTCTAACCAAATATTTGAGAGTAGCTGCTCACAACCCCCAAGGTGCTTTATGGGTAGCAAGTACGGGTAAACGCTTACTTAAACGGCGATTAGCCTCTCTTCTGGTAGAAGTCATTAAAGAAAGTAATCCCGGCGTTGTGGGTCGGGCCCACGATTTACGCAAATGGGCAGCCTCTTTACGTTTCCTGAACATTTTTTCAGTTGAAGACATCGCGTCCACGCAGTTGTGGGCGTCTAATCATACGTTTCTGTCTAGATACTTGTCAGTTGCTCTAGACAAACCTTCCTTACCATGTATAGCTTTAAGGCAGAGGGTCTAGGCGGCCCTGCAGTCACTTTTGTTTACTTTCATGGGAAAGGGGGGGGGGGGGGGTGCAGTCAGTTGACACAGGACACCCTAGACCCCGCCGGAGTATGAGAGCTGTGATACAATTTAAGGTTAAAATGTGTTATGAAAATTTCTCAGTGAGAAATTGTGCTAGTACAATGTTAAGTACAAAACAACGGTGTTGTTAGAGTAGTTTAGCTGCGAAAGCAATTTAGTTTTAGATTATTGGAGTTCCTTTGCAATTTATCTCCAAGTTTATGTTGGGGTTTATTATGTGCACATGTAAACTTATAACTTGTTATTTTTTGTCACCACTCGTTGAGTGGGGTGCCTTTGTAACTACAGATCTGTGTTCAGAATCTTCAGGGTTACCAATTTTTTGTCAGGCAGGCTTCTTTGAAGCACGGACAAGCCTGACCCCCCTTTTTCTTGTATTTGTTCGGCTACGCCGTTAATTAAATATATTTTCAAAGTAAGAATACTATGTGGTTGTTTGTATTATCTGCTTTTCTAGAGTTATGATATGATTACGAATGTCCCCCTCCAGTCTTAGAAATCAGGCATGTTCGTCAATGATGGAGGGGCCACTAATAGATTATAGGTTTGACTCCTGTAAGGAGATAAAGAAAACCTAATATTTAGTAGTGGCCCCGTAATCATTGACGACTGGGGCCCTCCCGACCGTCCCCTTCCCATTCGTTGATGTATTAAGGATTTTGGTTTACTTGATATGTCAGTGAAGGAAGAATGACGCCTGAATCAGCGTCTGGTCAGAAATCCACACAAGTACATCCACGATATGATGGAAAGCTTATTGGATAGTTATTCTTATTTTCTTTTTGTTTTTATTTTTTACGAAGTTTTTTCGTAGTGAGAACCCAATTCATAATGACTGAAGCCATGAGTGAGGTCGCGTGCGCTCATGATGAAGGCTCCTCAGTTTTTAAATGCTCTGCGCGGTAGATTCAAAACTACGGCGGATTAGTGTTTGAAGAGGATGCCTTATGTAATAGGCATGTTCGTCAATGATTACGGGGCCACTACTAAATATTAGGTTTTCTTTATCTCCTTACAGGAGTCAAACCTATAGTTTCCGTAAGATACTTCTAAATCTGAGGCTGACACACGTGACCTGGTAGAGAAAGCATGAATATCAGGTGATGAAATGTCCGCCGGGGCATCCTCCACCACATTCTCTGACTCCACCCCCGACCTGTCAGATTGGACGTTAGCCTTGGAGGGGGTAGAGGCAGAGAGTGGGGTACCAGGCTCCGGCGACAGCCGTGAGTCCGTTCGCACCGGAGGATCCCTTTTGGATGATTTATGACTCCTACTAGACTTATGTTTAGTTCTAGTAATGTCTTTAGGTCCCCTACTCTCTTCCTTTGTCCTCTTCCGTGGAGGTGAAGAAGAGTGGCCTGAAGCTTTCACCTGCTCCCTCAGGGGTGAACTTGAATTGGACCTCGTTGCCGATGCCGAGGGTGACGGAGAGCGAGGCCTCTTAGATTTGCCAGGGGAAGGTGTGGGAGCCTGTCCCCGCCCAGTCTCGGAGGCCTTACGTGTACGTATCTTACTCTTAGGGGGGGCATGTTTAATAATTAACAGTTCCCAAAGCTAAAGGTTATCACATTGCAATGCTTTATGAGCTACATTTGTTGAATAAGTAGCGAGAAGTTGTTTTACTTCTTGCAAAGCCACCGCCGCAGTATTATCTATTTGAATCAAAAGTTTAACACTTAACCCGGGAACTGCGGGAAGACTCTTAAGAGTCAGAGAAGAAAAATCAACTTTAAACATAAAAAAAAAAAAAAAAAAAATGCCCCTGGGCCATGCAAAATATCACTCTTCTACCTCCCCTCCTTCCCCACTTTCCTCCCCTCCTTCAGTTATCACCTATTTTCCCTGTTATTCCCTTATTCTGAGGTATATTTTCGTGCTAACATTAGCGAGTTGCAAGCAGGGCATTGTCAACACTGTTAGCAAGCGAGTGCACTGGCGGGAAAGCAGGTTGCCTCACCCATACATTATATAACTCGCGGCCTGTATCTCCGATTTTGACCATCCAAACGCTGTTTTCACTCGTTTTATTGTTGTTTCAGGTTAACACCTTTATAATCAACCCATAATAGGCGCGTATGGATAAGTATTAATGCTATATATGGTAAAATTAATATTTTAGTGATGGAAACAGCTCAAATACGTCAGCACAGACAGAGGTGTCTAATTACCCCCATGCGCACTTCTTAGGTTAAGAGGGTACAAATAGTGCAATTCTTTGTCACCCATATCCCCCGTGACCGATCGAGGCATTTAGCACATTTAATGCACAACTTGTGCGCAAAAATAGGGATACCGGAGCATAACGGTGTTGAACATAAAGCAATGAGAGGTTCTATGGCCGACATGACCGAGACTGGCGGAAATCTACCCACCCCCGGGATCTACCTGATCACCTGGCGCCACGCCGGTACTCCGCCCTGGAAAGAGAAAATTTCCAGGAATTAACCCTTAATTAGCGGCGAGCAACATAAGTCGAGTTAAAAAAAGCTGGACTATGTGGCGGCGCTCGACATAACTCGAGTGGCAATTTCAGCACGTAATGTGGCTGAGAGAGAGAGACAAGTGGTGGCAGGAGACTAGCGAGCGTATGACTGCTCCAGACCACCGCGGCGAACCTACTGACACAAATCTCAGCTCCCTCCTCCCTCTCTAGCGCTACATACTCAATATGTACTGAAAGTACCGAATTACCTGCTTTTTGCACTCGCGTTGCACGGTTATTGCAAGAAAACTATCCATCATACAAGGATCGTTATGGTGTCATTCGAAAGCTCTGTTTATGCCCTTTCAGGGATAGGTACTTGTTTTACGTTCTGGGTCTTATTTAGGCATGAAAATGATCACGTAAACAGCCCTATTTTGGCTAAAAACACCCCGCTGTGCGGTACACATAAATAAACCGCATAGGCCGCTCGTAAGGTGTTAATGCTCATAAGGTTACCCCAAAATGTTCCAAAAACATGTGTCATAAAACTGCTGGTCAACGAACCGTAGTCCTCAACCACTACTTTTCGCTGTCCAGCAGTTTCAAATTAAAGATTTCAGCATATCTTTAATAAAGAGGAAGTCCTTCAAGTATCTCCTTACACCCTTACACTTGAAACACTAGTAAGATTCAGGCATCTTTTTAACCCATAAAAAGTCTAAGCCTATCTTAATCTCTAATCCGACTTCTACCAGAAGCCCTCATAGATCGCCGTCTTGAAGGCCGTGATACCTTATTGTATCGATCAATTGTTTGGCAACCCATAGCGAATTGCAAATCCGGTAATATAACCACCCGAGGGTACCACTGCCGGGTTTCATATTAAATGTCAAACCAAGCAGTCAAAAGTGGTGTCCCCCAGGGATCGGTATTAGGTCCCCTGTTGTTTCTTATATACATAAATGACCTAGATTTAGGTATAACTAGTAGGATAAGTAAATTCGCAGACGATACTAAAATGGGGAGATCAATTGATTCAGATAGCGATATAGAGTGCCTCCAAAGGGATCTAGATACCTTACATGAATGGTCAGTAAATTGGCAGATGAAGTTTAACATTGACAAATGCAAGGTATTAAAGATAGGGAAGATGCAAACAAATGTTAAATATAAACTAGCTAATTTAGAATTAGAAAATTCAGACTGCGAGAAAGATCTAGGTGTGTTTGTTAGCAATGATTTTGAAGCCTAGAAAACAGTGTATAGTCGTTCGTAATAAGGCAAACAGGATTCTCGGGTTCATCTCTAGGAGTGTGAGTAAAAGAACTGCTGATGTTATCTTAAAACTTTACTTGTCATTAGTGAGACCCCATATGGATTATGCTGTCCAATTTGGTGTCCTTATTACAGAATGGACATAGATTCATTGGAGAGAGTTACAGCGTAGAATGACAAAAATGATCCATATATTAGAAATCTTCCGTATGAAGAAAGGTTGAAGAAATTAGGTTTACATTCGTTAGAGAGACGCAGAGTTAGAGGGGATATGATAGAGGTGTTCAAGTGGGTTAGTGGTATTAACAAAGGGGACATGACAAATGTACTAAAGCTCAGTGGATAGCGAAAGAACTCGTACCAATGGTTTCAAATTAGATAAATTTCGTTTCAGAAAAGATATAGGCAAATATTGGTTTGGTAACAGAGTTGTAGATGGGTGGAATGGACTACCAAGTGCTATAGTGGGATCTAAAACTGTAGGGAGCTTTAAGATAAAATTGGATAAGCATATGGACGAGAAGGGTTGGGTGTGAAGGGGGATCAGCCGGGTTGGGCCAATCAGCGCTCTGCAGACCCCCATAATCCTGCGTTAATCTCTACCCGTTTTGGTAAGATGATCCTCAGGGTATTAGAGTGTTGAGCCTATAATTGGGCTTTGTATTGGATTTGGGTTGTGTGGGACAGGGATCTGCATGCTTAGGCCAATCGGCTTTCTGCAGACTCCCATTTTCTTATGTTCTTATGTTCTTATGTAATTGTACCTGCCCCAGACCTCTTTGCAAAAAGGTCGCCAGGAGGAAAAGACCAAACAAACAAACAGCATTGTCTTGAAGGCCGTGATACCTGATTGTATCAATCAATTGTTTGGCAAACCATAGCGAATTGCAAATCCGTTAATACAACCACCCGAAGGTACCACCGCCGGGTGTCATATTAAATGTCAAACCAATTGTACCTGACCCAGACCTCTTTGCAAAAAAGGGAGCCGGGAGGGAAAGCCAAAACAAACAAACAGCAATGGTTTCAAGGGCTTTGAAAAGCCGAGGGGAACACCATATCCAACAGGTGTCAGCATGATCCACCTAGATAAATGTGTGGAGCCCCCCTCGCAGGAAATAACACAGGAAGCCTGATCACAGGCGCGACCAGAGAAAAACAGTTTCTGATTAGCGTCCAACTTACCAAACTCGATGGGGGTAACTTACCTTGTTTAGCCATCCTGACTAAAACTCGGTAAACAAAACGGCTTTCTCGGGAGCAATCGAGCAAAACCGCCGGAAAGGGCAAACCACACAACAAACAGAACTCAGTATGGTAAACATAATCAGACGCAGGTCCGAAGCTCCTGGATCAGCCAATCACAACTAATCCAGGACCCACATGGGACAAGAATTACATTTTTATAATAATAAACAATGAAATAAACACTGGCATATGTGAAAAACTACGAGTGGCTGGCGAGGCCTAGTGAAAACGGAAAAACACCTTATTGACGTAGAAACACAATCGAAAAGCACTTGATCACACCAAAACTGGAACCGCAGCCACAAACAACATCGTAGAAAAAAACCCTGGTAAGGGTAACACTGACTCGGGGGGGACCTGAAAGAACTCCACTACGTGAAGAAAAAACACCAGGAACGTCAGTAAAAAACAAAACAAGGCTAATCCATCTGAAAGATAGCTAGAAGCCCGACATCGCGTAGTTAAAGCCGCCTAACAAGCTAGGACTAAAGATGGCTTAAACACGAAAAACGTTGCAGAGCGTCCTCAACCCAGCCACGAGGGTCCGTCCGAAATAGACGCCCCAATAAAACGACCCAAAAAACACTTGTTCTGCTAGGAAAACCATTACTCCCACTGACCACCCCTGTCCATTTGCTACGCTAATCCTAACCTTACTCAAGACATCCC